>CM033619.1:41663530-42011775 GCA_019453435.1 Rhinogobius similis
AGCAGAAGTGCTCCAAGAGCAGCGGAGCTAAAACTGTAGGTTTTTATTTCTGTTCCTAACTGGCCTGACCATAAGCTTTCATTTCAAAGAGGAACGTTTTGAGCTGGTCTTAAATGTAGGAGACTGTGTCGGCCTCCTTTTTACATGAACAATAATTAAATCAAAACACTGTATCCATATAATGTTGGCTATCAGATTACTCTAGCTATCAGGTTTTTTAAATCAAGAAGAGTAGAGCAACCCTGCACAATTAATCAAAATCTACTAAACAACCATGTGTCTGTTCTTGTTTATTGTTTTTTTCTCAATACGCTTTGGATGTGCTTAAATTTTGAAAAAGAATCGTATTAATTATTCAATTTATTACCTTTGAGTTGGTAAATCCACCGCCGATAAAGCCTTGAAACAACTGGAGCCTTAAAAGAAAAAACAACAACTTATGAGCATCTTCAACAGAGCATGGTATAACTAGCATTTGGCATTCTTTAAAAATCATCTTCTAATTTCATAGCGAGAAATTAGAAAATGTTCCCTGCTCCCATTGAAATTTCTAGACACTTTTTAGTCCAATTTCAGGTCACTGCTGTTCGCACACTGTCCTGAAGTTTCAGGAATCCAGTCCAGACAAGTCCCAGTGAACTAGTTTCTTTTAGATGTCATGTACAACAAAATTGTACACAGAATTTCTATGTACAAGACTCAGATCCAATTTGACTAAAAAGGCCTTATTCAACAAAAAACTTCTGTTGCTATTAAAAAAAAAAAAAAAGATTTACTATTACCATTATAGCACCAATAGGCTATTATTTAACCTGTTAAGCCCGCCCATACCGATATCGGTATGGGTTCTGAGTGCGGCAGCGTTTTTGAATGTAAACAAGTCATAAAACGTAGCTGCAAGAGATTTGCCTCTTTAATTGCCCTGTAATCCAATACATAACAACGTTGATAAAACTGCATTGTATTTGCCTGAAGTCTGGCGAAACGTGTCGGTTTTTAAGATATACAAGTATATTGTTATGAAGTTAATGAGTGACATTGATATCGGCAACACGCCATAAACCTCAACACAACACCACACGCCGGTGTTTTTTCACCACGCCGACAAAATACGTGTGTCAAACAAAAACTACAAAAACATACAGCTTTCCAAAAATATATAAACACAGCTGAGTCTGCTATCCCTCTCCTGAATAAATAAGTCCCAAAACAATCACGCGCCGCTACATGTTTACATTTCACTAACCTACTTGCGCGTGTCATTGGCGCGTGTTCGTCACAGAAATACGTCCCAGCAAATACTAAAAACTTCTTCTACAACGAACGTAAAAACCTTTGGCTTTCTTACCTTACCATCCGTCATAATCCGTTTATTCTCGCTTCCACAAATGCTATCCTTTAGCCTCCGAGGCAGGTAAGCTAGTCCCGGAGTAGTAGACGCCAGCTTCGTCCATGCGCTCTCATACAGCTGTTAGTCGCCGCCACCGGGTCAAAATTAATTGGCTTTTCCCGGTCAAAAAGCGAAAGTGTGTTTACATTCTACATCGCGTGAGGATTCTTCTTCCGGCATCTTGGACACACGTGTAGGCTCTTACGTCGATCATGCGTATCTTTGTGCGTAAATAAAGTGAGCGGAGCAGCCTCACCTTTCGCGTGAGCAGCACTCGCGCAAAAACATCAGAATCAGCGTTTTTTTGTTTTTTTTTTTTTACTTATATTTGCATAACTATGCTATCAAATCCACCAAAAGTCTTTGTTTACAACTATTTTGATTTTAAGTCTTTGGCACAGTTGGTGCCAAAGTGTGCCAAACTGTGTCCGCTCTAGTATTTTTCTTTATAACAACCTTCATAAAAAGTGTATTCTTTGTTCTATTTGCATAATTTTTTGCACACATGTAGTCAAGTAGTTACTGAATGCTTGTAATAGTATGTTGGGCATTTATTGACAGCCAATATTATGGTTATCACAGTTAGAAAAAGAAAATAATAGGCGAGGATAAAGAAAATACAGTTTTTCTCCTGGGTTTTTCATCTTGTGTTCAAAAATAATAAGAGTCCCCATCTAACTGAGAATGGAAATGTGTTGATTCAGACCCTGGCTATCTATTGAGACCAAGATTATCTATATGAAGTTCATAAATTTTGGAGTAAGTCTGAATTTATTTTGGATAGGTTGTTAAGGCTTATGCACCCTCTAAAAACCCATGGGCTTAACAGGTTAAGAGACTCCTTGAATATTATGCGAATAAGGCCCACATTATGATTAATTCTCTAATTAGTTTAACAGTTTAAGAACTGCTGTAAACAAACTTTAATTCGCCCTTCACTTCAAATTTAAAGATTTTAGTGCCAATACATTAATCATTTCACATAATTACCAGAGGTGGGTTGTACTCAGTTACATTTACTCAAGTAACTTTTCCCAAGAAATTGTACTTCTTGGAGTAACATTCAGACACAATTCCACTTTAGTAACATTTTTACTCAAGTAACTATACTCTTACTTGAGTAAAAATGTTGGTTCCTCTTCCTCTGAGTAAATCTACAAGTGACAAAAGCTTAATGTTGACAATAAGAAATGATTTAAACATGTGTTTCTTGTTTCTTAAGATATGATTTAGTTTGGTAGCTTTTGTGTGAAAATACCAGATTTGAGCTTTGCTTAATGTTTTGACTCCAATGAAATTGACTTCAAATTATAAATCAGATGTTACACCCAGACAGTTACTCTTACTTGAGTACAATATTTGGATACTGTACCACTTTTGACAATTACATACATAGAATTGGAGTTACACAGCAAACCTAGTATTACCTCACAGTGTATGAAGGACATGCAGCTCCTCAGATTCACGCCACAAACACAGCATCAAAGGAAACTTGACGGAGAAAACGTATACGTAGGAAACACCTTGATCCTCTGCAAACACACTAGAGTTAGTTTAAATCTCATAGAACTGTTAGCAGGTTATCTCCGTGTTGTTCGTGCTCGTTGCTGCCCCGGGACACTGCACGCGGTCCAACTTCGTGCTGTGACCACAGCTTTTCTGTAGCTTTAAAACTGCGAGGAGCTCAGATCGCGCCTGCGGAGGTGCCGTGGTGATCCGGATTCTTTCCGATGGATTGAAATGATTTGCCCCACGCCAGAGCTTCACCGCAATTCCTATTCTATTCCTTGTGTTAATGAATGGTTATCGTGTGAGTACGCTTGTCTCGTGAGTGCGCGATCAAAGCCGGTGACAACAACACCGCACGCGTGCTGTTTAGAGAGGAGAAAGGTGTGGACTAGGAGAGACCGTGAGCCACAGGTAGGACTGGTCATGCGTGTACATTTCAATGTGACCGCTTTGAAAAGCCACGGTACAACTCTAGTTTGAGTAGTACGTTGTTACCAACAATGAATAATTTCACCACGCAGTCAGTTCTGCGCCTCTCCTTCTCGTGCATGTCCTCTCCGCTACAAGGCCACGTTCAAGAGAAATTGTAGACAAGTTTAATGTATCCCGACACGACACATATTGTGGTATTGAGTGAAATAGTAAAGCTAGTAATGTTGCTCTCCGTGTCAAGTGCTTGAAAATGTCACAAAACACCTCAAATGTTCAACAACAGCAGTTTACCATAAGCCAATGTCCACACGCACGCCCAGGGAGCAGCTAATGTAATTACGGAAGTAAAATTACACACAAAAGTCGCTTTAGTCTGTTTTTGAACAACCAGAGTGACAACAAGTGAAAAGGTTGAAGCTACTTCATTAGCAGTCTGTCAGTAGCCTACTTTAGCTAAACCGGAGCTAGCTTAGCTAGCTCTCCCTTTAAGGAGGGAAGCCACAACTTCCAAATAACTCTCTCGTATTGTAGCCGTCTAATAAACATTTACAACTGCTGTTAATCACAATAATATCACTAAATGAAAGAACAAATATCAAATAAACCAAATAATTAAATTAAATTTGACAAAGTTAAATCCTTCCTTTCGATGACTCAGCTCAGTCTGTCGTCCACAGGCGAGGAAAAGAGCGGAGGGAGTGCGTATGTCCAATAACCCTTGTACTTCCATGAGTTCAGTTTACTACTTGTAGGCAAGTAATGTTACTTTTGATAGGTAACTTCATAACAGTTGGACCTTGTGAGTAAGATGGCTAAGTTTCAGTTTGTCACATTACTCTTGATTCAAAATATAATATATTACTTAGTTTTGATAAGTAACATCACAGTCCAAAGGAAAGTTAGACTAATGTTTACACTTTGTGAGTAACATTACTTACAGAAGTCTAGTAAATGTTACTCATACTTTAAAAAAGCATTATATTACTCCACAATTTTCAGTAAATACCCTATTTTTGTTTGCTTTTAGTAAACTTACTGACATTTGACAAGTAAAGAATACTATTTGGGTTTACAGTGTATTGCATATTGTAAGTATGTGTTATTTTTCTGTATTTGAACTCTTTTTGTTGTGAAGCACTTTGTGACTTTCCGGTTTATGAAAGGTGCTATATAAATAAACTTTGCTTGTGCTTTCCAATAAAATACAAACAATATAAAAAATAAAAATGCATAAAACCATAATACAATAGATTCACTATACAAAAGAATTGAAGATAAGTGTCACAAAACTACTGAGTGTTAAAAGCCAGCCTGAATAAATAAGTTTTGAGCCTATTTAAAAAGGCTAATGTCTGTGATGCATATCAGGGAAGATGGCTCCGGAGTCTGCTTCTGGGGTCTACCAGTAGAAGCTGGTTTGTTGACCTTAAGGCCCGGCTTGGGTTCCGAACTAGCAAGAGCTCAGGCAAATACGAAGGGGCAAGGCCATTAAAATCTTTAAAAACGAATAATGTTAATAACTAGCCAAGTTAGCTGTAATTGCAATGTATACGTTTTTTTGTTGTGTGCACCTGCCTGGGGACTGTCAATGGAAAATAGCAGTAGCTAAATCTGCTGCAGATCATCTTTTCTTTTCTTTTGTAAGATTAATTAATTTGTTCACGGTCCCTGACAAATAAGACTAAACCAACTGACTCACCAAGGATTCTACCAGTTAATTAAATCCCCTTCACTCAATCAACAAAAGGAGGAAGAAGCTTAGACCTCATGGTGACCAGGTCAAAGTAGGGGTTTTCTTTGGAGAACTGATTTGGACAAATGTTTGACAAAAAAAAAAGAAAAAGTTTTTCAGAATATATTTTTTGCCCAATTTTTCATTTGGCCCATAGACTTTATTAGATTTAGCATGAAAAGGGAGACAAGAGCAGACCTGTAGAACATTCAGCAAATTGTCGAAGCTAAGAATGGATCCCTTGACGCTGAGGTCGACCTCACACAGACTGGCATAAGTGCTGCTGCTTAGACCACTCGACCACAGGGCAGAATTATGGGGGTTGCACCGCGCTGTATCCTGAAGGCACACATTCTGTTATTCCAAAGGCATCCAGGGTAAAAATAAATCACTACAACACGGCCACTCCAATCCACTCAAGCATACAATGTTTGCATAGGAAAGTCATCCAGCAGGGCCTCTTTTTGTATTAAGACCTTGGCCTTTAGACTCGTTTGCGTCTCTGCAGAAAAAAATAATAAAATTTGACGAAGGAAACTTCATTGTAGGCTGTAACCTTTCCATGTTAAGTTAACAAAAAAATTTTTTGTGTCAGTGTGTTGAAGGCTGAAATGTCGAATGGGTTTCTGTTATGGTGGAAAGATGAAAGCAGGTAAGATTGTTGAATATAAGACGGGAAAAAGAAAATAAAGCCAGGTCAAGAGAGGGGCCATATGTCTAATTTTTTTTTTACATGTAATAAAGTACATTTTTTTTCACAGAAAATATATTGTAAAAGCAGCTATTCAGGTGTAAATGAGACCACTGTGTGCTGTCTGCGTCTAATCTTAGCGCGTTTCATTCTCTTGTGAAGCAGGAAGTGCTTTTACCAGTAGTTTTTTTGATGGTTGGAATCCATTATGCTGCGTTCACACCAAAAGCGCCAAAATGCACCTAACGGCCGAAAATTTGCTGTCATGCGCGTTTGTTCGCGCATCAAGAGTGTTTTTTTGAGTGACGCATATTCGTGGCACACCACTGCCTCATACACGCTCCTAAAGCGCAGTCGCTTCCTATTTATGAAAGGCATACATACCCATTGTCTAAGTCACAGGTGATGAGGAACAAGTGGTAGCAGCGCTCAGCTCATAGTCGTGAGGTGCTGACATACCCTTACTTTTCTCTCAAGCGGCTGGAGTCAGGACACGTGCACGCACATGCACACGTGCACCTCTCATATAAAGGTGCCAAAGGTGTCTGCGTTAACTCAGGACAGTCTCTGTATTTGTAAGGATAAAACAGACTTCTGTGGATATTAACCTGGAGCAGAATCTAAACTTTATTAACCTGGAGCAGAATCTAAACTTTATTGACCTGGAGCAGAATCTAAACTTTATTGACCTGGTGGAATTACGTGAAAAGAAAAGATTAAACTGGCTCGCTGTAGATTTATAATTGTTTTTCTTCTTTCTTCAGTGCTTCTAAATGGTAAGTCGTGCATGTTTCGTGTTCCTTTCTTTTTCCACTAACAATTTCTGATGAGTCTGGGTTATAAAACACAACAGATAAGCCTCAGATATGGGCCTTTATGACAAACACATTTGACTTATGAATCTGAACATTTACAGGTGGATAATTTCCCTCCCCTTTTTGTATAGTATTATTTTGTATGGTCCGTCTTAATATTTTATATATATTACAA
Organism: Rhinogobius similis; assembly: GCA_019453435.1. NCBI lineage: Eukaryota > Metazoa > Chordata > Actinopteri > Gobiiformes > Gobiidae > Rhinogobius > Rhinogobius similis. Next base: position 41,670,275 of record CM033619.1, read on the forward strand.
TGTTTTAAGGAGGTGTAATGTGTTTTATCTAAATGCTATTGTCATAATATCTTTGTAAAGCATCAATGTGTGAAATGTGCTCTATAAATTATTGATCATCTACTAGTTTTGTTATGTTTAGACATGGTCAAAATCAGGAGCTGCCCCTTTAAGAACAATTTGGAGCAAATGTGCTTCCTGATGTTCTCAACTTCACCTCAAGAGAACCTTTTTGTATTGATTATAACATCCAACATTCATTAAATGCTAAACGTGACATTACAAAACAATGAACTGTTTATTTATTGCAGTGTACAGCTTTATACAGCCCACAATGAAAACATGAGGCTCCAATATTATTTTCTGAGTAATGCCAGGCACATCAATTTCCCGGTAACTGTCGGCTTTGAGAATGAGCTCGTTTTCAAATTGATGCACGGATATACATTCATTGATCCTTGAACCTAGCGTGTATTTAAATGCGCGCGCAGATGGGAGCTATATTCTACCCATACAGGCATCATGGGGGCCACAATGGCACAAGCTAAGCACGGCCCCAGCGTCATGGAAACTGGTTTTAGTGAGCAGGCTAATGCAGTGGATATGCTATTTCCTGGAAGCTTGTTTAACCCAAGTGCTCTGTGGAGGGTTGCGCACATATGCCGCGACTGGCTGTGCGAGATTAGAGCTGCATATTTAACCCAGTTTTCAGTTTTATGGTGTTATTTTATTTATTTTTTTTAACCGAGTGCTGGAAGAGCCATTATTTCCTGAAGCAGCCATTTGTCGTGGATCAGTTCATTCCAATAATGTAGCCGGAACACATCACCCGTGAAAGGTGGGTATATTGGAAGTAATGAGTTCATTTACGCTAACATTTACCTGAGAATGTATTTATTTATTTTCATGTTAAGTGTACTTACCAAGCATTTTTTGTTGGGAGTAACGCCATAGCTTTGTCTGGTTTTCTAGCTATTTTTTTAAGTTAAGTCGGTGTCCAAAATTCTCCAAAACACATGAGAAATTTACTACAAACAATATTTTTATACAGTATTTAAATTTATATTAAATTTCATGCTTTTTTGAGGCCCTGACATCATTCAAGTGGCAAAATTGTAAGAGTTTGCACCTCCAGATGGGAAATACTACTTTTTACCTTCAGTTTGGCTTATTCAGTTGGTGTGCCACAGAAAACCACAATTCATTTCTGGTGAAGGAAATGCAAGTCAAAAAGTGTTTTTCCAAGGACACAGCGGCAGTTTGCAATTGAGGTGGTTGGACTAAGGCCTCCTCAACTGTGCTGCACTGCCTCTACTACAGGGATGTCCAAACTTTTTCCATCGAGTGCAGCATATCGAGAAATACAGGCCACAGACAGGTGAATGCAGTGGATTATACAGATAAGTGCTTTTGGCAGAAGTTCGATGAAGCCACAAACCTCTCTTTAGGCTTGGAACCAAAATAAAAGGTCTGTTTCACACCAAAACATTTAAAACAGAAGTTATGATGACGGTAAACATGTGGTAAAATGCACATCTAAAAAGCAGTCTGGGCTAATTCACCAAGATGTCTGAAGGTTTTTTTTTTGTTTTTTTGTTTTAACAATTTTGTTCTACTTCTACATCTATTGAAGCCATTTTATTTATTTTATTTTTTTTATTTATTAATTTTTTGGCAGAGACAGTGCAATCATACATAGTTACAGAACAAAGCTTGTAGCTGATGCGATGCATACAGAGTTTATAGCAAGTGCTAATTTTCAACTCCCGTCCCTGGTTGGACTTTTCTACACTTTCTACAATCAATAACAAAACACATTAAAACACATATCTAATAAATAAATAGATCAGTGCAAATTTTATACTCATTCTTTCACTCTCACTCATACACTTTAATACCATTTACAGGTGGGTACAATTTTGGTTTTCTTTCAACCAGCCCTTAAGTCTAGAGGTGAACATTTTTACATCAGAAATGCACTTGATTTCTTTGGGTAATGAGTTCCACAGTTTGCAGCTTTTGTAGGAAAAGGTTGATTGACCAAATGATGTCCTGCACTGAGGGATTTGACAGTTTTGGATGGGTTGCCTCTGGTCACTCTACTGTAGTAAAAAAATAAATTGCTGAAGTTTTCAAAACTTAATAAATTATAATAGTTTTTCTATCCATTTTCTATCCATTTACATAGTTATATACAATTATATACAATACAATCCAGGACAGTTTTCATGGGTTAAGGCAGTGGTGCAGTTGGTTAAGCAATATTGTCTTGGAACCAGAAGGTTGTGGGTTGTGTGTGTGCATGTCCTGGACACTTGAGACCGTGGGTAATGATCTTTTCACCCATGCCCACTAACCGATAGCAACCAACGTGTCTAAACTAGAGCTGAAACGAATAATTATGACTAGTAGAAAGTCAATAGTGGCATGTGTAGGTCAGATCGATCTACAGCACTCTTAACTCTTTAAAATAGGTGCATGGAATAGACGAAGATTTGGATTCGCTATGATTTTAGTGTACTGTTACAGTCAACTATAAAAAAATATATATTTGTATAGGCGTATCATAGGGCTGGGCGATATGGTGATAAAAATCGAAAAATGAGCTTGTCCTTGTGACAATCTGCTATTTTTGTGTTATCGTGGTATCGTGGTTCACGGTTTCTCTGTTTAACGCAGCTGTCTGTTCAAACACACTTTTTCTCCTTTTGTTTAGCCTCTGAAGCCTCAGAGCAGATGACTTTATTTACCCCTTAATGGCCAGGGCTGCACATTTTAACAAAAGCTACACAAAATCGCAATTTTAAATGGATGCAATTAGCAAATCGCAAAATTTGTACAAACAAGTTCTGAAACAAGGGACAAAAGCAATAAAAATGCATACAAAAACGACAAAAACGCGCCTGCAAACAACAAATGTGACTAAAAGCGACAAAGATGCGTTTAAATATGACAAATACAACTGAACGTGACTAAAAACGACAAAATTGTGTTTAAAATGTGAATTTGAACTGAATCCTATTATTAAAACATAAATCGCAAATCTAATCACAATTGCACTGCTCAGAGAAATTAAAAAACAGTTCGACATTTTTCCTAAACTGTGAAGCTCTATTATAGGCAATTGGATAAATTAAATGCAAATCGCAATAAAATCAATCGTGGTCCGGCCCCAAGAAAATTGTGATAATTTTTTGCCATATCGCCCAGCCCTGTTGCATCATCATAATTGTCATCTGGACTATGCAGACAGAATCAGAAGAATAAAATCCATTATACACATATATATTCTCAATCTAGAAGCTTTCAGTCACCATATTTCACCCTTTGTTTGGTTGATAATATATTTAAGAAGTTGCAGTGAACAACAGAAATAATTGTTTGACTAGTCGACTAATCAAAAAAATGATCCCTGCCTGACAAACTACTAAAATTAGTTGCAGCCCTAAATACCCAAAAGTGAAATCCTTTAGAAATGTGCAGTTTACTTTCTTTTTAGCACAAATCAAAAGACCTGCTTTTCTTACTTCAATAATAGTAACATGAACTCGGCCTTGACATAAACCTGGCATCGCCCGCAGCATTGCCTGAGGGTGCCATGTTTGCTCTTGGTCCATATGTTTTGGAGGTGCTCTCCCTCACCGAGAGGAGAGGCCCAGGCCGCGGAGACTGATGTGAGCTTCTGCCACATCACAGGACGCTTTTCATTTCCATAAAGATGACTTTGTTTCCTAATTAATCTCCTGGCTGCATCTCCCCCGCTCCGCTCCTGTCACTTCCATAGAATGAAACATGGCCGGCAATTTGTTAAATCAATTATTCCAGGGAGGAGGAAGGCTTTGGGCGAACCGAGCACCGCAGACACACACGGACATTGTGTTTACATGAGCAAAAGCAGTAGGAGTGGATTATTGGACTTGTTTTATATACATTCTCTTATAGACTAAAGAATTATACTATTTAATGTATATGATAAAGCAGTAAAAATCAAACAAAAATAAGTAAATTTCTGTGAAGTGTAGATTTAATTACTTGTGAGCTATTGATTCTTGCATAAAGTACAATAAAATTAACTGTTGAATAATGGCTACTGAGGGACGTTAGAGAACGTCTGTGTTTTAGTGTTGGATAAATCTTGTTAGAGAGGGAGAGAATTCTAAATTTGTGTTAATTCAAAATGTTTGTTTGGTGCAAATGAGTCTTGCTGAAAGCTCTGTAATAAAAAAGCTGTTAGGATTAAGTTTTAAGTTAAATTGGTTCTATAATGTTCCTTGAATGGGTAAATACAGTGTGTTTTTTTCCCTACCCATCTGCCGTTTCTGGTCCAGTATCCCTGAAGACTTGAATATGGCAAGATAGCTTTATTTCTAAATATTCACCAGCAAACAGGTGGATTTTTAATCTCTATAAATTCACCAGCCAACAGGTAGAGTTTTTGTTTTGTACCAGGTTTAGACATTTGGTGTCTATCTAAACCCAAACAACAACCAACTGGGTGAAGTCTCTAATTCCAAACAGTCCAGAGCACAGGCCTATGCATACATTTTCTGGTGGAGTGTCCGCTACCTGCCTGTGTCCACAGATATGTTCACACTTAGCCTAGAATGTTTCACTCCATGGCATTAAACTCGTCTATCTCCATGGAGACAAGCAGGCGATGCCTCTTGGTCAAGTTTCAGGTCAGATCTGTGGAGAAGTGGCCCGCTCACAGTAAGAATGCATGTTTTCAAGGCAATAAAAACATTTGAATAATAGATCAATTTAATGGCATACTGTGGAACATTCCAGCTAACGCAGTAACATCTCGGGAGACAAGCATGCAAAGTTACATAGTGCACCTTTAATTTAAATTTTGTCTGTTATCTGTTTTTGTGTCATTGTCTGGTTCGCTGCATGGGCACATTGTTTGAATAAAGGTGCACAATATAATATAAGTTTGATGGAGGGTTCAACACCCTGTGTGTGTGGAAAGAAAGTTTCACAATATGACATAACCTACTTATCTCCATGGAGACAATGCCACCAGATGAAGAACGTTTTGAGTTATAAAAATGGCTACAATTGAATAAATGATGGAGAAATAAGTAAGTTTAATTACATACAGTGTAACATTCCAGACAAAGCAATAACATCTTGATGGAGACAAGAAGGTTCCGGACCCTTCACCTGACAAGTTACAGAGTACATCTTTAAGACTGTGCCTGCTTATCAAGTTTAATTGGCGTAAACTGTTATTTGAATTTGCCTTCTTGCACGATGCAAAGAAGTCCTTCGGCGGAGAAAAGGTGGAAGTGGGATTGAGGACGACGGGAGTGAGAGACAGAAACAGTTTGTCCTTGTTGACATGGCACAAAGCTTTGTAAACAGTGGGCTGACGAGGACTCTCCTTGGCCTCATGCCTTGAACTCCTGCAGAAAATACAGAGCTGTGCAGCCTCTGGGGACAGGAGACATGGAGAAAGACTGAGGGCGCCATGACAGGGAGAGGCAAAAGAGGAAGAAAAAATACAACCGGGAAGAGATGGATGCCACAGGGGAGAGCAAGTGAGAGAGGAGATAAAACAAGAGGAAAGTCCTGTCTTTTTTCTGCCGCATTCACCCAGGCTCCAAGCTAAAGCCATCCAAAGTGGAATTATACATTGCGTAGTAGGTGAGGATTTTAGACGCCATGATGTAAAATGAATTATTAGTGTTTTTAGAGAAAATAGCTGGAGGGCACTTCGAGACAAACATGTTCTTTTGTCTCCAACCTTTTTTGCATTTTGAAAGTTTGATGATGGTGTGTCTGTCTTCACCAGCAGTTTTTCACTTGCATATATCTAGTTCTCTCCCCATTTCTGACGTACACTTCCATGGAAATAAAGCCTACTTATGACCAAAAATATCTAAACTACTCATCCACTCACTATTGTAGCCACAGCTGCCTTGGGGTTGAGGTGTCATTTCCGATGTTTGGTCTCTACTTTTCTAGATATTCCATTTAATTCTGTCCATTATTCATGAACTCCAGGCACACTGAGGTACTTCTTTAGCCAGAGCTTCCACAATAACTCACTCCACGACATTTAAACTAATGCAAGGTGGGTAAAGTCTCTTGCCCGTTGACAGGTTGTCCATGAACTGTGATTCAAACTTAACCTTACCTTAAGAAGACCCGTCAACCACCTGAAACCCTGTACATGTCGACCATGGATGTTTAACAGGAACTGGAAGATCTATGACTGTAGTGTTCACTGTTCTGGGTTCAATGTCGACAGAAGCCAAAAAACTGGGACATTCTTAAAAACAATCCAACTGTTTCTTCTATTTCAAAGGATTTCTCAACCTTTGCTTTTCTCTGAGCACCAGCCCTGAGAGACCGTCCAGTAAGACGCCATGCACCTACCTGTATCGAAACATTCTATATGTCTCAAACAAAAAAGGTACTGTCAAACGTGGCAACCATTACGCGAACTTTGTGAAAGCCAACTCCTTTATCGATACATTCACCTCTAAATTATACCTAAATGTGAATGTGGGTGTTTTTAAGAGGCAAATTCCACATCATGCATCTCCGCCACGCACTGCGCAGAACTTACGCAGCCATCGAAATGAATGAAGCCCGTTCCACATCCCGCGCAAGCGCTGCGCAGGTCTGTGCCTCAGCTCCGCCACTCCACCGCTCTCCGACAGAATTGCGGATGAAGTCTATTTTCTTCTGCGCCAGAGTCCGACCGCATCAAGCCACGCAGTTTAGATCGCACCAAAATGGAGAGAGAACGCGAACTACATCTGGGTTTCCAAAACAAAAACTTTTAACTCAGACCTAATGACGTGCATTAAACTTTTTTTTACCCAGAAGGCAAATGTTTACAATCAATACCACCCGAAACATGTAAATGGTTGTAAATGTATACAGTTTTAGGCTGTCATTTTATTAATGCTCTATTCATGCGCCGTGTTGACACGGACTTCGCAGCCCTGCGCTGCGCAGACTGGCGGAGAGAAATTGCATCCAGTAGGCGAGGGTCTGCGCACTAAATCGGAGGCGGTCTGCGGCGCAGCGGAGCGGAGATGCATGACGTGAAATTCAGGCGTAAGAGTAGAGAAAACATAAAATTACATTATTTTAAGCACTAGAACACAGGGCTAGGGCTGAGGATTTCAGTTGAAGAAGAAGTCCATACTGAGAACAATAATCCCTACAAAATCCACCCTTTTTGAAAGCTGTGCTCTGTCCGTTTACCGAGCAGGTTGAATTCACAAAAAATCCATTGTGCTCTGTATGGATTTGATCAAGCTTGGGCCTGCCCTAATCAAACGCACAGTTATATCCATCAAAGTCTTAATATACAGCCGTGATGCACACTTTAGTCCATAGGCGTGAATTCCGTACTCCACCATTCATGAAAACTACCCATTACTATTCCATATCAACCCTTTTGAATGAAAACTGCCAATTCCTCAGTCTGTTTTAAACGCTTGGCGCTGCATTTTCATTTCAATCTCATTTGCCCTAAACCTCTCTAATCCTTGCATGTGCTGAAAGTGCAGGAGCAGACGACGAGTCCTCCTGCTTTAAAAAACACAAACAACACCAAAAAAAAGCATATTTCCGATTGAGTTTGACTCCTCAATGATCTACAGGTGCAGCGGGCGCGGAGGGGCATGATTCATTCGGGGGGCCTCGGATTGGTTCCAAATGAAAAAGCTGATTTTCAAATAGGAAGACAAACAGAGCGCGGGGTGTGATGGCGCCGCTGCCTCTTTCCGCCTGTATTAGGTAGAAGAGGGATAGCGTGGTGGGGTGTGTTTAAATCAGGGCTCTCTATCTTGTAGTGGGACACATTTCATTAAGGGCAGCAGATGGGGCCGCGGCGCTGAGCATTCACGCATCTATCATACGCATCCATCAGACAGCTCTCTCTCCCTCTCTGTCTCGGCAATGACAGCGTATGTGCCACTGAGGTTCCTGCTCCTGATCAAAAGACTTGCCCCTCGCCATCTTTTGTATTTGCACTCTGCTGGTTGGGTTCAAGTGACATCGCAATCTCAAAGTGGCCATAGTTTGCAACGGGGACGGAATTCTTTAACTTGAGAAGCACCTTCAACTCAATGTCAAGAAAATGCAAAGAGATGAATTTGGGCACTACAGTATTCCACGCCATCCTCGGTTGACGATATCCCAATTGACACTGTTAGACACTTCAAATACCTTCTACTCACAACTAACAATAAATTCTGCTTTGACACACTGGACATTCAAACAAGAGTCTGCGTAATAAGTTCAAATTGGTTAACGTTTAACCATATCTACTGCTTCTGTTAGATACTAATATCATCAAGCCTGTTTTTTCGTACTGTTTGTTCTGTTTTCTGACGATGCTCACACTGAACGGAACATCTACACAAAAATGACCAGTAAATCATTGATCTACCAACTCCCAACCTCTCGCAGCTGAACTCCAAAGCCATAACACGCACCGGACTTCGCACAGACCATAAACCAAAGGCCACACTCGTCCACAGCAGCGTTATTTCACTCCAGATGACGATACAGGACTCTCAAATGCAACAGGGAACAAATACAGTCTCATCCCTACAGCAACACAGCATTAACGCACTGAACAAACTGTAAGCCTTGTCCATCTGCACTGTGAATTATGTCATCTGTATGTTGTTCTGTCTTATAAATGTTATGTGGTGCTTTGATGTGAGTCTTTTTTTGTCAAATGGCATTCCTTTTCAAATGTTCAACTGTGAGGATACATTTCCCAGTGGGGGCAAAAGAGTTACAGTTAACTATCTAGTAGTCAGACATGGCTAAAGAGTAGACAAGACACAGTTTAGCATCAGCTTTTTCTGCATTTATTTCAATTCTCTGTGGCCTCTATGCCACGTTTTAACATCTCTCTTAGTGCTGTCAAATGATAAAAAAAAATAATCTGATTAATCACACTCTGCAACTGTGATTAATCACATCACGCGCTTTTTCAATCGTTATTAATAGCATGTCTATTTTGAAATATTTTTGCAAGTTTTCTTCTGAAATTTAAATAATTTTATTATTTCATAAATCTAAATACATTATTTAAAAGCCCAAATAATTATGTCTAGACATTGCATTTCATATTGAATATGTGGCACACGTTTCAGGTAAATCTAGGCTACCAAGCTACAAGTTTAATGGATTAAGAGCCCTTCATACACTCATAGAACTATAGTCACACATAGATAACTGACATTTATGGTGATGGATGGAGCTGTTGGTGTTGGTCTGGCATTTGGTGACATGTTTGATCCAGTTAACTTGTTTTAGTGTTCGACGTTAGTTTTGTTTTTGTTACAGTGCACACGGAGTGTTTGGCTTTGCTCTGCAGAGCTGCGCCACGCTCATAAACATAAGCAGCTGAGTGATCTGCACTCATCTATGTAAAGACTGATGGATTATATGTGTAAAATGAACCACGTGATCACAGCTGCCCCTACTCCTTCATCCTCAGGTAAAGCCTACTGCGTAATCTAAAAGAGCGTGTTTTGTTAAATCAAACCCTGTGGTAAATCCACATCAATTTGTGATTAATGCGTCAATTTTCTATGATTAATTGCATGAGTTAACGCGTTAACTTTGACAGCCCTAATCTCTCTATAAATTTGTTTTTTTTGTTAGGTTTTGATTGTGTTGGATTCATCATACAAAAATTGGAAAAATTATATTTTTGGTCTTGATGCCAGCTTGGTTTTGCTACGTCTGTCACAGATAATCACAAATTCAAGACAGCGTTTGGTGAGGAATGATTATTGATCTGTTTATATCTGCTTTTTGCAGTTTCGTTCTCACCTGAGTTGGCATTCTGTTTTGTTCTCTCTAGTCCACTCATCTCACTCAAAACTATTTCCAGGGACTAAACCAAGCCAGCACCCTCTTGGAGCTAGTACCTCTCACGGCCCCCTTTGGACCCCTCAAACGGGGTAGTTCGGTTCACTTATGACTGGAAACACTCTCAGACCGCCCGAATCCGCTCAGAAGCGAATCAGTTGAAACATGCGTAATAGGACAACGGGGTGAAGAAAAGTTGAGGATGATTTGGCAAAGAGACAAAATACATACCAAAGACTCACAACAGTACACAGGGCCGCTGCTAGCTTTTTTGGTGCCCTATGCAAAATGTGTTGATGGTGCCCCCCACCCCCCCCGCCCCGCATTAAATGACCAAACCCACAATTACTTTCATTTCTTACCATGTTCATTTTATTATCTTAAATTAAATACACAATATATAGTACTATAAACACAAGATGGAAAAGTTGCCAACAAAAAATATTAATAAATATCTTAACTAAATAAAACTTAAATATTCAAGTGTAAAACAAATACCACCCAATAAAAGTGCAAATACTAATATAGAAAGAATCATCCAACAAGTGAAGTATATGTAAACATTAACAGGCTCCTACAAATGTGTACGTCTACATTTTCTAGCTGCAAAGTTGTTTATCAAGTCATCATATGAGAGCTTCTGTGCCAATTGGTGGGGAGTTCAAGCGGTAAAAGAAACAAAATATTCGTAACTGTAAATGATTACTACTACTACAATTTATTATTTTTTTTTTTTTTTGCAAAAAATGAATAAAAATAGTTTATTCAGCTTTAAGAAATGCACAGGAACTGTTGTCATTGTGAATGTATCATTGGCATCACATTTATTCACGGATTAAGTGCAATAAAAGCCCACGCACCAAATGTCCCCTAAACGCCTCAGAGTCAGACGTTAGCTGCAGAGTGGCAGGTAATAGGCTCCTCCGCTGACTCTCTCTCGTCTTCATCTCTCAAACTTTGCCTGAGGTCTTGGTCATCCCTGTTCTCTGAGGGAGGAGCCGAGGAGGAAAGAGAGAGAGCCCTTGGCGTCGCGGTTTTATTAAATTACATGCATGCGCTTCACTTTGGCGAGCGCCGCATGCGCCGCGTGGGCACCGCTCGTTTTCGCCACGGCCAGGCGGCCACGGCACAGCCGATGTGGTGCCCCCTCAGAGCACTTGGTGCCCTACGCGCTGTGCGTTACGTGCTTTATGGAAGCGGCGGCCCTGACAGTACAGCACATGCACGGACAAGGAGTCGACACTGACGTGTGTTAGACTAGACTTCAAATTAAGCAAGATCATGTAAAGTAAGTCTTTCTAACCTAATATCAGGATCTGTGTACAGGGCCCTTCCTCCTCAGATCAGACAACCTCCAGACTTGTCCCACCTCATCCCCTGCACTGTTAAGATTTCCCATTTGCACTCTGCCACGGCCGCCGCACTGTGTAAGCCATTTCCCATTTCCTCATGTCGTAAATGGCACTCTTGACCCAATCTGAATTGTATTTTCACATGTGGTTGTTTACGGCACTGCTATTCTCACGTCTGTCCGACCCTTTTTTCAAAGAATTTGTTTAGGGACTGCCAGGTTGACGCCAGTATTACGGAGTGCAGGAAGCTTCTGTGGGGCAAGTTTATTTACTGTGCACAAAAAGTCTTTATTTTTATTTATTTATACATTTTTTTCTTAGGGGTGACCTTCTTGACATATCTACATGGGAAATATCACAAAATATGTTTTTTCGGGTTGACAACGATGTCCTTTGGATAATTTAATTAATTGCACCACTAAAATAACTTCTATATAAACATATGTATACTGTTAGTTCAAAAGTATTGACAATTTTCATACCAGTTGATCATTCTGGTTTTGATTCCAATCTTGGTTTTGATGCCTTTGCAATATGGATAAACACTATTTTTTACAGATTGCTGGCTGCTTCAGTGACAATGACTTAGGGCTGCACTATATATCGCAAAAATATAGATTTGCAATATTGTCTGACGTAATTACGATATCACAATAAACAAAAAATACACCAAAGTCTTCCATCTGATAGAATAAATTGTAGGTTTGTAAAACTAATGTTTCGCTAGTGAAACAAACCAGTTTACTTGTTGGTCTGATATCATTATTTGTAGTCAAATTACTCATCAGTCATTAGTAAAAAATATCACAGTAAACCCTACTCATTGAATTGAGCTGTATGTTACATGTGGTATGAACATGTGCATTAAATAAAACATACCTAATTAAATGCAGATGTTTTAATTCTTTATACTTACAGAAAACAAAGAAGATGAGAATTTGAAACCGTGCAATGACAAGTTCAATGGACAATCCAAACAAATAATTAGCCTGGCCAGCAAAGACCAATCAATAACATTAAGATAGGAATGTTGTGCTTTGAAGATTTTCACAGCCTGCAACAAAGATAAATACCTAACCTAAACAAAACAAAATTTGTTACATTTTCAGACCTTGGAAAACATTTTAAATATTATATTTGAAGTAGTTTGAGTAAAATTTCTATTTAGGACCACTATATTTTTTACGCAAAAAACAATAATGTTTGTTAAAACATTTGACAAAAATGAAACAAATTGACAAATTAGCCAAACGATTTTTGCAAAGCAGGAACATTTTTCACTAAAAGAAAACATTTGAACAAAAAGAAGAAAATATTTTAACAAAAAACAAATTAACAAAAAGAAGAAAATAATTTTACAACCATCATGTCGGGACATTTTTTAATGCAATGAATGAAGTCACACTTGGTGAAACAATGTGCAACAGTTAGGATTCTTCAACCGCAGTTGCTCTTGAACATTTTCAGGAAATGCTAAAAGTGTACAACAACACTTATCCACTTCCATTTCTGGTTTGATAAAAGAACTTGCATCTATGTCATATGCAATAGTTATTTGATTCTTCTTGGCCAATGTTAAAGGAACATTTTTGAAGTTTTGTGCATTATAGATTACTTTCTTGAAGAACTTGTGCTTTGCTTCCCATCACATAGTGTAAAGATGTCTCAAGGGTCCATACATTTTTATGAACTGGGTATAGTGCTCCAAGTAATGACGTGCTGGATGTAGCACAAAGTTTGGAAAAACCTCTTGAAATAAAGCTCTGTGGTCTGCAACTTTACAACTCAAATACTCCACAACATCATCAGAAAATTTAAAAGAGACACTCACTTTTACAATATCGTTTAGCAACATAAATATTTCCCAAGCAAGTTAGTGCTCAGTGGAAGGATTCTTAGGAGTGTCCAATTCTCATGAGAATGTGGGATGGGCTGTGGCTGATCAGTCTTGTCAGAGAATCTGTATGGGAAGCGGTTGATGACATTGTTAAGAAAATCTAGGGAAACATAACGTTTATTAAATCCTGTAAACACAACGCCATCTCAATCGGAACCACACCTTTCAGCAAATCATGCAGGATATCTGGAGGATAATCACCAGTCACATCAAAGTGTTCCAAACTGTCACTCAAAGGGCAAGTACACTTTATGCCATGTTATGCCACTAAAGGGCCATCTCTCTCAACCTCCTGTTAATGCTGTTGATGTTTTTCTTTTGTTCTCATTTCAAAAGAACCCAACAAGGAAGGATCCTTGGCCTGAATGTCATCTCGTGTGGCCATGCACAATCTGCACAGGTGACTCACTCTAAAACTCTTAGAAACTTGCTAAGGCATGGGCCTCCAAATTATCTGCCAGTACATGAAGCACAGATCCCTTTACTCGTGAACCCAACTGCTCAATATAAAAATTCAATTCTCAAGTAACGTGTTTTGAGTATCCGTGCCTTTTCAAGTTTGTTTTACATTAAAGAGCCAACTGAATGTTATGCAAGCATGACGTGATTTGTTGGCAAGAAACCAGCTGATGGCACACATTTTGTGCTTCTTTCAAGATGTCCTAAGTGGGTTTTCTATTTCAAAGTCGTCACTGTAAATGTTAAGAGGCATTCTTAAATGATGAAGTGTCTTGGAAGTGTGTACCATCCCTATAGCTAGGGCTGAAGCTGCTGGAACCTGCATCATAAGAAGGAACTTCAGACCTATTCAACAGTTTTACCAACATTTCTAGCACAGGAACATACACACAATTATCATCTCCATCCACTTTGTACTCAACAGGCATGACAACAGGAAACTAATAGCTGAAGTATGATGTTCCTCTTTTCATCATCGAAAGAGGGTCTGCATATTTTGTAGCAACAGCTGTCACAATTTCATAACAGAACCATCTCCCTTGCCATAGTGTTTTTCAAGAATATTCTGTACTGCATCAATTAACAATGTTTCTGACAATGAATGGAATTGATTCAACAGTTGAATTGTTTCTTGTGCTGCACCATCACTGACATGAAAGATCCCCATTTTAAGAAAAAGTGATGCTAGATTGTGTTAGTTTTTTTTTGTACCATCGACCTCATCTTGTTCAACCATTGCATCAAAGTCAGCTTCAATATTATCTGCACTGTCGTCTACACCTGTATCTATACTTGATACTTGAAATGTTTGTCACAATACTGAGGACACATTTTGCTTTTATGGGCATTAAATGTGCTGTGGACTTTTGTCTCAAATGTACACTCTTTGAATGGACATTTTCTCATTGTTTTTGTGAACGTAAATGAGTAAAGTAATCGTATAGTGCTCACTCAAGTCACACACATGACATTTGTAAACAATTGAAAAACTACCAGAGCCCTCATATTCTTTCTTAGCATGGAGTTTTGATAGATAGACTTTTAATGCATTAAAGGACTTAAAGGTGCACGGACAGTCTGAATGTAGGCATGGTATTGGGGCTATACGGGAATATGTTCCATGCTTTATGCAACAGTGTTGTAGTAGTTCTGTCCTTTTTCACATGAACATTTCCACACCATGTCAACAGGCAATCGCCATCTGGTCGCAGAATCTTTCAGGCAAAGAGAGGTGAAGAGGTGTAACTTCAAGGTCCTCTGGTATTAACTTGCGCCAAACACAATCGACCCAGTGCATATAAGGAGGCAGACAATGAGTAATCCACAAGTGCCCTAAAGGAAAAGAAAAACATTGTATTTCTATTTTTGCAGCTTTAACACAACAACGGCTGCAACTAACAATTATTTTGGGATTCTATCAGTCTTACCATTACTCTTTAAAGAATCAATAAGAGTGGCACTAGCAATCCACATTTTTAGGACATAATTTGGGAGGTTGTCGTCACACAGTGTTCCTGTTGAGTTCCTCTTCCAGAATTTATTATAGTTCTATAGTCAGTAGCCTACTTTAGCTAAAGTTGGGCAAGCTAGCTAGCTCTCATTTCAGTGAAACAGCAAATCATTTTCTCATATTGTAGATTCTGATTCACACTTGCGACTGCTGTTAATCACAATTATATCACTGATTGAAAGAACAAATGTCAAATAAACCAAATAATTACCTTAAATTAGACAAGTGAAACCCTTCCTCTTGACGATGACTCAGTGCTCTGTTGTCGGGCTATCCACAGGAGAGAAAAGGGAGGGCTTGAAATATCAACATTTATTTGGTTAAAAATTTGTGTTTATTTTAAGTCGCAATTGACAATAGAAAGAATCAGTCACGGACTTCCGGTTGAGCGCTTAGAGATGGCGGAGTGACTTGCTACCGCTCCCGACCAGAAGTGGGGAAAAGTCCACGCAACTCGAGAAAACACTTGTTTCTGGCTACTAAATTTTGTATAATGCGTGGAACTAGATCCAAGAAAACACAGGAACCTTCCAAAAGTGACGTGGAAACGAGTGAAAATTTGTTGGAGGTTACGGAGTACGAAGAAGCTAACATGCCAAAAGAAGAGGAGCTAGCTATGGCAGAGGACGAGGGAGAGCTAACCACAGCTAAGGCTATTTTGGAACTGACCAAAACAGTCACAGAAATGAAGAACGAGCTGAAACAAGAGATTAGTAGCTTCAAGGTTGAAATTAACCAGAAGCTCCTAAATATTAATGTCGACATTCGTAACCAAGGTACAAGGCTGACGGAGGCTGAACAGCGCATCAACGAGTTGGAGACTGTGAATACAGATTTGAGAGAAGCACTACGGCACTGCCTTAAACAACAAAAAATGCTAATTGCAAAGATGACAGATTTAGAGGGACGATCACGTAGAAATAATATACGCATTTTTGGAATCACGGAGGGTGCTGAGGGCAGTTCAATGAAGGTGTTCATGGAGAACTTTCTGAAGAAGGAGCTCGCCCTGGGAAAGGACGCGGACCTTCAGATACAACGATCACACCGCTCTTTGGGTCCAAGACCACAGAACAATCAGACCACTAGGTCCATCCTGGTCAACTTCCAGAGATTTGATATCAAAGAGAAAATATTAAGAGCAGCTTGGGCGAAGAAGGTCACTTATGACGGTAAAGTGATTTCATTTGCCAACGACATGCCGACGGAGATTAATATCAAGATGAAAGAATACAAAGACATAAAGAGAGCTCTCAAAGAAGCGAAAATTCGCTTCCAGACACCGTATCCAGCGAGAATGAGGATTCACTGGGAGGACGGGCCACGCGTGTACAAGGATGCCTCGGAGGCGGCGGAGGACCTACGGTAGAGAGGCTTTTCGGTGGTCTCACCTCAACATGCGGACATAGACTGGGAGCAGGTCCTCACTCGGGATGCGCACTGGGACAAGATGGACAGCACTCTCGCCGAACGAACCCGTGACAGACTACGTGGTTTTCACCGAGATCAATAGTTAGTTTGAAGAGGTTGGTCAAGTATCATTACTACTTGTAAACAGGTACATTTAAATTTAACTATTCGTAACTATCAAAAAGAGAGGCATAATATAAGTACCTTACCTAATACATCCACCTCGGTTGTTCTTTAGATCTAAAGTCACACAAACACCTTAGTTTTATTGTCTAAAGAATAGTTATTTTATAGAAATTCATATAATTTTTATTTTAGATATAGGAAGACCTTTTTTACTACAGATTCTGGTTGGGTCGGGGAGGGAATTACTCTTAGTTTATTACACACACACATTATTTTTTATTTATTTTTTTATTTTATTTTTTCACGGACTCTAACCTAGACGGACTGTGCTCTTAGCAGAAGAGGAGCTCCTACAAGGAGTAGGACGGAATCTCCTAAGTTGTAAGGAAGGACAACTATGGATGGGAAGACAGGGCAAATTAAGGCCCTAAGGGTGGAAGTTGTTTTGTTCTGTTTGTTCAATATTTGTTTCAATTGTTCTATTGTTCTTGCAGTCGGCATGTTTACTGATGACACGTGGTATGGCTGATGTTAATTTCAGAGTAGCTTCATGGAATGTTAATGGTCTAAATAACCCTATTAAAAGAAGTAGAGTGATTTCATGGATGAAAAAGGAGAAAATACAAGTAATGTTTCTTCAGGAAACTCATCTTTCTCAGGATGAACATGAGAAACTAAAGAGGTTTGGATATAATAATACCTATCATAGTTCTTTGAAGGAAGGACATAAAAGAGGTGTAGCAGTGTTAATACACAATTCAATACATTTTGAATATATTAAACAAATAAAGGATAATGAAGGCAGGTACATACTAGTTCAATGTAAAATAGAGGGCAGATTAACCACTCTTGTTTCCATATACTTGCCCCCTGATTATGATTCAATTTTTTTGAAGAAAATTTTGGTAATGATTTCCTCTGAAACACAAGGGGTTTTGATATGTGCGGAGTGATTTTTAATACAATCATGCACAAAATGACACATCTAATATCAAAGAACAATTACACCACAAAGTAAATTATTAAGAACTGGTTTGAGTGACTTGGGCTTGTTTGATGTTTGGCGGGAGTTGCATCCAACAGACAGGGACTATACCTTTTTTTCTTCCCCTCATTCAGTACATTCAAGAATAGATTTTTTTTTTATGTCGAACAATGATAGACATAGAATAAAAAACTGTGAAATCGGCACTAGGAGTTTATCAGACCATTCACCTATATATTTAACACTTCACCTAGATACTAGACCTAAAAAGACAATATGGAGGTTAAACACGGGCTTATTAAATAATAACAAAGTGATAGGAGATATAAAAGCGGAAATAAAAAGCTTCTTAGAACTAAACGACGATGGACAAGTTGATCCTAATATTCTCTGGGATACGTTGAAGGCTGTAATAAGAGGCAAATTCATATCATTAAGTACAGCAATTAAGAAGGAAAGGATACGATTATTTACAGACTTGGATAAAACATTAAAGGAATTGGAAAATAAATATTCCAACAAACCATGTAATCAGATATTAGAAGAAATTAAACTAAAAAGAACTCAAATTGCAGAGATGTATAAAGAAGAAGAAGAGAAAAAATATAAAATTTTAAAACAATCTTATTATGAATCAGGACCCAAGGCTACTAAACTACTGGCTCAAAAACTACGTCAAAAACAAATATTACATTCGGTCTGTTCAGTAACTAACCCAAAGACGGGGATTTTGGAAAGGGATCTAGATGGGATTGATACGGCATTTCATGAATATTATAAAATGTTGTACACTCAGCCCAAACGAAGGAATGCGGAGAATGTAAAAAAGTTTCTCGACTCCTTAGATTTACCATCAATAGGAAAACAGCAGAATGATAATTTAACCAGACAAATTAGTAAAGCCGAATTAGACGTAGTTTTAAAAAACTTGAAAAACAATAAAACTCCAGGTACAGATGGTTTACCAGCAGAGTGGTATAAAACATTTAAAGAGGATTTATCACCAGTCCTTTTAAAATCTCTGAATTGGACGCTGCAAAACATGAGAACACCGCCGTCTTGGGCTGAAGCGATTATAACTGTCATACCCAAAGAGGGCAAAGATAAAACTTTATGTAGCTCTTATAGGCCTATTTCAATTTTGAATCAAGATTATAAATTATATGCATCAATTATATCAAACAGGTTGAATTCCTTTATTCCAGAGTTAATAGATGAAGATCAAACTGGATTTGTTGCTGGAAGACAGACGCAAGATAACATTAGACGGTCCCTTCACATAATCAGTAATATCCGAACACATAAACAAAAAGCTGCTTTGTTGAGTTTAGATGCCGAAAAGGCTTTTGATTGTGTAGATTGGCAATATCTCTTCTTAGTTTTAGAAAGATTTGGTTTTACTGAAGCTTCAATAAATAGCATAAGAACATTGTATTCAGCACCTGTAGCAAGGGTTAAAATAAATGGACGGTTAACAGATCGGATAAAGCTTCAGAGATCTACTCGACAAGGTTGCCCCTTATCACCAACCCTGTTTTTCCTCTACATTGAGCCGTTGGCACAGGCAATAAGGGAAAATCAAAATATTACTGGTATAATCATAAACTTCAGAGAACACAAAGTGGCCCTATATGCGGATGATATCATTTTATATCTATCCAATCCAGATGAATCCATCAACACACTCTTAGAATTGCTTGATAAGTTTAGTGAATACTCAGGGTACAAATTAAACATAAGTAAAACACAAATTATGTGCCCCCTCCTTGAACCGCCACCTTAACGTGGTGGAGGGGTTTGAGTACCCGAATGATCCTGGGAGCTATGTTGTCGGGGGCTTCATGCCCCTGGTAGGGTCACCCATGGCAAACAGGTCCTGGGTGACGGGTCAGACTAAGAGCGGTTCAGAAGCATCTTATGACGAGTGTTAAATCAAGGACGTGTACGTCGCCCGGACTGGCGTCACCGGGGCCCCACCCTGGAGCCAGGCCTGGGGTGGCGCCGGCAGCGGCGTCTGGTGGCCGGGCCTTTCCCCACGGGGCCCGGTCGGGCACAGCCCGAAGGAGCGACGTGGGGCCGCCCTCCCGTGGGCCCACCACCTGCAGGAGGATCCATAAGGGGCCGGTGCAAAGAGATCTGGGTGGCAGTCGAAGGCAGGGGCCTCGACGACCGGATCTCCGGACACAGAAACTAGCTCTGGGGACATGGAATGTCACCTCGCTGGGGAAGGAGCCTGAGCTGCGTGCGGAGGTCGGCGCTTCCGACTAGATATAGTCGGCCTCGCCTCCACGCACAGCCTGGGCTCTGGAACCCGTCTCCTCGAGAGGGCTGGGCGCTCCATTTCTCTGGCGTTGCCCGCGGGAGAGGCGGCGGGCTGGTGTGGGCTTGCTCATAGCCCCACAGCTCAGCCGTCACGTGTTGGAGTTCACCCGGTGAGCGAGAGGGTCGCATCCCTCCGCCGGGTGGGGACAGGTCTCTCACCGTTGTGTAGGCCTACGGGCCGAACAGTGGTGTAGAGTACCGGCCTTCTTGGAGTCTCTGGGAGGGTACTGGACAGTGCACCACCGGGGACTCCGTTGTTCTACTGGGGACTTCAACGCCCATGTGGGCAGCGACAGTGACACCTGGAGAGGGTGTCGGGAGGAGCGGCCCCGATCTGAACCAGTGGTGTTCAGTTATTGGACTTCTGTGCTAGCCACAGCTTGTCCATAACGAACACCATGTTCAAGCACAAGGGTGTCCATCAGTGCACGTGGCACCAGGACACCCTAGGCCGGAGGTCGATGATCGACTTTGTTGTCGTGTCATCTGACCTTCGGCCGCGTGTCTTGGACACTCGGGTGAAGAGAGGCGGAGCTGTCAACTGATCACCACCTGGTGGTGAGTTGGATCCGCTGGCGGGGAGGAAGCCGGAACGACTTGGTAGGCCCAAGCGCATCGTGAGGGTCTGCTGGGAACGTCTGGCAGAGCCCTCTGTCAGCAGGGTTTTCAACTCACACCTCCGGGAGAACTTCTCCCAGATCCCGGGGGAGGCTGGAGACATTGAGTCCGAGTGGACCATGTTCTCCACCTCCATTGTCGATGCGGCAGCTCGCAGCTGTGGTCGCAAGGTCTCTGGTGCCTGTCGCGGCGGCAATCCCCGAACCCGGTGGTGGACACCGGAAGTAAGGGATGCCGTCAGGCTGAAGAAGGAGGCCTACCGGGCCTTGCTGGCTTGTGGGACTCCTGAAGCAGCTGACAGGTACCGGCAGGCCAAGCGTGCTGCAGCCCGTGCTGTCGCAGAGGCAAAAACTCGGGATTGGGAGGAGTTCGGGGAGGCCATGGAGGAGGACTATCGGTTGGCCTCAAAGAAATTCCACAGCAAACCGTCCGGCGCCTCAGGAGGGGAAGCAGTGCTTTACTAACACCGTTTACGGTGCGGGTGGAAGAACTGTTGACCTCGACTGGGGATGTGGTTGGGCGGTGGAAGGAATACTTTGAGGATCTCCTCAATCCCACTGTCACGTCTTCCGAGGAGGAAGCAGAGGCTGAGATCTTGGAGGCGGACTCATCCATCACCCTGGCTGAAGTCACTGAGGTGGTTGGCAAGCTCCTTGGTGGCAAGGCTCCGGGGGATGATGAGATCCGCCCTGAGTATCTTAAGTCTCTGGATGTTGTGGGACTGTCTTGGCTGACACGTCTCTGCAACATCGCGTGGCAGTCTGGGACGGTACCTCTGGACTGGCAGACCGGGGTGGTGGTCCCTCTGTATAAGAAGGGGGACCGGAGGGTGTGTTCCAACTACAGGGGGATCACACTCCTCAGCCTCCCTGGTAAGGTCTATTCCAGGGTACTGGAGAGGAGAATCCGACCGATAGTCGAACCTCGGATTCAGGAGGAGCAGTGTGGTTTTTCGTCCCGGTCGTGGAACACTGGACCAGCTCTATACTCTCCATCGGGTGCTCGAGGGTTCATGGGAGTTTGCCCAACCGGTCCACATGTGCTTTGTGGATCTGGAGAAGGCTGACATTCGACCCGTGTGCCCCGGGCGCCTTGTGGGGTGCTCCGGGAATATGGGGTCCGGGGCCCTTTGTTAAGGGCTGTCCGGTCCTTGTACGACCGGAGCAGGAGCTGTGTTCGCATTGCCGGCAGTAAGTCAGACCTGTTCCCGGTGCATGTTGGACTCCGCCAGGGCTGCCCTTTATCACCGGTTCTGTTCATAGTTTTTATGGACAGAATTTCTAGGCGCAGTCAGGGCGTGGAGGGTGTCCGGTTTGGGAACCACAGGATCTCATCTCTGCTGTTTGCGGACGATGTCGTCCTGATGGCTTCTTCAAACCGGGACCTGCAGCATGCACTGGGACGGTTTGCAGCCGAGTGTGAAGCGGCTGGGATGAGGATCAGCACCTCCAAATCCGAGGCCATGGTTCTCGACCGGAAAAAGGTGGCTTGCCCTCTCCGGGTGGGTGGGGAGTCCTTGCCTCAAGTGGAGGAGTTCAAGTATCTCGGGGTCTTGTTCACGAGTGAGGGAAGGATGGAGCGTGAGATTGACAGGCGGATCGGTGCAGCGTCTGCAGTGATACGGGCGCTGTATCGGACCGTTGTGGTGAAGAGAGAGCTGAGTCGAAAGACGAAGCTCTCGATTTACCGGTCAATCTACGCTCCTACCCTCACCTATGGTCATGAGCTCTGGGTAATGACCGAAAGGACGAGATCGCGGATACAAGCGGTCGAAATGAGCTTCCTCCGCCGGGTGGCTGGGCGCTCCCTTAGAGATAGGGTGAGGAGCTCAGTCACACGGGAGGAGCTCGGAGTAGAGCCGCTGCTCCTCCACGTCGAGAGGAGCCAGCTGAGGTGGCTTGGGCATCTGTTCCGGATGCCTCCTGGACGCCTCCCTCGGGAGGTGTTCTGGGCATGTCCCACCGGGAGGCGGCCCAGGTAGACCCAGGACACGCTGGAGGGACTATGTCTCTCGGCTGGCCTGGGAACGCCTCGGGATCCCCCCGGAGGAGCTGGAGGAAGTGTCTGGGGTGAAGGAAGTCTGGGAGTCCCTGCTCAGGCTGCTGCCCCCGCGACCCGGCCCCGGATAAGCGGAAGAAGATGGATGGATGAATGGACAAATTATGTGCTTCAATTATCAGCCTTCAACAGTATTAAAAGAGAGGATATCAACTGACTGGTCAAAAGAAAAAATACGTTATCTGGGTGTATGGCTGACGCATAGTCCTGAAGAACTGTACAAGACAAATTTTGAAAGTATGAATAAGAAGATTAGGGAGGATCTCACACATTGGTCGATGCGGATACTTAACTTTCACTCAAGAATTGAAGTGATTAAAATATCAGTTCTACCTAGACTTTTATATCTATTCATGTCACTGCCTATTAAAATCTCAAATTTTCAGTTTCACGAATGGGACAAACAAATATCTCGTTTTCTTTGGATGGGCAAAAAACCACGAATCAAATACAGTACATTAACACTCCGTAAAGAAAAAGGGGGACTATCATTGCCAAATCTCCGGGATTACTATCTGGCAGCCCAACTTAAACCATTAATACTGTGGTGTGATAGTTCATATGGGGCAAGATGGAAAGAGATGGAAAGTGCATGTGGGAAAGTTCCCATACAAGCACTAATCGGAGATCAAAGACTTATGTTGCACTGTCAGAAAGATTTGACCCCATTGGCATCCTTTACACTGACAAACTGGTTTCAGGTTATAAAAGAACTCAAATTAACAGAACATACACGTATACTCAGATGGGTGGCTTATGATACAGATTTTAAACCTAATCAGAATGATGCAAGATTCAAATATTGGGCACAGAATGGAATTACAACCTATTGTACGTTATTAGATAAGAATACATTAACAAGTTTTCAAACATTGCAAAGGAAATATAACTTGGAAAAAAATGATTTCTTTAGATACCTACAATTAAGACAATATCTATCAACCAAATTAAAGACTGTCGAAAGAGATTATACTGATTTAATTAAATTGGCTTCACAGTCATATTGTGGGGGATGTTCTTCACTTATTTCTAAATTGTACCAAAGCCTGATAAGTGGTAGGAAAAAATCTACAGACTATATTAAAAAAAATGGGAGAAAGAAATGAGTATAAACATATCAAATGAACACTGGGAGAACATATGTGTAAATGCTCTTTCGACTTCCTGTTCTTCATATTGGAGAGAATTCAGCTGGAAAAATATAACTCGCTTCTTCATAACCCCCAAACAACAAAAAAGTTGGAATACGAACAACTCTACATGTTGGAGAGGTTGTGGAGAAAGCGAAGCTCACCACACCCACATTTTTTGGTCATGTATAAGATTAAAACAATTCTGGTTAGATGTTGGTTCAACTATTGAGCAAATAATTGGTACTAATATAACTCAAAACATGATGACTCTTTACATGGCAGACGTACCTTCTGATATGCCAAATAATGTAAAATATCTTTTCAAAATTCTATGTGCTTGTGCTAAAAAAGTAATTACAAGAAATTGGCTTCAATCACGCCCACCTGAAATTAAAGATTGGTTGATTTTAATTGAGGAAACGCATAAAATGGAAAGACTAACATTTATGTTAAGGTTACAAGCAGAGCTTTATTATTCAAGGTGGTCTAAATGGTCTGTCTATTATAAGGTTGTTTAATTGATTGTTGTAGCTGCTCTGTTTAACAAATGTAAATGCCAATTGTACTCTCATCCCATTGCCATGTGCTGATATTAAGTATGATGTCATTCCTTGCCGTTTGAACTGCATTTGTTGTACTAATGTTATGATGTTGAAAATTAATAAAAAACTAAGTTACAAAAAAAAAAAGAAAGAATCAGTCACTAGTTGACAACTAAAATAATCGTTAGTTTCAGCCCTAGTCAAAAAGTGTATTGAAATATCACAATAAAACTGAAATTGCAGATCTTAATAGCCATATTGCATATAGCAATAATTTCCAATATCGTGCAGCCCTACAATGACTGGACCTTAGATTGTCCCTCCTTTGCTCTGACCTGACCTGTGACCCTGTGGAGTATAACCCAGGGATGAAACGTAAAAAGTCTATGAGGCCAAAATGTATTATAGTGCAGAATGGATGCGCGTCAGTCCTGGATCGTCACCAGGCTTAACACGTATTCACAAATCCAATTAAACTATGGATCAAATCATTCAAAGGATGCAGTAAAGTTCCTAAGTGTAGTAGGTGTAAGTGCTAAATGGTCCCTACCAAATGTTCCAAAGCGTTTCGGTATTTTTACATATGACCCCTTTCCGTTCACTGTATTGCAAAAGTTTTCTTTATACATCCTCTCTGTCGCCAAGAAATCCAACTATAATGGCACAAAAGTTGCTGAAAGTTACTGTAATTTAAATGCAGACAAAACAAACCATACAGCTCCTTTTACTAACTTTGAATTTCTTGCAGGGCACTCTATTTTGATTATGTAGCCGCTCAGTTAAAATGAGTCTTGCAAATTACTTGAAAAATGATCTAGAACTCCTATACGGCACAAAAAGAAAGAGCCTATAAAGCAGCGGCGTAGACAAGAATCAAAGTTACCTCCAAATCACACTTAATGAGAAAAGAGCGTCTGCACCTCTGCCATCCATATCTCTGTCTGGGCACTAGGGTCCATTTCTATCATTTGCTCCGTCGTCTGCTGTCAGTATGTGAAATGGAAACGCAAGCTGACGGAAAAATTATCTATTGATTTGATTCTTAGCTTGGACCTGGTTAAAAGAACATGCATGTAATTTTTATAAGAGTAGTTTTTTTGGACACTTTACATTGCATCATTCCGTGTTGTGGAAAACGATATGCTTTCTGATTGGAATGGTCACTTATAGGTCACAGGTCACCATGTCCCAGATAAAAGTGAACATTGTGTTTTCTTGCCTAATCTTGACATGCGTTAAGACGGAATTTGGCCTAAAATTTGCATCCTCAGGACTAGGGCTGGGAGATATGACAAAAAATGATTTTCACGATTTCCTTGGGGCCAGATCATGATTTCGATTCGATCACGATTCATGTTAACTTTTTTTCTATTGTCTTTAACAGAGCTGCACAATTAAGGAACAATATCTAATTGTGATTTTTCTGACCAGTGCGAGTAAGATTAGAGTCTGTTTTGTTGCTTTTTAGTTTTTGTCACATTCAGTTGTATTTGTCATATTTAAATGAGTCTTTGATGTTTTTTGTCACGTTTTTGTCGCTCTTGAGTTGTGTTTCTTGTTTGCAGGTGGGTTTTGGTTGCTTTTTAGCGCATTTTTATCGCATTTGGTAGCGCTTTTTTTTTTCTTTTTGTGTCGATTTCGTTGAATGGAGCAGCCCTTATCTACAAGAGGTAAATAAAGTAATTGGCTCAGAGGCTAAACAACAGGAGAAAAAGTGTGTTTTAACAGACAGCTGCATTACAGCCTGTCCGTCCGTGGGAGTAGGATCTCTCCTTCACTGTGGTTCTCCCCGAGGTTTCTACTTTTTCCCATGGGGTTTTTTGTAGTTTTTCCTCGCCGCGAAGGAGGGTCAAAGGACAGGGGCATTCTGGGACAGTTATCTGAACTGCTTTTACCTGTGGCCCATCGAGGCAACTGTTGTTGTGATTTTGGGCATTATAAAAATAAATTGATTTGATTTGATTAAAGACAGAAAAACAATGAATCACGATACGTCGATTTCACAAAAATAGCAGATTGTCACAGGGACGAGCTCACCGTTCGATTTTTATCACCGTATCGCTCAGCCCTACTCTGGACTAATCTTTCTGATAGCCTTTATCCCCTCGACCTTGCACGGTTTTTGTGCTCACTAAACTAGTTATTTCTGGCTGCCAATATATCCACCTTTGGGGTATTTTTTTAAAAGATGTGTTTTATCATCGCTCAGGCACTCTAGTTTTTGGACTCGTGTAGGGAAAGATCCTTTTGTCAGGACAGATTAAGCAAAAATTAACTATTTTCAATTGAGAGAAACAGAGCTTTTTGATCGTGTGTCAAGAAAATCCACAACACTTACCTGGTGAGGGCAAGTAACTGACGGAGCGAGGCCGACAGTCTGTGCCATCGGCCCCTCTGACCGCCGCCGATCAATCAGTGAGATGGGTGAAATGTCATGCCTAAAGACACAACGACCAAATGCACTAGAGCAGCTGCTGTCCCACGGCAGCACATGGATTCCCATTGGCCTCACATCCCAGTACTAACCCGGCCCAAGTGGTTCAGATGAGACGAGACATGGAGGCCAGCGCTTTGATTGTACATTTCAGTGTGCGATTTAGGGCTAATTTACTGTAATTATTAACTTGTTCCAAAACATGTCTTGAGCTGAGAAAAGAAGTTCATGACTCAAATAGATCCACAATTGCATGAAATTCAATCTAACTTTATTTGTAGAGCACTTTACAAACAGCAAAGTTGACCAAAGTGCTGCACACAAATGAACAATGAATGAATAAACACACATTTAAAAATAGTAAATACTAAAGTCGACATTTCAAACTTAAAAAGCCAGAGAGAAAAAGTGACTCAAATTGTGTAAGGTGTATGACGCAAAAATGTGGAATTTTTGCATATTTGATGAAAACACTTGTCCATAAATGTCCTCTTCCAGGACACTCAAACATCTTTAGTTCAGCTTCATCTGGGTCAAATTTAGTACAGTCACATGAATCAAGATTTAAACAAGTAATTGATTAATCAAAACAAAAATCATTAGACAAATCGATTAGCAAAATGTTCGTTATATGCAGACATAATACGATTACATATAATTCTAAATAATGCTGCACCTACAAACTTAACAGATTGTTCAGCTTTTCTTTTTTAGCAGACCACCAGAACATTCAGGTCCACAAGTCACAATGAGTGCAGACATCTCAAACGGAGCAGGACCTTTCTCTTAAAATGTTAGAAAAGTAATTCTAGCAACTCTGCACCGTCAGCACTGATATTGTATTTGCATATGGTACGCTAGAAATTAGGTCTAGGTGGTCATTTTTCAGTGGTCCTTCAGTCATTTTAGATGTTTGAATGTGAAGTGTGATCGTTTTGAATAAAAGACTGCATGGTTTGATTATAAATGGATATTGGATGCATCGTAAATGTGTTTGTTAACCTGCCCGGCACTGCAGATGGAAACTAGCTTTAACTAAATCTGGTTAAATCTAAATCTCTTCTTTAATGAGATGAATGTGTTTACAGATGAATGCTGCTGAAAGAACGAATAAACTAAAATTAGTTATTCACACAGCGGGGAATTCACAGCACATAGAAGGCAAGAAAGAAGGCAAATAAGAACAAGAGACAAGCATATACTGAATAAATTACAAATGCAAAAAATGCGGGATCATACCGACTTAGAAAGTTGGAAAATGCATTAATACAATAGTCTAAGTACAATTAAACTAAAAATATTAACACTAACACTGGTTTAGTCCTTTATTCCTCTTAATTTCTGGATTAACGATCAAGTCTAGATTTGGAAGGGGATCTGGCCTCAAACATTACACACAGTAGAAGAAGAAAGGAGGTTTTGGGTTTGATTCCCAGGCCTTTTGACTCTTTCTTGTGTACACATTGTCCTTTCTCAAACTGTCTGCTCACACAAACTTCAGATCGGCAACTTAGTCCGACGGAAAGCGCTACTCCTCCAATTAGAATACGGTCAAGACATCCTGGCGTCGTGGCATGGGGTTGATCCACAGAATTGGGAGTTCGAAGGTCACCAAATTGCCAAAGCACAAACTGCGTATTAATGCAACCGTTATTGAAGCGTGAGCATCTTTTAAACTTGCTAATGAGGGAGTGTGTCCGAGGGTTAGGGCATATGGACGTCGGGCTCAGAGGTGTTTTTAGATGGGTGCGCAGTGGATTGGTTTTGATTACTTTGATCTTATTATTATTCTCATTTGCAGAGCCAGGACCATACGCTGGGGTGACCTTCACGGCAACCGCGGCGCTCAAGTCCAGAGAGACGAATAGAATGGACTTGAATCTTAAGTGATGAGCTACAGTTCGGATCATATGCTTAAAGTTTGTACAAGGTTTGGTGATGAGGAAGATAAGATATATTGGATTTAATTTGTTCTCATTGTATTAGACAATGACAGAGGACAATTTAAAAGAGGAAGAGTTTAAGGATGTCAAAATCTTTAAAATCCCATTTATCTTTTAGTTCAGTAAATGGATTAGGGCACCTTGCAAGCTAATTTGGTGGTGTGTGCGCTTAAGCAAGATTGGAATCTCAATTTTTCATGTAATAAAATAAAGCATTCCATCTCAAAGCAAGTTAATGATGCCAGTTTTAACGGTGAACTGTGTAACTTTGTAACGGCTGAGGGTCTGTCACCTGCTTGCCTCCATGGAGACAAGCAGGTGACGCTTTGCTTGAAATGTTCCACAATATAGCATTGAAATGATCTCTCTCCCTGAATTTATTTAGGTGTTTTTATGGCTCAGAAATGCATAAAAAAACATGCCTTACTGTTATAGTTTTAGGCCTCTCCACAGATCTAACCCGTAACTTGGCCGTATGTTTATGTAATGCCATGTGCCAGTGCATTATTAAAAAAAAAAAAAAAAGGGGGCAATTAAGTATATTGTCTGTTTTGAATCTTCATTGTTTGTTGCTCATCTATGTGCAGTAGACTGTTATAATTTATGTTGATACTTCACAGGTATTTATATCTATCTATATTATGAAACATCTCAAACTGACTCTGCCATTTGTCTTCTCTGTTGTTGTTCTAATATAATTGTTATCTTTTAGCCTGTATGTCCCAAAGCACACGTTTGTTTGTACGTATTTATTATTTATTTGAATTAGGACAGGTCATATTAATCAATGTGTCAGCAACAGTTTCATCATAAAACACAAATTTCATCCGTATGTACTGTGTGTTGATTTTTGTTGCAATTGTCAAAGTTTCGCGTTCAAAGTTCTTGTCTTTTTGTCACTGGCTTACAGTTTCTTATTTTTATAATACGTAATACTAACAATGTTCCAGTTTTTCACAACAGGCCCATCCTGAAGCTAGATACTTCTGATCACGATTTTGTTTTAAATCCAGAGGAAGGACCTTCAGAAGTACAACTGTAGTATCATACAAGAAGTGGCGTACCAGTGACAAACTTCCAACCATAGACTGTAGATATCAGTGGACCATGTTAGCATGCTAGCCGCCGCGTTCCAAATAGGAAGCAGCTATGGAGGCGCTCCTGGCTCCATAAAGCCGAGCTGCCATTCACTTTCTATTGGGACACTGGTGCCCTTTACTCTGTAACTGTTTCTGCTAAGCTCACCATCTTGGAACTAAAACATCTGTTTTGACACACTCTACATGAATCGGGTGTTTTTTTTTTCGTTAGGTTGTTCATAAATCAAGTTATTAGCAATAATAACTGACCAATCAGGTGCTTCCTTTTCCGTGGGCCGCTAGCCGTGTTAGCAACAGGTTTGATTGACAGCTAGCGCCGCCGCGCGCTGCCGTCTCCTCTCGCCGAGGGGCGGATACCGTTAGCAACCGCGCTCCTGATTAGTCCGTGTGGTTGCCACGATACGCACTCGGATTTCCAAATATGGAGTCTGGCTCTGCTTTAGCCGCTATAACTGCTAGCCGCGATGGGCTTCATTTGGCTGGAGGCAAACGCTATGGGTGACGTCACAATCCCTTAGTCCACTGATCTACAGTCTATGCTTCCAACCAGTTTTGAGGGCGAACACATTGATTAACCTTAAGTTTTGAGATACATCCGGGCCAAGTCACATCTAAATTTTGTGTTGCAACATAAACTTACACAAACCAAAAACTTGCAAACCCCCCAAACTTTCTAATTGGCGTGATAGATTCAGGTGGAGAGGGTGCGCGACTTCACATTGCGAGCGTTCATTCTTCAAACAACTTCTCATGCCGTGTGTTGACTGTGCCGTTGCCTACCGTAAATAGCTTTGAGGCGTCGCTCAGCAGGTGGGACAATTTTAAATTCAAAGTGAAATGAGTCGCACGCTGCCGTACACCAGGAACCAGGAGTCCTTTAGGAAGAAGATCTTGTCTGTTCATTTGTGATCAGAGGTGCCCCAAATACCGATGTCACCAGCTGATCTGGGACTATACGTTCCAGTGGTAAAATCAGACAGCGCATACGCAACAATAAAGTAGCCTCGCTTTCAAAAGTTTGAGAGAGTCAAGGTTTATTTACGGGGGAAATTATATGGGAGTAAATGTGTCAGGCAGACGTCAAAACACTTACAGCAGAACATCAAATTATGTCCAAATGATCACAACACATATTTATGTGACAGATGACATCCTCAACTTTGATGTGCGAATGACAAGCACAAATACATTTCAAAACTGAAGCCCTGATGGATGAGCCTTGGTAAGACAGGTGTGAGTTCTGTGTTTATTAGACCAGTGGTTCCATAACTGCTGTGCGGGTGTGCAGAACAACCTGACCTGTGGGTCTCAGAGACTTTGAACCTACTAGGGCTGTAGTCGACTAAAGAAATTCTTGGTCGACTATCAACTTGGCTTATCAACCAATTATTTGACTAAAAAGGAGGTGTGGCAAAACTAGTAAGTATGTCTCTCTATCTGCACTAAAAAAACACAACTGCACTTGACTTCATGCAAAAAAAAAAAAATGTCTGCACAAAAGTACCTGGAAATGGTGTATTTGTATGTATAAATTAGATTAAACTCATGATTCACTCCAAGATCTTTCGCTAACTCACTCCATATCTTCACTTTTTTGCTGTTTTTGTCGCAATAAAATACTTTTAATCGAAATAAAATAATTAGTCGACTAATAAAAATGTTGGTCGACTCAGACACCATCGACTGATTAATTGACTAATCGACTAAAACACTACAGCCCTAGAACCTGCCAATATTGTCTTTATTTGATTTTGTTTTTTGTTTGTTTTTCAGCATCTCCAAAACCAGTCTGAAGTGTTTAATGTGACGTCCATGCTAAAAAAAAGTACATAAGATAAAAATACTACACTAAAAGTATTGTGCGCAGCTTCCAGACATTTAATAAGTGTGTGTGAAATCAGGCGGAGTGCACCTCATGGTCTAATACATTGAGCTTGAGACTTCACATATCAGTGCGTGTTGGTCTGTACAAAGAGCTGTTTACGCCAGCCCGGTTTGCACAAGGTCAAATTGGCTGAGGTCCCTTTGTCTATTATTCGCAAAAGGCAATATTATAACTCTTATAATGTGCACAACTGAGACTGTGCATATATTTCTAATTACACTGAATATTCAAATTCTACAAATCTCCAAAACATCATTCACAACTATTGCTATGTTGCTTACCTACAGCTGGGCCCTATTCTTATCCAAAAACATGTCTGTTTTGTTGAAGTAAATGTTGTTCCTCTCCTCCAGAACTCAGAATGCTTGAAGACTCCTGACTGAACAAAACCAGACTTCGTTCATCAGTTTAGCATTGTTTAGCAGTTCGTCAGCAGAGCCAGCAGAAGTCTGCAACGTTTGTTTTGATATGGATAAAACATGTCGTTTGGAATGGTTCCCAGACAACATGTTTTTGTGTTAAGCAAGAAACGTGTGTAGCCTCGACTTTCAAGGTTTAGTCTTGTCAATCTAAAGGAATGAAGACAAATTTCAACTAAAGCCTGGAGGTATTTTCCAGGCACCTGTAATGTTTTATTCTTCTAGAAATAATAAGGCCATGGTGTTCATAAAAGGTGACACCTGAGAAATGCATATTCTAGGCAGCTTTGTTGTTATCCTCATTCAACCCTGATGTTAACTTGAATTTGAACAATCTCAATATTTAGTTCAAAAGGAAACTGAATATCTGCATAGTGTACCTGCAGAACACGGCTGTTTTACCAAAGACCATTTTAAGGTTGAGGTATAAATCAAAGCCTCCCATTTTGTAATGTCAGGCTGTAGACAGAGTATTCCCTGAATGTGAGATCAGTCTTTAGCAGTAAATGAGTGCGGCATCATGATGAAGTGTTTGTCACTTTTGGGAGCGCTGATTCAGACTGCAGCCGTAATACCTTCTAAAGGTTATGGGGGTTTGTGCACGCTCAAACTTCTCAAGTGTCCCCTGGGCCGCAACATTCAACTGCGCTTTATGCTGCTTAAACCGCCTTTAATGCCAAAAAAACACAGACTTGATGCCAGAGCTAATATGTTCTGGTTTTGAAAAAGACAGACTCAGCAAAAGAAATAAGTCTATTCGATATTCATTCATTCATTCATTTTCTACCGCTTATTCCCGTTAGGGGTCGCGGGTGACTGGAGCCTATTGCAGTGACTTTGGGCCTTAGGCGGGGTACACCCTGGACAGTGGCCAACTCATTCGATATTATAAACAATAAAGCTTAATCTTGGAGAAATAATAAAATTACAACACAAATAATAATGCCTGTTTCTATCTTCACTGCTGCATGTAGGCTACAAAAAAAAAAGGCAAGATCTCGAATAGTAGATTGAGGATAATTGCATCGGTTATGTTTTTTTAGTTATTTTGTTTGACATACTGCTTTGGTGTTGTGTATAATAAATAAATAGCCATTCCCGGAGAATCCAAAGGTAGCTCTATGCAGTTTATACAGATCCATACGAGTCTGGTCACTCCATGATCTCTGAGTTCAGATGAGTGTGATAGACAGGTGGATTAGCCCATAAGGACGGTCCATACATATCAAAACAATAAGGGCTGCTTACAAGAACAAAACAAAGGACAAAAACATCTCAGGAGATTGAAAAACACCACAGTTTTCTGCAGAATCAATAAGCAAAGCACGGAACAGAGTTAATCTGAGATGAAAGAAGTTTGAGTTTGTTCCATTTTGTTGTTTGATGAGCTCCTTTCTTTCATATGCGTCACACAAATAAACTCACCTGATTGCACCGTTCTGTTTGAGTTTGACTCGAGGTTCGAATGAGGGCGGGCTGACCAGACTCACTCTGTAAGTATTGAAAGTACTGAAGAGGTGTGTATTCCGGATCAGAGGCAATAAAACTGAAAATCTTAGACTAATGAATAATGTAAAAAATATGTTTTGCATTTGCATCGATCGACAGCGAACCAAATACAGTATGACATTTTTACACTGATTAAGTTATTTAGCAGATATTTAGAGCCTTTAATCTTTTCTTCTTCACCAAATATTGAGTTTTGTACAAGAAAAACTGTGTCAAACTATCTATATTAAGAAAAAAATTTATAGTAATGATTCCAATTGTGTCTTTGCTCTCCTGGTCTGAATGATTTGCGGCGCAGCTCCCTCCTGCAGCAGTGCAATGATACAGCAGGCAGCACTGACATTTGTGTGTGCGTGTGTGTGTGCGTGTGTGTGTGTGTGAGTGTGTGCGTGTGTGTGTGCGTGTGCGTGTGCATGTGTGTGCGTGTGTGTGTGTGTGTGTGTGTGTGTGTGTGTGAGACAGATGGAGTCAGGGAGCGTGTCGGCCTGTCTGAGATGAGCTGCACATCTGCCCCTCACAAGGAACGGGGCCACAGACGGCAGAGGATTACACGCTCCAAACCAGGAAGTCAGGAAGAATTTAGCCTCAACTTTGACCCCGGGTTCGGTGCGGCAGGGATCCGTGAGAGTGCAGAAAAGCTGAAGAGACAGGTGAGTGTGTGAAGCGAACAGACTCGAACATGCAGCAGAGGAGGCGTCTGAACCAGCGTGGGCCGAGGCAGAGGCACGTGCACCGAGCAGATGCCGAGTCGGCCCACAGAGTTTGTGTTTAGTTAATCAGGTCACTTTATGATTCGTGTATGGCTTGAATAAAAGTGTAGTTCCTCATTCGTCCAGCAGGTGCACTGAGGAACTTTTCTGGAGGGTTTAATTTGAAAACATTGGAAAAACATGCATTGTTAATTTTTTTTTTTAAATGGAGGGAGAAAATATCCTTGTATCCTCCACCAAAAAACTTAGATACTGCACCTTTAAGAGAAAACAGTAGATGAAAAAGATTTAGAAAAGAATCTGGTAACAGTAAATGTTTGGGCATGAAGTTTTAAGCGTGAAGTAGCGTATTTGTTGCCTGAGCAGCCAAGATCACATTGACAATACTTCACAAAGACGTTTTGGTCTGGAATCATCCTGTCTCCCCGATTTCAAATGGGCATGATAGACAGGCGAATAAATCATAGAAACACAGGTCCGTTTGTGTCTGAACAAACATGGTGGTTTACAAGGCAAAAAGGAAACGAAAATAACACTAGAGGGCATGGGAACGGAGTGGATTTCTACAGAATCAAACAATGCATTAAAATCTGTGTGTAAAATGTGGTAAAAGAAGTTACATATTTTGTTTTTAATGTTACAAAAATATTCATGAGGAGAAATATCTTCCACATTTGAGAGACACGTGCTACAAATTACCAGCAGTGGTTGGAACATCCCAGGAGAGTTTTTATGACACTCCACTGCAGTCCAATTCCAGACTGCGTGTGTCAGAAGTGTGCCTTGGAGGTTTCAAATTGTGTTTTCAAGATAAATTGGATTTAAAATATTTCTCCAGTAGGGAAGCAATAAAATAACTTAAGAATACCTGCAAAAGAATCCTGAATGCCACGTTAAAGCGGCAATTTGTAACTTTTTGGAGGTGGCTCTTCACCTGTTGAAAATTCTTAGAAAAATATATATATTTTCTTTTTTATATATAAAGCCATAATCTGGAATATTAGCCAAAGGAACAACATTTCCATGGAAAAAATCAGGAGGACGCATGCTTTTCAATGTTTTTCAATGCAATAAAACTAAACAAATTTAAAACATGCATTATTTTACTTTATTGTTTGACTAAAATGTTACATGCTTGGGCTTTTCTAATACATGCTGGGATCATGTTCCTCTGTTCCAAGACATCCACATACAATGGGATGGAATCACATGTTTTTTGTTTGTTTGTCTTGCTAAAAGGCTAATAGAGTATATAAATGCATGTAACTTGTGTAATAAATTATTTCACAAGACTTGAAACCTAAAAAAAAAACCCAAAAAAACAGTAAAAGCAGTAAAACTCATTTTATATTTGCACCTAACACATTAATGTATGGTGAGACTTTAACGCCTTTATTTAGTTAATCAACTTAATAAAACATACGCCCCACAATCACGAATGAGCACCTCCACTGTAATTAGGTTTAATTAACACGCTGCACTTGATTAAGTACAAAGTGCGATGAGAGAAAAAAGAAATCTGGCAAAGTTCTGAGCGCAACGTGCAGGATTTATTCATTAGTGATGCTCTTCACACCCAAATAATTATGACATCAACACAGTTTGCCAAACAATATCTTATACTTAAAATGGACAAATTATGTTTTTCTTTTCTACAGAGTGACTCTCACCTGATATAAACTTTACAACTGAATCAAGCTGTACCATTTCTGAATGAATAACTGTACTGTCCTTCCGTTGTCTCCTGCTTCAGACTGTTTCAATGCAGCGCTGGTCCTCAATGAATAAGGTTTGAACACCCCTGATCTAAAACAACCTAATTATAGGAGCAGGTCCATTGACTTCCGCTTCATCTGACTTTATGGTGTGGAACAGATTTATTTTTAATTACATTTCATAATAGAGTATGATTTATTCTCACTGAGCGGCATACTAAGAAAAAAAAATACACAATGCAACCTTATAGCTCTGTAACAATTTCTCCAACAAAAAAAATAAGCATGAATGTTTTATATTTTGATTAGATTTGCTTGTAATAAAGTAAAACATTTATTTTACCCCAGTGCAAATATATTGTAAAAGCATCTATTCTGGTGAAAATGAGACCACAGCACTTTCTCTGCATCTATTTACAGAGCGTTTTATTCTACGAGAAGCAGGAAGTGGGCAGTTAGCGTGCGCCTTTAAACGTACGTATGTATCGCACGATGACAAGAATCAGGAAGACGTCACATTTTTGCCCCAGTTCTTACCAAATGTACTGTAATGATTCCCATTTTCGCAACGTGCATTTTCTCACCACCGAGAGTTCCAAGTTAACAATGTCCAAAATATAATCCGTTGCCGTTTGCCTGTGTGTGTGGTGGCTTTTTTGGCTGCAGTCAGTCCTGCTGAGAGGAGGCTTGTCTGTGACTTATTTAATTTAAGTCTGTGGTATCATTCAAAAGCACCGCAGCTGGAGAACATTGCCACTGCCTCCGTTATTGTGGCACAGACCATCTCCAAAAGGTTTTCACATTTTTACACTCCCAGAACACAAGAACATTGTACATAAAGCCCATTAAATGAACGTTAACGCCTTGAACAGAAACGTATGCTACTCCATTTAACATGAAGAAAATAGAAAATAGCTCTCCCGTCGCAGAAAAAACATTCACCATGTATCAATTTCACTGGAAAAATAAGAAAAAGCAACAGGTAAAACTATCTCTACACTTAATACTTACAAATCCAACTTCCATCAACTCATTCAATTCTTTTTTTTCCTTTTTATTTAATCCTCCGTGTCTTGGGGGCAAAACCGCGGAGGCCCTCGAGGAGACGATATCCACATCCCTGGAGCCGTAGATACTGGAGTAGATGTCGATGGCAGAGGGCACCGCCGTATCCCTGATCGCAGATGTACGCGGAGCAGAAGGGGGAGGAAGCCCGGCCGCTTTAAATCCCCTTTGGTGTTTACTGCGGCGCCATATCGCTCCACATCTCAAATCCCTGCTATCCTCAAAACACCATTACGGAGCGCTAATCCCCGGCCGCGTACGTTCAATGGCTCGGCCTTGGGAGACTGAGTCATTTCACCGAGAATAGGCATGCCTGTTCTTTGTGTGTGGCGGCAGGGAGAGTGAGCTCACGACAAGGGCCCAGGATGGATTCTTAGACCGAGTTTGCATGTTCTCCTTGTGTTTTAGAGGATTTTAGGCGTTCTGCAGTCCAATCACCCTAAAAAATGCACAGTAAATGTATCCTCCAGCTCATCTTCAGCCATTTCACATGCAGACTGGGGTCAAAACAACCTTAAATTTAAAGTGCGTATGACAGGTTTTTATGATTTTCTAATTTTGACTTTATTCAGTGCATTAATACTTGTTGTAAATATATATAATAGTTATATACCAATCAGGTTGCTGTTTCTGGAGAAAAGTTGAAAAATATGTTGAAAATTACAGGAAGTAAACAAACTGATGACATCACACTGGGGAGACAAACTTTATACACAATTTACACAAAATAAACTACTTTTTTGACCATTTAAACATTAATTCAACTAAATAAATACGTTCAAACGTATTTTTATTTGTCAGGTAAAAGAATTGATGACATTAGATGAGTTTTAGCCCAGTTTACAGTGTGGTTGCTATGGTAATTTCCTAGTGTGATGTCATTATTTACAACCAGGAAGTGAAATTAAAACTTATAAAACTGCTAAACCGGGATGATATTTGTAAAGAATTTTAGCAAAACTTGAAATATATCTATCTTAACTGCATTTTAGATAAATGAGTGGTTCAACCTGTCATGGGCCCTTTAACATCAGTGAAACGAAATAACCTATAAGTTGCATTTGCGTAACATTCTAGACGCCTTTAGTTTAAAATTGAGCTGTAGGGCAGGTGTGGATTCTATCGTGGAATGTGCCGTTTCAGTGTCAGATCACAGTATGGTTTGGGGGCAGCACATCTACACAGAAAGATGTGGATGCGTCGCAGAGTGCAGAGAATTGTAAAGGATATTGTCGTCATCCTGATCACAGACTGTTCTCCCTGCAACCACCAGGAAGACTCTATCATCTTCTCAAGGTGAAGACTGCGAGGATGAGGAGGAGCTTCTGCCCCGAGGCGATATTACTGTTGAACCAGGCTCACTCCAAACACCCTCCTGCTTTGATTAGCACTGCACTTAATCTATGTGTTTGTATAGTTGTTTCACTGGAGGCTGCATGAGAATTTCACTGCATACACTGTGTACGTGTGTATGTGACAAATAAACTTGAACCTTAAGCTGAATACCTGGAGATAGCTCCCTAGTTGCAACACGGTGGTCAATTATTGTTTCCGATCAGTCAAATATGAGAACAATAAAATAGGCCTGGGCTAAAAATGTAGAACGTGAACTGAGGATGGAAAATAAGTAAAACTTTAGCTAGGTTGTATGTAAAATTCCTGATTAATATCTATTACAATTACAGTGTCTTATTTTAAAATACTGAATGTACCTGGAAAGAGCCACTTGACTTGCTGCCGTCGTCTCCTTGTTT
Source organism: Rhinogobius similis (assembly GCA_019453435.1). Lineage (NCBI taxonomy): Eukaryota > Metazoa > Chordata > Actinopteri > Gobiiformes > Gobiidae > Rhinogobius > Rhinogobius similis. The sequence continues at coordinate 41,709,058 of CM033619.1, forward strand.
CCATGGAGATTAAGGCAGCAACGATAAAAAATAATCAACTATAAAAGTAGATAATCGAGTAATCATTAAATGAACTATACAGACTCTAAAACACACGTCAAAAGACCTTTTATAACAAAGACTGTGACATCAATACATCAAAATGTCAAAAAATAACAGATCATTGCTGATTTTCACAATAATACAATACAACAATAATACACTTCATTCATAAATATTCTCTATTTAAAAGCCTTCAGTACCATATTTCAACCTTTTTTGGCTGATAATGTGTATGCAAAAGAAATAATTGTTTGACTAGTCGACTAATTTAAATAATTATCTATCTCCATTAGGGCTGTCACTAATGATTATTTTAGTGTTTATCTAGTCAGCGATGAGTTCAACGCCATATTTTGAAACATTTCAAGCAAAGCAATAATATCTCAATGGAGAAAAAGCAAGTGGCGGACGTCATAAAACTTACATGCTGCATGTTTAAGTTAATTAAAGCCAAATGAAGTATTAAATTAATCAGCAATTAAACATAACCCACAACATGTACTGCATCAGAATAACATGCAAATATTATTCAGTTTAATTTTCTTTTTCTTCTAAATGATTTCCATGCACTCCATGACGTGCACTCAAGTATTCCTGGGGGTTTGTGCACCGCTGGTCGGGAAACACAGCTGTCTTGCGTTATAATCCTCTGTTACCTTTTCTATCTTTACATAACATTAGGAGAAAGTAAGGGTTTTAGCGGGGACAAGTTCATTAGGCGTGATGACAAGCGGTGCAAGTCACCCGTGGCGCACTCAGGAAGGCTGAAAGATTACAGAGCAAACAGGAGATTAGCGAGGTATGTTATTGGATTTTAAGGTTGTCTTTGGGTGCTTTGTTCAAACAGATAGGGACGAGGCTACAAAAATACGAGATTGATAGAAAGCCGCGGGGACTGGCCTACTCATTTCTGTCAGATGCATCTAAGTGGATCTGCTACTTTTGATAGAACGAGGTCCAAAGGGAAATAGCGAGTTCCATACGTATAAATATGATGCAGTGTTTTTTGAATTGATATTTTTCAGGCCTTGGTAAACAGCAGAATGTGTAAAAAAAAAAAAAAAGAATGTGAAAATGTTAGCTTTGACAAATACACTAGAACTTTTCTGGTGGGTTTTCATGCTCCAGGCGGCTATTACTTGGAATGTTTGACAGCATGCCAGTAAATATAACTATCTTGTATTTATTCAGTGATGTGTGTTCATTGCTAAAACAAATAAAGTAGTGAAAAGTACTAAAGTGAGCGGACTCGCCTCTCCACAGCTCTGACCTGTAACTTGTCCTGGTGCCCTCACCTGCTTGTGTTCCTGGAGATAGATAAGTTTATTGCCAAACTGTGGAACATTCCAGGCTGTAGAAAAGTTACATGTACGTTTGTATGTTCAACTTCATGTACGACAAAGTGGTGACTCATCAGAATCAGAATCAGAAAGCAGAAAAAATTTGCAGAAGAAATTCACAAACATAGGAGTTTGCTTCGGCGTAGGTGTAACATAAAGCAATGGATAAAATAAAATATATATAAAAAGGCATGCATAAAATAAAATTAGAATAAAATAGACTAAGATAGACTGACTGAGACTATATACAGAATGTACAGTTGGCAGATAGTGCAATGCAAAGTGGTGATTCATTGGTTAATGCTAAATATCTAATGGGCTGTGTGCACAGAAGCAGTTGGCTGAGATGACCTTTTCTCAAAGCTAAAATCTAACTTTTATTAAAATGCAAAATATCAAATAAACAACCAATTACATTTACGAAGGGAGACGGTCTGATTATTTTTATGTGAAGATTATTTCAGTTTGTCATTTTAATTTGTTTTATTTTTTATGCCTCATTATGCATGCCTTTTTTATTATATTTTATTCATTGCTTCATGTTGCACCTTACGCCGAAGCAAGTTCCTATGTTTGTGTTTGACCACTGACAGTGGTAATAAACCGTTTCTGAATTACCATTAGCATAGAGACACAAATATGTACGCAGACACAGGCAATATATTCACCTGTTTTTAACGTGTTGTCAGACATCCATCACAACTCGCTGTTCACTGCCTGACCTTACAGTATTTATTCATTTTAGAGTGACTTAGCGAAAACCCCATCCAGATGGAATTAGACAGGAAGTATTGACGCTAACACTGAGCTAGCATGGATCCATCTAGCCAGATGTGTTTCTGTGAGTTTTAATGTTCTTTTGGTTTATTTCGGTTGCTCTACTTTCTGCCATCAACAAAAACATGTGTAACAAAGTTAATCCTCCAGCTAGGTACTACCGACTGACCATGAACATCTAGAAAGTGGTCCTGGGCCCTTCACTATTTAAAAGATATACTATTCTACTTTGATAAAAATTAGACAATATTCAGTTGATAAAAAACAGATCTACCGTATTTTATTACTTTATCCTATCGAGATACTGATATTTAATTCGTTTCTAATGTATTAATTTTTTAAGAACTTCTGTTTTCCTTTGCTGGTTGGCAGCATGTCTATAAAGAAAAAAAATTCCCCTTAGGATGACGAAAAAGAATTTTGAAAGGTAAATTGCAATGGCAAAGGTGCAAAACGTTCATCATGCTGAAACCAATGAATGAGGTCACTCACTGCACAGACTCCATTGGTGTTGAAGGATGGTTCAATGGCAGGGGGAAAAATGTGTCTTTCAGTCTTGATTTCGCCAGTCGTCATCTAATTCATCTTATTTGTGAATAACAAAAACAGATTGGTTTCTGAGCTAAGTCATTTTCCATTGTCTCGTTTCATTTGTCCAGATGACACCCTTTGAACCCTTTTCTACCATGTTTCAAGAACAATATTGTGTGAAATAAAGCTAAAAAAAAATGAACAGCTAACTATACAAGCCTTTCAAAACAGTGCTAAAGTAAATTACAGGTTCAAACATAAGACCCAAGAACTCATTGGGACATCAAATTGCCTAAAAAATTGTAATCTTTGTGATATTTGATTTCTCACTGCTATAAATATTGCTCAAATCATTTTTAGAAAACAAATTTAATTCTTACAAACTTTGGTTCAAAAATATGTCATGTTTGATTTGCAAACCTCCCACGGGACTTGGACCTCTCATTAGAAAAATGCCAATTGCCAGTTTTCACACTGTTGAGTAGGTGCGACTCAAATTGCCAGTTGGTTCTGGCAACACATCACATTTCACTATTTTAATAACCATTAATGTGTTATTTTCTTTAACTGATCTAAAGTTTTTGACACCTCTTTGTAGCACTAAAATAACAAAAGCCCCTAAACTGCCCTAAGCTGGCTACGCAACACAACAAGGTCAGAAATTCAAACTTAAACAAAACTGAAATGAAAAATGGAGCGGAAGCAGCGTTTTCATCACTTCGAGCTTAAGGATGGAAGCAATTGCTATATTTGGTGTCTCATTTCAACTATTATTATTTCATTGGCTTTGCAACAGACCGAGCTCGCTGTAAGACTCATCCATGAGCGAAAATCAAGATAAGTAGCTCACAAAAACATATGGAGGGAAGACGTGTTCCGGTTTTATCCTCTGCAGATATGAATGTGCAGTGGGAACAGATCTGGATATGTTTAGCAGTCTGACTAAGAGCCGGATTTAAGGCTTTCTTCTCTACAGATGACCCCCGGGGAGGCAGCAGTAAGTAGAGGAGGCCAACTTTTTCAAACATTCACCTGTGTTCAACTCTACTGTTATTCACACATGCAGGCATTGGTTTTATTTTTGGAAAACAAAAATCTTGTATGCGAAAGATGTAACTGTGCGCACAATGGTCTGTGTTGTGTAATGACTGTACAAATATTTGACCTAAACTGCAAAGATTGGAGAGTGGTATTGTTTCAAAGAACACTATTATGCATTATTTGTATTTATTTTAACATACTCTTTGACATCTCATGTTTTAGAAATTAAAATAATGCCAACACAATATACATATATATCTATATACATCTAGGTGCAATATATATACATCCATCTGTGCTCCCTCATCCAGATTTGGTGTTATCTGGCATGCATGGAGAACTCCAGGTAAGTTTTTGAAGAGGTTACAATGTTATTGTTCTTCCTACTTTACCTATCAACGGTTCTTCCTACTTTACCTATCAACAATATTTAATATTACTTCAACTGTAGTCTGTTCATTGCTGTTCACATGTTTCTCTTTCTCTCCACTTCCCCCGGGGAGTGGAGACTGTTTCAGGCACTGCGGCGGCTGCTCCAGTGACGACCCCCCCACCCCCACCTGTCTGGACGATCTATGCGCCACCCGCCTGGACAGCTGGATTAGCCACACCTCGTCTGCCTGGACGAACTCCTTCTACTTTAGATGAACTGTTCCTCATCTCCTGCTGGAGGATCTCTCTACACTGGTGGACTGCTCCTCGTCCGCCTGGAGGAACTCTTTAAAGCCACCTCCCTCTTGAGTGGTTCTGGCTCCACAGTCCAAGTGGATGCGTCAGTCCTAGTTCATCTGCAGCCTGTCCGTCCGTGGGAGTAGGATCTCTCCTTCACTGTGGTTCTCCCCGAGGTTTCTACTTTTTCCCATGGGGTTTTTTGTAGTTTTTCCTCGCCGCGAAGGAGGGTCAAAGGACAGGGGCATTCTGGGACAGTTATCTGAACTGCTTTTACCTGTGGCCCATCGAGGCAACTGTTGTTGTGATTTTGGGCATTATAAAAATAAATTGATTTGATTTGATTTGGTTATAACATAGCTAAAAGCTCAAAAAAGTGTATTTTGCATGGTATTCAAGGTGCATAATGCATCTTTTGTGTTGAAGGGTCACACACCTGCTCGTCTCCATGGAGATGTGATTGCTTTGGTGTACATTTTCATTAAAAATATCTATATCCAAAGACAGCAAGCAAGGCACGTCACCAGGCCAAGTTTCAGGTCAGATCTGTGGAGTGTTTTAATGCCACATTGTGGAACATTCCAGGCAAAGCAATAACATCTCCATGTTATTACTTTGAACATGTTAACCATGTATTTCCTGTAGTATCGCTGTATGTGCCAACATCAAAGTCAGTGGTGTACATAGCAGTTGCAATTTGAGTGCTGAAATGATCAAAACTGATGAAGGTGTGTGGACTTAAAAGAGGAACGTGTTTTGCTTTACTATAGGGCATGCATTTTTAGCTGTGGTAAGTTTTTTGTGCGCTCTGGTTATCAGAAATCAACTTAAAACATGTACAATCAGTGAATCCCTCAGGTGCTCGTGAAAGTGTCCTGCAGCTGGATGAGTGTCCCCCGTTACTGCACTGCTCCTAACTGCTAGGCTGAGTGGCATTCAGAGATCTTTCATAAATGTGTCTTTCATAAATCTATCTCCATTCTTCACATCACTGACCTCTCGACCTCGTGAGGTATAAAATAATGTATAGTTTTTGGTTGATTCAGCCGGTATCGTGTCTAACCTAGTCTCACACCAAACCGAGCACTCACAGTAATGAAACGAGCCATGCTTTAGGGGTCATACTGTTTCAGCGAGCTATGGATTGCCTGTTGTGAAGCCTAATGGGGGTCTTGATCTCATTTAGCCTCAGTCATGGATATGGATAACTAGTCTTTCTTTTTCATAAAAATATATTTTCAAAAATCCATTTTAGTCCCTGTCATGACTTGGTCTTGACAAGAGGTTATTCAACCCAACTATCTTCCTTATGGGGTAAAGAAGAATTTGACGTCAGAATTACATTTCCAATTCCTGTCACATCGCTCTCTGTATAGCCTCTATATAAGCAATGCAAAGCCCTTCATTTTCCAGTGGGAGAGGTGTATTATACTGGATCAGCCTCTCCACACAGCCATAAAAACAACAGCCTCCCATAATGCATCGCAGGAATTTGATTTTATTTTCTACACAATTCTATTACTTCCATAGTCATTCATTTGACCTCTGCAAAGTGAAGGTAAAAGTGTTCACAGATACATTTAGAAGGTCTCCGGAGAGGCAATGTGGACTCTCCCAGCGAATCAGACAATGATATGGTTGGTAGTGGTCAGAAATAAATAAAATGTCTAAGTGCCGTTTACCAGTATTTTAACGTACATATTTCATACATTGATTATAGTAAACTGCTCTTGAGTATGTCACGTTCTCAGATAGCCTCTGAAAACAAAAGAATAACTGACATATATTATTTAGTAGCAAGTGTAAAGATCACACAGCTATAAGCGGATACATGCACTGGGCCACACGACCACAAGGGGGCACCAAACTGACCGGAAGCGTTAGTGTGTTTTATTTGTTTATTGTAAAAAAAATAATAATAATACAGAAAAGTGCATAATCAGTTTAAATGTGCAATATGGGTGAGTTAACACTAGCTTAATCACATCATCATTACACCTCCCTCAGGAGGTGTTCCAGGCATGTTCCACCGGGAGGCGGCCCCGGGGAAGACCCAGGACACGCTTGGCTGGCCTGGGACCGCCTCGGTGTCCCCCTGGAGGAGATGGAGGAAGTGTCTGGGGTGAGGAAAGTCTAGGAGTCCCTGTTTAGACTGTTGCCTTCGTGACCTGGCCCCAGATAAGCAGAAGAAGATGAAGACGACATCTTTATCGGGACTAAATGAGGACTAAACCTAGAAAAAAAGACAAGGAATAACTCATGGATAGAACGGGACAAAATTAGGACTCAATGTGGGCTCAAACAAGAACAACCGCGGACCACGTAGGTGTAGAATCTAACCCTTTGTATTCACCTTATTCTGCCCCGCCCCCCCGCCGTTTTTTGTCACACACTTTTGTTGTAAACCCACTTCCGTTTAACGAGAACTCAGTTAAAGCTAATGACGAACAAAAGAAAAGTCTTGCCACTAAAATGTTACATAAAGTAGATTGATTTGTGTAAAATGTTTAATGAACACGAGCAACAACAAGTCAACAACGCAACGATTTCTTGGTCAGTCTGAAAACGGCTTTTTAGTCCATGTAGAACTTATTTTCTGTTGAGCTCGTCTGCTCCATGTAAACTATTACAACGGAAACAAGACGGCGGCGTGTACGGCAACTTCAGGAATAAGGTGAATACATGGAGAGCTCATTGCCTTGCTCAAAATGTACTACAAGTAGGGGTGCACAATATATCGTTGTCACAATAGTATTTCATGATTTGGCGATATGCAAAAGTAGATTATTGAGTATTTAGCTATTTTTTAAAATCTGACAAAGAAAGTGTTTAAACAATTTTTGACAAAATAGTTATAAAGTTATAGTTTAGTTTTACTGTAAATAATGTACTGTCTCTGAGTTAAAACCACAGCGACGACGACCAATGTCCAGTTTATTCCTCCACTGAACTAATCCAATAACATAAAGACGTGTATCAAATCCATGTATATACGTGTATATGTGTGTGTATGTGTGTACATATACACATGTGTGTATGTATGTGTATATATATATATATGTGTGTGTATACACACACACACGATCCAAAGACTGTAATTGCATATTACTTTAAATATGCAGAAAACAACGTGGCGCATAAGGAATTACGATATTATCTGTTAAATCCATTTACCTTTACATTTCATACTGCATTAACAACGTCATTAGCAGACTTCTGTTCCATTCATCCATGTTCTTCCGCTCATCCAGAGCCGGGTCACGGAGGCAGCAGACTGTGGCCCAGACTTCCCTCTCCACGCACACTTCCTCCGGCTCTTCCAAGCTGGAAGGTGCTCCCAGGCGAGGCGAGAGACATTCTCCCTCCCGCATGTGGTCTTCCCCAGGGCCTCCTCCTGGTGGGATGTGCCTGGATCATCTTCCTTGGGAGGCGTCCAGGAAGCATCCAAAAACAAATGCCCGAGCCACCTCAACTCCTACTATGAATTTTAGAATTTAATTTGAACAATGTTGATGGTGTGACCTTCTGTGCTCAGCAGTGGCATAATGCACATCTTCACTCAGGCCAAGAGCTTCTCCTAGAGTCCCTTTGGTGTAAGGCTAATTAGACTATAGCCAAAACTTAGAAGATAATAAATAATTGTACCCAACACCTGATGTGTCCTCCCTCTTAAATAACTAATCACATTTCTAGTCATTCATATCAATTCACTCTCTTACCTCTCCATGTTCCTGCAATTTCAGCAATTTTTTCTACCCTTTTTCTATCCCCATCTCTGCTGCAACACCCGACCCATCTCCATCATTTCCTTTACATCACCATAAATGTTTGATCCAACACACTTAACAATTTATCATGCCAAGTCTCCTCTGGTTTATTTCAAATTTCAACCAGTCAGAGGTAAAAGTATTTATGCCTGCTTTCTAAATGCACTCTCCCGAACTTCCTACTGTGTCAACAACAAACCTCAACCCTCCTTTGACCCATCTTCATCGCAGCAGCACAACCACAAACTTCCTTAGCTTCATCTTTTCATAACCACCAGTGTCAAGAGTGATTGTTGTCAAGTGGCAGCTTGAATACCAGTCAAAGTGCTGTCTGTGTGACAAGACACTGTATCAGTGTACAGATCTTGCTTTCTAAAGCAATGTTTAGAAAACGTCTTTATTCTGGTGCCGTCCAAATGCTAATGACTTTTGTAGAAATCTGGAAAAAGAATTTGGTGCAAGCAGCTGAATACACATTTTGAGCTTTTTGTCATGGTTGTTTGTCTTCATTCTCTGCTCTGTCACGTGGGCTGAAGTTATGAGAATGAACGTTGAATGTCACTGAAGCACCCAGATTGCGTCAGTAAATTCGCTGAAGCCTGGCTGGCACACTGCCCGTATCGGATCCACTCGGACCCCCCCATGGCCCTCTCCTTGGGGGTGGGTTTAATGGAACGACAGCTGTGCCAATGCTATTTCTCATTTAACTCACTTAGAGCGCGGCATCTTTCACACGCTGCAAACAAAAGCACTGGGTCGTACTTGACTCGCGTCTCCTCCTCCTACGATCACCACAGCTCCCTAATGTGATTGCCAACTTTCAGAATTTAATTGTGGTTGTGCGAAATTGATCTTCAAATTTGATAGCTTGGAAGAGGATTTTTCAGGGGTTTCCTTGAAGCATTGCTCTCGTCAACATAAAGGTGGAAAATACATTGAAAATTTGATAACATAGAAATTGAAAAGAAATTACAGAAAAAAACAGGACCTTTAAGTGTAATCTTCCAAACAATAGTATAAAGTGGAATGGAATTTGTCTTTCATTTTCACCATTAGCTTAAAATTGACAGGCACATTTTAGCAAGTGATTTATTTCAAGATAGCCCACCCCTAGGCACTTCCATTTCCAGTGGTTGGTGGGTTTAGACATCTGTTTAGTTTATACAATTCTGCCTGGTTTGGCTCCAACTCCTCTTTCCTCATTTATCAATGTCCAGTCTAACAGAGTCATCAGAGAGCGGACAGTGCGAGCCCCTTCTGTTTGAAGCCAGGCCTGTGTTCTCCTTCACAAGGCTGATTTATACTCGAGTGTCAAATCCCTGTATGTGCTGCACAGTCCCATGACAAACTGACAGCCAATCAGAAAGCCTTTGGTGCTTTCTGTTGACATGCTGTGTACTTGCACTTACACCAAAAAGTCAACTTTACATCAAAGTGCTGCAAAAATGCACGCACTGTGATGAACGTTGTCCCAAAATATCAATATATCGTGATACAATATCAATATAGTGGGTTGCTGCGATATATCGCCATGAGTAACTTTTAGTGTAATTTACCGAATAATTTTATGACAACACCACAAATTTGTTGATTGCGTAGAGAAAGGAAACTTGTTAATGCAAAACATTTAGCATATTCACTGTTTTGGTTATTAAAATGTGTGTATTTGTTTTAAGTGTGTGCGGGTCATGGTTTAACAAAGAAAAAACTTTGTGCAAATGTATTGGGTTCTTATGAGAAAGGTATAATTTATCACATGTATCGCAGTATTGTGATATTATCGTATTGTGAGCAGTGTATCGTGAATCGTTTCGAATCGTCAGGGACGCTGTGATTCCCAGCCCTAACTGTGATTGGTTGAAGAATATATAGAAAACGGATTAACGTCAGCTTGGAACTGCTTGAATTCAGTACAGAGTTGTCCACACACAAGCTTAATGTGATTGTTTTGTGTCCTGTAGCTTCTAATTAAATGCTAATTAACTGTTTTGGAATCCCGTGACACACCTGGACCTTGATTAGCTCTGCGCAAGCTCGAATGGGTCGGGCCTGCGTCAGGATGCCAGGACTCAGCTTGAAGGTCACATAATATGCCACATTTTTTGAGCTTTTAATCATGTTCTAACATTGTTCAGTCATCAAAATACACACCTGGAGTTGCATTTAGCTTCATTCACACCAGTTTGATGAATCCTGGTTCCCCTCCGACTGTCAAAAACACTATTCTGAATTTCCTAGATGTGTGACATTTTGTCAGGGTGTGATATGGCTTCTATAATCTTCTGTGCTGTTTTTAAATCCATAAATCCAGGCCAGAATCATTCTTCCGTCAAATCACGGTCCTTACAACTGCGTGGTTACCCAGCATCTCTTGGAAAACCTGTTGTTTATTGTTGAATTGTGTAATTCACTCTGCAGCCAGTAGATGGTATCAAAACTAAAAGGTACTCAAGAGCATGGTTAAAGGCTAATAACAAGACAAATAATGCATAACATCTGTCCTTTTCAAAGAGTACAAACCAGCCTCACTTCAAGGACGATGTCTCATCATTTCAGAATTTTACACTAAATGCCAAGGTATGCATACTTTCTGTACATCTATTTGTTAGAATGGATGAATCAATAATGGACTATTTACCAAGGAAAATAAGAAAGGTAATCATCTCAGCCTCTAATCCAAAGGTTGACCTTTAAAACCAATTGCTGGTGTCCGATGACATACCAAGTGTGCTGTCTTTGTATGTATGTATGCATGCTGTGATAAAGCTTTGTGGTAGCATTTGTGCAGCAACTGGGTATCACTAATTCTTATTTCATACATATTGCCCACCCTCAATGAAAAAGGAGCAGCCAAATGTGTTTCAAGTGAGTGATAAAGGTACAAAAGTCAAATTTAGCACAATTTGCGAATAAGTGCAACAAAGCAATCCATTTCCAACAACATCTGCCCATATACTTGCAGAGAACGCTTTGCACGCACCATGCTGCTCTCGCCCAAGAGGCCACTTTCATATAATTAGCTACAAACCAATTATTCAAGCAATCAGTCTCAGTTTGATGATGTGTCAACACTCCTTGTCAGCCCAAACTGTTCCTCAGCCGCATTGCTAATTTGCTATTCACACTAGGCAGGCCATAATACCACGCACCCACTCCTCAATGTTAATCGTTACAGTCTTGGCAATCAGGAATAAACTGTTGACAAGGGGTCGCGAGAAAGACTTGTGAAATATTTAAAAGTTACGGTTCGAAATGAGGCACTTTGCTAGTTATCCTCCCACAGTAAATGCTTAAAATGGACTGCATAGTGGATTCTTATCTCGACGGTTGAGGAGGCACAGCAATTTGAAACCAGTGTAGGGATTCTCGAACAGAAATAGACCTGAGTGATACCTGGGCGGATGGAAACACAAGGTAAAAGTGGTGCAGGGAAAGCCATGAATAGTTGGGAATAGCAGAATAAAATATGAAAACCTTCATTCACACACGGTTAAAAGTGCTCAGTGCAACATTTCCCGTCGAGGGTCTGTCACCTGCTTGTCTCCAAGGGGATGGTATTACTTTGCCAGCGTGGGATGTTCCAAAGTATGGCATTACAGTATTTACCTCCATGCAGACAAGCAGGTGACACCGTCAGGCCAATTTACAAGTCAAACCTGAGTAAAAGCAACCGGCTCTCATTTGGAATACATTTTTATTTTTTTGCAGTAAAACAATTGCTAGATAGTAACGTTAAATGCCACCAACCAGAAAACTTAGTGCATCATTAAGGAATCCTATTTTGAGGAAGTCTCCTTCTGAATATGTATGTTAATGTGTGGTTGCTACGCAGATCAAACCATTCCTTTGGGGTTTATAGGAGGCATATTGTGCAAAATTTTCTTTAAAAATTTTTAACCATATTATAAATGTTTTCCCTTCTAAGTTTAACCACTCAAAATTGCATTTAGAGTGATTGATGCATGTCTGAATAATCTTTATTCTCCTGTTTTTAAGAGGCCATTGCTCTTACAGTGCCCGTTTTCACTGACCGCCGATTCACACCTAGTAGTCCGAAGAACATACAGAGTTTGTTCATTCTTTTAAGCTTAAACCTTAGATGAGTACTTTTGATGCCTTTGATGCCTCCACAGACTGATCTGGAAGAAGCAATTACGTCAGTGTCAATAAATGCTGTAATATAGCATGTCCTTTTTAAGTATTGGGCAGTTCATATTTTTAAATGGATTATTATCATCATGCAATGCATCAAGAATATAGAGGAGCATTTTTTCTGTCTGCATAAATAAGGTGTGGCAGGTGTCACTCAGGTTGTCATTCCTGTCAACTTTTTACTCTTCATCATTCTTCATGGAAGCTGGTAAGAGTGACAATATTGGCCATTGGATGAACTCACAGGGCATATAATGCATCTGGTATGTATGTATGTATATATACATACTAAATACTGATATATATATTTGTATATATATATATATATATATATATATGTATATATATCAGGAGAAAGAAGTATAGACAGTTGACAAATATCAAGGGCTAGATTTGAACCCACAACTGTGCAGCGTCAGCAATCGCACTTTAGCAATGCAACGCCCATATCCTCTACACCACCTGCAAAGCACTCTAGCTATTTTCTAATATAATTTGATGCAGCTATTTCGCCTCCCACTCTCTTTGACTTCAACATTTCATATATTTTAATAAAGGCCCAGTTGTGCGCGTGTGCGTGTGGTGGTGATTCATTAAATTAGCATTGTAAATTTGGCCTTAATTCGTCTTGCCTTATCTGATAAACATCTGAAATGCGTCATTGGAGATCACAACCTCTCTGCAACTTTTTCTTCAAGCTGCCACGGTGTGTTTGTGGCAACGATTTCTGCCGCGAAGATAGAAGGTCCAATTCCCGGGCCAGTTTGGTTTTCAATGCAGTTTGCATGTTCGCTCTCTCAAGTACAAGTTAAGTACATGCACAATAGACTGTTCCTCCTGCTAGGTACTCCTGATCAGGTGATGTAGCCGCCTTTCCAAGAACGTCTGGCTTCAATTCCTAGGTCTAAGAGTTTCTTGTGAGGGGTTTGCAAGTTCTCTCCATGTTTAAGTATTGTTTTTTTCTGCACTTTTTCTGGTTTCCCACATCTATCTAAAATAGCTGTGGAAGAGGTGCTCAATTTTATCACTTAAGCAGAACTATAGATACAGGAGGCAAAATAAATCAAGTAATCCAGTATCACATACAAAATTCTACAAGTTTGAAGTACCTGTAATTTTATCATTTTTCACACTGATTTTGAAAACTGTTAAAGAGATTGATAAAGAATGGTGGTTATCTTTGGTCAACAGAAACGATTCAAATCAATGTCTTAATTTATCGAGTGACTTTTATGTATATTTATTATTTTGCTCTAAGCTGGGGCTTGAACGAAAAACCTTCAGACAGAATATCACCACGAACTCTAAAAACCATACGAAAAGTACCTTCTACTTTTCAGTCCAGTTCAAAAATTGTACTGAGTAGAAAGTATACATACCTGCTCTCAAATGTAGTAAAGTTCAAGTAAAATGTGTCCTCTGTAAAATGTACCTGAGTAAAGCACATATCCCTAGAAACTACAGTACTTTTACTTTTGTGCAGCGTTACTTTCCACCACTGCAAAATAAGCTATTCCTCAGATAAAGTTCACCTACAACCCCCAAGCTAGGCCAAATGTATTTATTTATTAGTTAGGTGGGTTCAGAATCTCTCCAGAAACCAACCCACGTCATTACACCAACTTGTTCCCACGTCATAATGGTTCATTTAAAGGCAATGCTTTTTGGTGTGTGTGTGCCTGCCCAACAGCAGTCTGCGGTAATTAAATCTTCTTTTGTCAATGCCTGCTGGATATCCAATTCTAATCAACAGGGACCAAAGTAATTATTAATGTAGAGAAGAAAATATAATAGCTGGCTCGATTGGCATTTAATTAAGTCGCATATTAAAATATTTCAGCAGTCCTATTGAGATCTTCATTTAAACTTCAACTCTTTTTGCCCCGTTTTCATTTTCATAGTTATGTGAGCTGGACTAGTTTAATTTTTTTTTTTTCGGTTGAAGGTTGGTGCATGAACGTTTTAAGCTCTGTAAAAATCTTACCATTGCCGACATAACCGTGTATGGACAACGCGAAGAGCCCTACATCTTAGTTTTGCTCTTGGGAGTTCGTTTTTGGGAAACTCTGTTAATGAGAAGCATATTTTCTCCCTCCACTATAAAAAGGTCAGTAGAGAAAAGCTGTCAGCAAGGATTCATCGGCTCGCCCAAGGACACTTTGTGCACTAATTTTACAGCGCTCGGCGGCCTAACTCAAAGCCCATACGCTTTTGTTTGCATGTTATATCATATCTTATCATCTTCCTCATTAACAAGTTCACACCAAAAGTTTCACGTTGGGGAACTTTTTGAAAAACTACACTTTGAATAAGACTTGATACAGCAAGATTGAGAATGCTGACCTACTTGTGATTAAGTCTGCTTTCCAGAGTAAGCTTAAGGTGCGCAGCATAACTTTTGTGGTCGTGGGGACAAAACCTGCCTGTTTCCGTACAGATGTTATTGCTTTACTGTCTCACAGTATGGCATTGCAGTTGTATTGTAGAAAACAATAATGGAATAAGTGCTGAATGTTGATTGCACAGGCTTATAACTAATGTATAATGTCATTTTTAAACCTACTCTCTTTTGCGCATGTATTTTCTAAATGTAATATTTTTTGTTGCTTTCTAGCACACCGAGTTGGAGTTGGTTGCATGAATATAAATATAAATATACAAATGTAAAGTCTGCATGACAGGTTTTCATGTTTTTTTCTAATTAAGACTTAGTTTGATAAAAAGCACCTGTGGTAAATATATGTCATACTTTACATCTGTGAAGTCGCAGTTTGTGAAGAAATTTTGAAAAATAAAAAAATTTAAACTGAGTTCTAAATGAATGTCATCAATAAGTGACGTGGCATTGAGACAAACAATAATGTTTGGAGCCATGCAGTACTGGAATCATTTAACACAGAATATAGGGGGAAAAGGCAATGCTTATACTGTAGGTTCAAAAAGCAGCTCAAAAGGAATTATTTTAAAGAAATATATGAATTGATGTGAATTCACATTCACATGTGATGTGAATATGAACTCACATTGGTTTGTACCTGTAATCAATATGTGATAATAATACAAAAATGACCCCAGAAAGAGTGGCTGACACAGTATGCTGCAGATGCTAATGGGGATCGAATAAACAGTAAACTTAGATACATACATTTAGTCATCCTGCGGGACATTCAGGTACCACTGAGCTTCTTTACGTCTTTACATTCCTGATGCCGCCTGTAAGCAGCAGTTGCAGTATAATACCCGAGGACACAGATCTTGAGCTTGGTTCATGATCAGGAGTATTATCCTATGGTTGATGGAGGGGACACCAGCAGAGCACAGGGACATAAAGAAAAGCATGTAAACTCTACACTGTGTCCGTAGGAAAGTTGTACTAACCACTATGCCACATGTCACAAAACAAAACAAAAAACACTTCTAGTTTGGACTATATGCATTGCCAAAGTCACTGTCAACACTATTGTCGTCTAGTTTGGAAACTGTGCAGACTTCTTCTTAGCTTTCTGTATCACAACCCACTGATGACGGTGGAAGCCAAAAATATTCCAAGGTGCCAACTTGTGTCAGAAAAAAAAAAAAAAAAAACGCCTAGCCTGCATATTTTTTTAAAGATTTCCTTAACAATAATTTAGTCAACAACATTACAACAGCAGCAATGGGGAACTTGTGATAAGCAGTGTCTAAAATTATCATGGGAAGCCGTTGTTTGAGGTGTACCTTATGACGAGGTTAACAAGCAATATGAGTTCTATCTTGAGTTGGCTGCTAGACATCTTAGCCCTTTTTAATTCAACAACTGACAGCTCGGGCTACAGGTAGTCAGTGTGGCGGCGTTTATTTGTGTCTTGTTAAAGTACACCCTTGGTTGCCATTCTTTTTGCTGTGGCTGTGAGTGGGTGACAGGTTTTCTCTGAATGTGAAGATTTCGGGGACTTCTTCAAACCCCTTGTCAGCTGATCTGTGTAATTGTATTTGCTGCTAAGAGAAATTAATAGTTCTTAATAAGAGAGCTTCAGTGCTCATTTTCTCAAAGAAATAAGGAAATAAAGAGTGTATAATACTGGAAATGTGGCTTCTGACTATAACATTTCTGGTGGATAGTCCTTCATCTGCTTGTCACCATGGAGATTATATTGCTATGTCTGGAATGTTATGCAGAATGGCATTAAACGTATTTGTCTCAGTGGCGACAACCATGATGCTGTCAGACAAAGTTACAGGTCAGATCTGTGGAGACGTGTCATTCCATTTTTTTCACCTACCACATAAGTTTAATGCAATAATGTGGAACATCCCAGTTAAAGCAATACCATCTCCATTGAGACAAGTGGATGGCAAACCCTCCATCTGAAAAGTTACACATCTTCGGGCTTCTTCATATGTTTAACCCCAATTGTAGATAAAATGTAAATATGGACAAGTGTAAAAAACAAGAACGTTCTTAGGCATTCAGTGAACAGAAAAACACTGTTCTTAAAATATTTAATAATATGCAGTGTATTTAGCGTATTCCATCAAAGTATTGTATGAACATTTTGTAAATCATGTGTAACTAACATAAAATATATCAAATAAATGTGGTAAGATGATAGGTTTCTGGTTGTCTAATTTAAATGTATCTTATGAACAGCTTAAATTCACTGTGAATCTCACTATCAGTCATTTTAACTTTGACTTCATTTCATTTTAGGCAGTTTATTTCACTTTTGCAACATTCTCTTATTTTCTTACTACTCAAACATGCCTTTTGGCTCTTCCTGACCAAGATCACGTCGAGAGGCTTTGACAAGCTTGTACAAATGTGAGGTTCTATTATTATAATAAAGGTCGCTGTTGCCAATTTCTCCTGACAAGTTCTGTATTAGCGGTTTGCTATGTATCTTTTCTAGTGATGGGTCCCAAGCTCGTCTCCGTGAACCTATTGAGACTCTCCTGTTTACACTATCAACAGCCAAGGATCAGTTTTAGTGCAGCATTAATACTTGTCACAAATGGAGCCTACTACTCACTACTTTTCCACCTATACCTGGACCTATTCCCTGCAGTCATCTCATATGTGCTGCCTTCCTTGTTTTCCCTTATTATCGTTGTAACTCGGCGCTAATATTTCCAGTTAAAATTCATCACTGGGAATAAAATCAGCCAGTGATTTGTGGACTCCCAAAAACATGAAAGCTTTTCTGAAGCCAATTACAGCTGGAATAATTAATTTAAAAAACGATTGCTATCCAAGCAGGCATATTGGAGTAGAAATTGTATTGATGTACCCAGGATTGTACACGTGCTAACTGCAGAGTTCCATAATTTTTTGTCTCGGTTTTATTCTAGTTCAGTCCTGATGTAGTCCTGGTTTAGAAGTGGTTTCAACATGGTTTGAAAATGTTGTTAAATTTTTGATTAGAGAAAAAGCATGGTTTAGTATCATTTAGATCTTACTCTACTTTTTATCCGGTGTGTGGTTCAATCCTTGTTAAATTAAGATTCAGTTCTCGTTTTGTTTGGATCCATGTTAGTCCAAGTTTTGTCCTGGTTTTGTCCTACTCCAAACCTAGTTCCTGGATTAGGTCATTAGGTCAGTTTTTTCTGACTTCAGTGGGATCAAGCCATGGTCAGTGGTCTGATGGATTATTTTCATTTTTTCCAGCCATTATCCAATATTTGTCTTTAAAAATGTCTCCTTGGGAATGTATAAAAGTAATTCTTACTCTGATTTTTGCAGTTGTGGTTGATAATAGACATTTGATATTATATTCTGATATTGATTGATTTTCATATCAATTGCAAGGCCCACAAGTCGTAGTTAAATTCATAAATTAACTTTTCCTTTAGGTGGTATTTGATGAACAAAATGTGTTTTATCGGAAATGTCACAATTAGTTATATAAAACCCCATATTTAGCTTCATTTCCCTTCATCACATTTAAGAACAACATATGCAATAACTTTTGACATTCTAAAAACAAAGGTCTGAACTTCAGGGACCAATACGGCGCGTATACAGCCATGGACACAGCCTCCTTGTTGAAATGCTAGTCCTGACTCACAGGTGATCCGGCACCAGAGCCAGGGAACTGCTTTCACTTTGAGTGGCAGTCCACCCCCCCCTCCTCCAGGTCTCCCACACCCCACGCCCCCCCATCACCATTTCTCATTCCATTAAGCCCTGAATTATTCAAAGCAGACCAAATTGATTTCTTGATAGTTTAATCGCAAATCAAAACCCAACCCTAGGCCTAGTTTGTTCCCTAAGGGCAATTTCGGACAATCAAATATTCATGGAGAAATGAAATGTTAGCAGATCATTCGTGCTTCGGCCTGATTAGACCGACACAATGAAATTCAGATGAAGGAGAGATGGAGATATGGAATAATATGACTGACAATGGAGTTGAAGTCAAAATGGCAGGAATAAATTGAAAGAAAGATCAGACTTGGGGACTCGATGCCATGATCCACACGACACCCCTGTCTGGAGGACATGCCTTTAGTAAAGCGTCAGCCCAATTTATTTCACAAAGTACAGTCAAGAACTGCTGGCAAAGAACCAATTTAAAATATAACAGATAGAACTTTCTTTTTGATCGATTTGCAAGGACTTATACAAACTTTCTAGCTCAAATTTTGAAACATGAAAGCTAGCAGTGTTACCCAAAAACTGGCAATGGTTTGAGGCAAAGTTCTCTCCAAATTTATTGATTAGTTGTGCATAATATGTTTCCTTGGAGAATGATTCATTTGCAAAAATCAACTTTATGCACTGGTAAATATTGAAGGAAAGCAAGCAAATAAAAAAACACTACAGTTTAATTTACAAAGTTTATGGTTTTCAAAAGAAGGAAATGGCCAAAATAGTCGGAATTGACTGCATCAATGCCAGCTCCGCTCAGTGTCGCAAATCTGCACACACACAATGTTAATATCACTCATTCTGTCATTCTGGCTATAAAGGATATTTCTGAAAACTAAACTCCATAGCTGAAAGCAACTTCAACAAAGCGCAACTGTTGGCATTGGTTACCTGACAAGAGCGACCAATGGCAACCAAAACATCAACAATTGCACAATTTACAGGTCTCATTGTTTTATTAAACACCATTGCAAAGAAGAAAATAACAAGATAACGTTCAGAATGATGTGTGCTCTCTGAATTGCTTTTCTTGCCTGTTATGTACAATCCTTTCTGTCAATTGAATTCAAAATCTACATTTTGACTGGCCCTGGTCCCTCAAACCGGTTCACTTTGAGATGTCTCAGGCCACTTCTGTTGACCGTGGTCTGCGTTTCCGTGCAGGCTCACAGGGGTCCGCTACTTGATGTCACCCAAACAGTATTAATGTTTTCTTTGTCACTAAAATAAAAATCCAAACTGATATACTTTTTAATCATAAGGCCATTCTTGCATTCAGTGATTCACAAAACGTTTAGTAATTTCACATTTGTGTTGCTGTGAGACGTGGCTAAAGTCAACAAGAAACAACTTCCGGTTTATTGTCAACTTTATCTGCATTTATTTCACTTATCACTTACAATATTTTAAGTCTTTCGATAAAAACAGAAAGCAGCTGAAGCTAGCATCACTGGAAATACAGCAGTTAATCACAAGATCAAGCGTTTGGTGAGGAATAATTATTTTCTGTTAGTCGAAACAAGCCTAAAGTAGATTTCTGAATGTTTTGATTATTTTGGCTCATTTAATACTGTGAGCATTGAATTGTCACAGTCTTTCACACTTTCACATCCATAAATAAACAACTCCTTTTTCCCATTTTTTTCAATCAATTTCACAACAGGATCAAGTACATATCTCATCTGCGAGTGCCACAGAAGTATGAAATGACCAATATTGCGGAAAATATATGGGAAATGTATCTGACTTCTTCCAAAATTTCTCCTTGACACCAGCAGATGTGATTTTTTTCAGTAAAAAATGAATATGAAATGCCACTATTTTATATTATTTTTGTGTTTTGGAGCAAGGCACTTCATATAACCACCATTAAAACCCAACTAATATCAAATAACTGGAACATTAAAGCCAATTGTTCAACTTTTAATAGAAATAAAACACCACACTTTGACCTGAATTTCCTTTGGCTCGAATTAACAGTTCATTATCAAACATGAGGTGCACTATCTTCTCTAGATCTCTTCTCTGATAGATTCTCCTCAGGTGACTTAGGTTAAATTGGGAAACCTGCCACCAGCATAATTAACTTGGGGATTCTCAAATTGATTTTTCTTATTTTGGGGGGGATTTTAGTCTATGTACTCCATTAGCCGTCCTCAATCGTCCAGGTAGTGACCATAACAAAGGAAGGTTAAATTCTGTTAAGTGGTCCATTTAAAGTGAATACATTTCATCACTCATCCAAGTCGCTTCTTCAGTTCTGACAGTCTTGCAGTGCCGGTAAGGGACTGCCTTAAATATCTATCTAAAGCAGAGGGGGGCAAACTAAGGCCCGGGGGCCACATGCGGCCCTTTTGGCATTTTGATCCGGCCCGCAAAGCATTTAATAAAAAATTGTATGAGTTAGGTGTGGTGCATTTGTCATTTTATAGTTTCCTGAGCAGCTGCTTGTTCATTAAAAATCTGTTTTGAGAACAGCCACCACTAGAATAACACCAAACTTTGATGCACTGGATAAAAGGAGTGATCAACTGCACTGTTCCCACTAAATAAAGGTAATGATTTTTGCTATTCTGTAGTAATTTTTTGTGTATTTTAGGCATTAAGTCTATGTGTAGTAGTATGTGTGTAAAATGGTCCGGCCCCCAGGCAAGTGTAAAAATCCAATGTGGCCCTTGCGTCAAAATAATTGCCCACCCCTGATCTAAAGGGAAGCGGTAACTACACCAAAACTAACTAACACAATAGATCTACAAAAACAGGACAATAGAATATCAGACCTGAAAGGATTGTGAGACAACAGGACATCCCGGTCCATTTTAAACCCACCGAAACTGACCCATCTGAAGGACAGAACTCTGAGCCGCAGACAGAGTGGGGTGGTACTGATACTTCATTCAGTATAGTGAAGACTATGAGCAATAACTTGGACAAACCAAACAGAGAATGCAGAGCAGGGGTACCTCAGGGCCCAACATTTCCTGTTCAAAGAAACCTGGGGCCCAATCTCATATTAAATGTACTATAATTTACAGGTTGTGTGGCCCTCAAAGTGGTGTTCGCATCGCTTTTTTTGCAAGAGCTGCTCAAGACCCCTGTCTGCCGTTATTAACCACAGATCAGACTCGCAGCTTGGCATATGGAGGGGCATATGGAGACAAGTGCACTCCACCGGGCCACATTACGAGTCATGTCTGTTAAGAGGCAAGCCCACTCACAGTATGGACACGTGTCTTTCAAGTTTTTAATACAAACATCTATCATTTGTGAATATATTTTTGAGCACAAAATGTTACACTGTGAGGTTTTTAATTAAATGTTCTGTTTTTAAAATTCACTTACATACAATTATTTCACAAATCAAATCATTTTAAAGCCTAACTGGCTATAATTAAGTTTACACATTTGATTTGCTTCCTTCATTTCTTGTGGGTGCCACTGTCTTTTAGTTACAGATGTGAGCTGTTCGGGTTGGTCTGGCGACTTTCAGTGTTCTATTGCAGTGGCGAAATTACTATTTGTTTTAGCGCTCACACACAAGCCGCACTGCTCTCCACAGCTTCGGGCTCATAAACATCAGCTGGGAAGAGATTTTATGGATTTTACGTGTAAAATAGACCACGTGAAATCAGCGTTGCTCCAGTGCCTTCTTCCTTCGCTCAGAAAAAACAGACCACATGATTAATCTGTGTTAATTCATGCTTAATTTTCACATGACTTAACGGGTTAACTTTAAAGTGTGCATGACGGGTTTTTATGATTTTCTAATTTTGACTTTATTCCGTGTATTAATACCTGTTGTAAATATAAATTGTAGTTTTACACCGATCAGGTCGCTATTTGTGGAGAAAAGTTGTAAAATCTGTTGACAATTACAGGAAGTAAACAAACTGATGACATCACACTGTGGGAGACAAAGGTTATGCATAATTTACACCAAATAAACTACTTTTTTGACCCTTTAAACATTGATTCGACAAAATAAAGGTGTTCACATGTATTTCTCTTTGTCAAATGAACAAAATCTGTGACTTTAGATGAGTTTTGGCCCAGTGTACAGTGTGGTTGCTATGGTAATTTCCTAGTGTGATGTCATACTTTACAACCAGGAAGTAAAATTGAAAACCTAAAAAATGGCTAAACTGGGGTAAAATTTGTAAATATTTCAGTAGAAATTTGAATATATTCATCTTAACTGCATTTTAGTTAAACGTGTATTTCAACCTGTCATAGGCCCTTTAACAGTTCTAGTTTTTATGTGTACAGAATATTCTAATTCAATTTTTGTTTTGTTTTTTTACACTTGTCCACACTGTCTTACAATCTATAATCAAGATTCCAGTGGTCTTATTCTGATCATTATTCTCGTTTTTAAAAACATCATTATTTTTCTTATTTTATTTAGTATTGTGTGAGTGCATGAGGACAAGACAACCATGAATTACAAATAATAAACACAGAGATCAAACGGCATCAGATGGAATGGCAAAAGAAGCCGGCGCTCATTTTTAATACGCCTGCTCTAGTTCTCCGAATGCCTGCGCCTCATCGGCTTGAAAGCCTCGTCGGCCGTTGGGATGACTTACTCGCGCTGACGTGGAGAACCGGTCCATCAGAAATATTGCCCGGGCAGATTGTGTTAGCGCTCCGAACAAACTCGCGCCCAGCTGGTTACGGATATCCGCAGCGTTCCCAGGGTTAGGTGGAGAGATAAAGGGGTTTGAAGTGATTTATGCTCCGGGCAGGGAATACCGTTGTTTCCAAGAGGTATATGATGTCGCCGCTGATGTTATTACATGAAAAGATACGGTGCGGCTCGTATTTTACTCGAGGGATTTCGCGGTATTGATTTATGCGTTTAATCTTTTAGCGTTTACTAGTTGCAATGGTAAAGATCCTATAACCATCAGGGTTTATAACTACATTTCTTAGGATGGGTTATTCACGATGATGCGGCGTAAATGAGGCTAAAACAACTGCTGGTAGCTTCACAGTTTGCTTATTGCCCTCAAAGGAGCAATGGACAGCAACAAGAAAATAAATGAATCTAATGAAAAAAAAAAACAAAGAGAACAGACTGAAAAATGGACACGTTAAATGCAAAAGTATGAGATCAAAGTATCACCAAGGCTTGATCCTTTTTGCTTTTGTTCTTTCATGTGATCATAAACATCCAATAAAAGCAAAGTGGGGAAAAAAGTTAAGACGCTTCATAGGTTTCGTGAGCTCAAATAAAATCCGAGCGACTCCAGTGAATTAATGATTGCGAAAACAAGTTCAAAAAGTCTATTTCGTGAACATGTATTTACTCTTAAGCGAAGGACGAAGATTTGTTAGGGAATTCTCACATCAAACTTCTGCATGGCGAAATCAGTGCGTATAAGCCGTGTACCACCAAAAGGGTACGCTCCTGGGAATTTATCGTATCAACACTGACATCATAGAACTATAATAAAACCTGGAAGATGAATCCAAAATGGCCGTCCTGTTTATCCCTATGGAGTGAGCTCATTGGTGCATGACCCCAAAAAAATTTCTTACTTCCGCATTTACTTCCTGATACGGAGGCTGACATCTTTGTTTTACTTCCTGATACGGAGGCTGCCATCTTTGCTTTAGGGCGCCACGTGACGACAATCCCCCATGATGCTTTGAGCGACGTGAACGACCAGCAGCTGCAAGTTTTTGTGTTAACATTAGCTTGTGTGATTGTAGTTGTATTCTTCATGTTAGACACAAGTGAAAGCGTCTGAAATGAAATAAAATACAACTTACAGGTGTCTCTAGTCGAGCCTTTTCCACGAGCTTCTGTTTGTATCGTCCGACGTGCTCGTTCACGTGACCCGCACATGTTTGCGGTGACGTCACTTCATATAAAAACGGTAATTTCGGTGATTTTAGAAACGGTAGAAAAGAACATTTCCTTCTATTTTATTTAAATACTGATAATAATTCAGTACTGTCTGCAATTATAATGTGCAATTTTAGAAAAAGGCTGGTTCCAAGAGGCTGCAGTACCTTGCACGGCCACTAATCAATCTGGGACCACAGACAGAGGGGGCGTGCCTTATCCAGTTCATTTAATACACCCATGACTGACATGAGCGTCCAGTGTGCACAAAACATATGGCATGGTTTGCAAACTTCAAACAAACGCCAAACAGCACAGTAACCCACTTTTAACTTTTAACAACTGCCACAAATGAACCCAAATAGCACACAACGATAGAATAAACACCAGGAACCGCCATGAAGCTAAAGACGACTCACCTGCATCACAACAGAAACTTCCTTATATATTATCTCCTTTGTTGAGGCTGCACTTTTTCAAGATTTAAAACTCATCCTAAGTCATTATCAAGAGCTTTTGCAGTAACCATAACAATACAGCAGACTTTAAACATTTGGATAAAACCCATGTGCATCTGGCCAGAGTCACACGGGTCCAGCAGCAGTCAAAATCTAACAGCGTTAACACAGAGACGGTCAAAGAACTCACCGGTCTGGTTGGTCCTAACCTGGGTTCGGTCCTGGTCCTGCAGCGCCGTCTTCGTGCGCTGGCTCCGGGGAAGGCGAGTGTTGAGCGGCTGACTCCGGTCCGGATGGGTTCGTCAGAGGCTGTTGATGTCCTAGCTCCGTGCCTAGTCCCGTCTTGGGGTAGTGGAGAGACTTAAATGCAGAAGTCTGGGTCTGGTTCGGTCCGATCCCCCACACGCGCGCACTTGGGTCAGACGTGGAGCAGCGCGTCCCAAGTCACGCGGCTTCACGGACCGCGCAGTGGACCAGTCCGGGCGGTTCTCTAGTTTGAACTGTCCTACCTGCTCCGGGGTCCTCCGTGAACCCAGGCGCAGATGGATCCGAGGTGGAGCAGAACTGCGCGGGTCCTGTGCACAGTTTGGCTGGTCGTGTTCGGAGCAGCTCGTCCTCTGCGCCTGTTCCTTCCGGGAGAGAGGCGCTACTCAGGCCGGATCACCTGACGTCACTCCCCGCTCCTTCATCTGAGTCCGCGGCCTGAGCATGGATGTATTAAAAGAACTGGATAAGGCACGCCCCCTCTGTCTGTGGTCCCAGATTGATTAGTGGCCGTGCGAGGTACTGCAGCCTCTTGGAACCAGCCTTTTTCTAAAATTGCACATTATAATTGCAGACAGTACTGAATTATTATCAGTATTTAAATAAAATAGAAGGAAATGTTCTTTTCTACCGTTTCTAAAATCACCGAAATTACCGTTTTTATATGAAGTGACGTCACCGCAAACATGTGCGAGTCACGTGAACAAGCGTCGGACGATACAAACAGAAGCACGTGGACAAGGCTAGACTAGCGATACCTGTAAGTCGTATTTTATTTAATTTCAGACGCTTTCACGTGTGTCTAACATGAAGAACACAATTACAATCACACAAGCTAACGCTAACACAAAAACTTGCAGCTGCTGGTCGTTCACGTCGCTCAAAGCATCATGGGGGATTGTCGTCACGTGGCGCCTGTGACCATACTATTCGTCCCGGAAATACGATTCGTCCGGAAGTCCAATAGCAAGCATGCGCAGTACGAAATAAAGTATAAAATATTTTTTTACGGTGGTGTTCTTTTTATATTATGTAAAGTTCCAATCTTTGTATTTATTCTATACAAGGAAATACCGTTTTTATATTTATTTATCACTTTTGAAGCATTAAACCGCGGGCGTTCGCTACGCAGTTGTGTAGTGACGCATTCAAGGAAATGGAAAGATATACGAATATAAAAAAATATTTTGATTGTTCAGATTTGTTTAGATACTTTAAAGAAAAAATGTATTAAGATAAGGACCACGTTTTTCTGCTCTATTTATATGGAATAAGATTTATTTAACGACCTGTGCGAAACAAAATCAGAGGCGATTCAAATGTAAATCTCCCTCTGACTTTGACGTCATCGATGCTCAGAGCTGCAGCTTTTCATTACAGGTCGTTATATAAATCTTATTCCATATAAATAGAGCAGAAAAACGTGGTCCTTATCTTAATACATTTTTCTAATATTTTTCCTTAAAGTATCTAAACAAATCTGAACAATCAAAGTCAGTTTTTATATTCGTATATCTTTCCATTTCCTTGAATGCGTCACTACACAACTGCGTAGCACGCTGTTTAACACTTTAAAAGTGATAAATAAATATAAAAACGGTATTTCCTTGTATAGAATAAATACAAAGATTGGAACTTTACATAATATAAAAAGAACACCACCGTAAAAAAATATTTTATACTTTATTTCGTACTGCGCATGCTTGCAATGGCACTTCCGGACGAATCGTATTTCCGGGACGAATAGTATGGTGACAGCGCCCTAAAGCAAAGATGGCCGCCTCCGTATCAGGAAGTAAAGCAAAGATGTCAGCCTCCGTATCAGGAAGTAAATACGGAAGTAAGAAATTTTTTTGGGGTCATGCGCCAATGAGCACACTCCATAGGGATAAATAGGGCGCCATTTTGGGTTCATCTTCCAGGTTGCATTATAGTTCTATGGTCCGCGGCCGGAGCTAGTTTGGATCTAGTCCCACCGTGCACATGCGTCACACTGTCGCAGTCTTTTTTAAGTGGATCAATTTACTAAAACCCTTAATTAAATTATTTAACCGCAAATGTATATTTTTAGGTTAATTCTTTTTCATTTTCAATTCATTTTCTGTGTTTTACACTGAGCCAAAACAACATAATTATAGTTTTTATGGCTCTTTGTGATTTCCTGTTCAGATTTACTGCTTTTTGCCATATTCCGTTCACTTATGTCGTAAATTCCGTGGGTGAGCCCACTTGGGACATGAATATCTTGGGGTGTTTCATGCAAATGACACTGGTTTTCGGCCACAGCATTTATCACCCGAGCCCATACGTACGGCTGGAACAGAGCTTTGCACACATGTTCATATAAACCTTTAGCATATGAACAAATATACACCCAAAGTTACACCATTTTCACCGCAATGTTGATAAATGAGGGCCATTATGTTGAATGGTAAATAATGTTACAGTTTAGTACAGCTTTAAAGGGTAATTATTATGCATGATCTGTATTGTTATCTGCCTCTAAACATGCTCTTGAGTGTCTTTACTTTGGATTCTTACGCTTAAAAAAAAGCCTTCCAATGTCGCTGGCTTAACCTGACATGAGGGCTCCATCTATTGGCAACAGAGGGAATGTCTGTAAAGTAAAAACAATCAGGCTTCCCACACCAGAAGCAGAAGCAGCCAAGCGGTTGTTAAGATCGTCATTTGACAAAAAAAATGCCCAGAACGGGTCTAACTATGACTTCAAACAGCGCAGAAGATTCATGGAGCCACGTCTCACATCAGGAAAATGCCATACATCAGGAAAATACGGAATGGTTGAAGGGGAGAGGACTTTCTAACCAGGGTTCTTCAAACTAGCATTGATTCATTGATTGATTGATTCAGCTAAATGCAACTCATGATATGTTTTTGAATAGGGAACAATGTTAAAACAAACCATTTCACATGATCAGTTTTTGACCAAATTTATATTTAAAGATTTAAATGATTTTCCTGTTGACATCTATGCTTCTTTTAGTGTTTATATTTGGTGCTTTTCTCAACTGGGACCAAGAAGAAATACTTTCAAACATTCAAACAAATTCTTCACTTGTAGCAAAGTGATTTAGCCTTTTAAATGTAGGCGGCCATGTTGGGCATCTTGTCACTGTGCGTTTTATGTCTTTGACTTTGATCAGATCACTTCATGACAGCCATGATTTAGCAGATATCAAAGTAACTCCTGACATAGATTTTGACTGAGTACATGAAATACAGTTTATTTGCACATCGTATGGTTTTCTTTCTTTCTTATTTTTTTTTTGATTCTCTTATCTCTCTTTCAGACATAGATTTGTGCACACAGAGGTCTGAATGGTCACAGGAGGGGCTCGAGTGCATGTGAGATGTCCTCCATGAAAGAGTATAAGCAGTGAGGGAGAGAAACGAGGATCAGAGGGACACACACCTCAGCAGGTTGCACTCAAAAGCATGTAAACACATGGCCCTGTACCAAAAAAACTGAACGTAAAACATAAAGAGAATGTGCTTTGTTTTTAAGTCCATAAATCATCACTGTACAGGTTCTGTTTCTGCCGTCTAATCGTGATCGTTGCAACTGCTCAGCTAACTAGCATTTCTCGAAGATTTTTATGTTTAAAGGTCCCATATTCTGCTATTTTCCCCTTTACACAGTCTATTCTAAGGGCTTTGTTGATAAAATTTTGCGTTGTGCAATATCCATAACATAACAGTTTCCAAAAAAACACCCATTTCTTGGACTGGCCCCCCTCCTTGCAAAAGCAAACGGCTCACTCTGAGATCCGACCCCCCCGAACAGAGAGCAGTCTGCCTCCCCCGCCCAACCCGCGCGCCTCCCCTGCCCAACACGTGACGAAGCCTAGAGCGGAGATGTTGCGCATGCGCCGTGTGCTCCGGTAAACAGCGATACACAAACACGGGAATAAACATTTTATCCGTCCTGACGGTGCGTCGTGCTGAGTCCTACGTCCTGGATCTGACCTGGAGTTTGACGTGCTCCAGTGCCTCGACAACGGACGTTGCCGTTTGGTAAATAACAAGCTAACTCTTCTATCTCTCGTATCCATCGTGTAATTACTGTGTAGCATTAGCATTAGCTGTTTTTATTCTGCGGCTGCGCGCTTCCTGGAGGCGTGGCTTAAACGCCGCGTCATCCTAGTGAAGCGTGTCATCCTTAGCGAGGAGCCCCCGTCTGCTGCTCAGCCGAGGGGGACGGAAAAGACAGTTCTCTAGCGAAAACATGCGGGAATCAATCAAAAAACCACTTTGGGCACAACATACGAGGCCCAAATAGCACTGTAGGAAGGTTAAAACCTCTGAAAAGTCGATTTTGCAAGTTATGGGACCTTTAACCTGCATGTGTAAGCACTATGCAGCCAATAGATGGCGCCAAAACCCAGTAAGTGCCGTGAGAAACAGCAGAAATCTGTCTGTTTGTATAAACTTTTTTTTTGTTCTGAAACATGTGATGCAAAACAAAGGTTCTCAGGAGCATGTTTAAAGGCTAATAACAATACAAAAAATGCATACTATGTGGACAAATAATGGCAAGTTTTCTACACAGGGCCTCGTGAACAGAAGGCAACGAACCGCAAAACAGGGCCGACACATAATGGTGAGTGAGATACCCGTCACCAATTATGAAGCCTTTTCTTTCAACTCTCTCTTCTTCAATTTATTCTCCAACAACTAGACGTGTCAAAACATCCCCACAAACACGACTAATATGATTTCAATTTGACGATAACCTTGACTTGTTGCCGCTCGGCTTATCTTCAAATGTCTTTTCCTTTCTCGCTGAACATACTAAAGGGCTTTCATCAGGACTTTCATCACTACAATGTACGGTGAATTGAAGTGAATTAACATAATAGACACAGTACAATAAATGTGATATTTCCCTTCCCGCTCCCTGCATTAGCTGCCACATGCTAAATCAACATCATGTCTACATATATTTACGTCTCTATATAAAGGGACACCAGCAGAGCCCGAGCTACTGACAAGCACTAATTAACCGTGATGGTCCCTGCTTTTCCTCTGGGCATGTCGTCCTTTAACAGCATTCAATAAAGCTTGCTCTCACACACCTCCGGGTTCACGATGCAAAACTGCACATCTAGCAATCTAGGCTCCAGAAATATATGTACATGCTTTACGTTTTTGCATTTATGTAGTTGTTGTATGTTTTTGTTGTCTGCGTTGGGGTTAGGATTAGGATTTATTATTGATAAACTGCAACATGTGAATGTTTTTGATTGACATTCTTATGTAACATCATTTGCAAAACGTGAAATATGTATGTTTTCTGTTGATACTCATGCAGGCTAATTCCCCAAAGCATAACGTGTACGTTTTCACACGCAATTATTGTATGTATTTTTGACAACGAAAATGTACAATAGCTACGTAAATGGAACTACAAAAACGAAAATTATGTACGTATTTTTCTGGAGACTAGGCTTTAATTCAGAATATTGCGATAATCTTGATTTTATTTATTTATTGTTTGTTCAAGGTACTTCTTACAAGTTTGTATAAGATATAGTTTACATATAAGTTTATATTAGTCATATAAGTCGTTTTGTTTTTCATTATTATTTATTGAGCCCATTTCTGCCTGTAAATAAAAAAGAATTTATGACTTCAAAAGTTTCAACTTTAAAGTAAAAATGTTAAGTATTTATGTCTTTAATGGACACATGCACACACTTTTTATCATAAAAGCCAAAGTAGAACACAATATTTTGCTCAGTTTAATGTGTCACGTTCAAAAGTCTTTTTGAGTCAAATTGAGTCCATGGCAATTTATTTAACAACACGTACAGTGAGATAACATACTAGATAGCCTTATTTTTATTTGTTAAGTCAGTTATTCAAACTATATGTGCATGGGGATGTTTCATGATTAGTCCTGGATATTTAACAGTACCAGAGTGTTGAGTGTTGTTCCTCTTTTTTTTATTTGTTTTTATTTGCAGACACAGTGCATATTTACAGTTATATATAACGTGTCACACAGACACGGGGGACGGGGGGTAGAGAGGCTGGTAACAAAGGAGAGAGAGAGGTTCGGGCCAGAGAAATAAGTACATACAAAAAGACAAAGCAGGAATCACACAAAAATGACACGGAAAATGTGTGAATGTTGTGTTTTTTTACTAAAAACACCCTTTTGTCTACATATTCTCCATCAGGACGTTCCCAAACGGCTTCACTTTATCTGGGTAAAATGGACTAAAAATCTCTTCTAACTAATTAGACTATCACTAGAATAATCGATTAACAAAATAATTGTTAGTCTCTTACATCTGAAGTTAAGACGGTGCTTCGCACATCATTCTGATAAGCAGGTGTGTAGGAAGAAACATGCGTGACGCACGTAGAAAACTGGTCAAAAGGAGACTCCCACAGACTGGCTACTTGCAAAAAGGTGTCATTTTATTTACAGGTGAGCAGCAACGTTTCAGTAACTAGGCCTTCGTCAGCATTTGCCCATGTCAACTCCACTTGGCAAAGAAAATACATTCTGAAATGTTGCTGCTACCTGCTCAACATCAATGATGGGTTTGACACAAACGCAGCAATATCTTCCATGGTGCGCAACTCACCAAAACGCCAGTTGAACTCAGTACATAATTTCTCCAGGTGGCGGCAGTACTGCTCAGGGTGAAAAGTATCCTTGTTCTTAACGCCCTGTAACATTCTCGTTCTCCAGGTTGGGAAAGCGTGCCAGTCTCCCGTTCTTCATGGGTATTGCCCAAACATCCAGCTTGGCTTTAAAAGCGTTCACAGAGCTGATCATGTGAGGCTGTCTGTTTTTTCCATGGAGCTCCAGATTCAGTGCGTTTAGTTTGGCAGTTATGTCTGTTAGGAATCCTAGGTCCAGTAGCCACTCATCATCCGACAGTTCCTCGTACTCTTCATTTTTTGTAGACAAGAACGTCTTTATCTGAGGCAGTAAGTCCACAAACCGCTGCAGTACTTTGCCTCGACTCAACCAGCGGACATTTGCGTGGAGGAGCAGGTCTCCGTACGCGGCGTCAGTCTCCTCTAGTAAGGTCCTAAATAAGCGGCGCTGAAGTGCCTTCGCCCGAATAGAGTTCACGACTTTGACCTCCAGTGTCATTACATGAGAAAAGCTCAGCTTTCCCAGTAAGGGCTTGTTGATGGACCACACAGTGATAATTCACAAAGTCCAGGAAATATGGATCATTGCGGCACAGTGCGATGAAACCATTGTGCACGCCACACATCGCAGGAGCCCCGTCTGTAGTAACTGCCACAAGTTTATGAATGGGGATGTTGTTGTCAACCACATACTTTTTAAACTCGTAAATGTCTTCTCCTCTCGTCCTCTCTTTTAAATGGAGCAATGTGAGGAAATCCTCTTTCGTTGATGAATCGGAAAATGCCATTCTCACAAACAAAACAAGCTGCGCTGTTTCTACAATATCCACAGATTCGTCCAGCTGAAGGGAGAAATATTCACACAATGATATTTAGATATTTGACAAATTTAGCACTTGTTGATCCACGTTCTGTGACAGTGACTCAATCCTTCTCGTTACTGTTGTGGCCCCGAGAGGGATAGATCGCAATGCGTTATGAATGTCATCCTTGTTTTTAAAATCATTAAAAAGCGTCTCAGAGGTAATGAGCATGGCTTCTTTGAACAGTGCGCCGTCTGTAAATGGTTTCTTGTGTTGCGCCAACAGGTGACTTACACGGAACGACGCTTCTGTAAGAGCCGCAGTTTGAGTTGAAGGTCTTGTGAAACAGAGCTGCTGGGCTTTCAATGCTTGTTTCAGTTCGGCAACTTTTCTCTGTCGGATAGCGCTCTTTGGTGGATAGTTGTCCTTAAACTTTTGGTGGTTAGTCTCGTAATGCCGTTGCAGGTTCCCTTTCTTCAAAAATGCTTGAGTTTGGTGACACAGCATGCAGACACACTTGTCCTTTACCATGGTAAAAATAAATTCCTCTTCCCATTCAGGATGAAAGTGGTAAAGTTTTGCCTTTTTTACCTGTGCATATGCCATAGTTGCGAAATATTATGTTAGCTTTCCTGTTCCGAATCTGGGCGCATTTTCATCCTTTCTTCTTCGCTGTTTGTGTTAAAATGTGGACAGTGCTATTCGCCCAATGCCAACACATGTGGTGGTCAATCCTTGAAGTGCAGCTTGACTGTGTATCTCGCAAATTCAAGTTGGCAGTCACACATTTTTGCCCTTAGGCTGAAGATCTACCGGGGACACGGCAAAGATCGACGAGTTGGTGACCCCTGCTCTAACAGTTACCCCCACTTAAGTATATTATTTTGAAGGATACAGTACATTTTTGGCTACCCACTCTAACCATAAACATACAGTATTTAAGTTTGAAAATATGTTGATGATCACATACAACACCATTTCTTCTTCCACTGAGGGATATTTAAAAATGATATATTAAAGATTACATAGTGTGCCTTTTTACTATTGAACTATACGATAATTACATCATAATTGTACATTTTCTGTCATTTTATACAGCAATACTGATGGGAAAAGTCTGAGAGCTGAAAAGCCAAACAGTTTAGTTTATAATTGTATTTCCTGGTTGTAATGATGACGTCACACAAGGAAATTACCAAGAAACCATCCTGTACAGTACACCAAAACTCATCAAATATCCCAGATTTTTAAAAGAAAAAATATGTGTAAACACCTTTATTTTGTTGAACCAATGTTTAAAGGGTCAAAAAAAGTAGTTTCTTGTAGTAGTTGTTTAAATCATGCATACCCTTTGGCTGTTTACTGTTTACTTCCTTTACGTCCTGTCATTTTCAACTTCTCTCTACAAACAGTGACCTGATTGGTGTAAAACTATAATTTATATTTACAAGATGTATTAATACACTGAATAAAGTCAAAATTTGAAAATCGTAAAAATCTGTCATACACACTTTAAGCAGAGGATTTTAATTTAAATGTTTTTTATTTGTAGTTTTTACATGACATTTTAGAATCATCATTCAGAGTCTTAATTATTAAAACAATCACAACTAAGTTCAGGGACAGGAGGTCGGTGAAATCTAGTATTTTCTGAGCCCTCCAACCTCAAATGCAGGACAAAATACAACTTTAAGTCAACAACTCAAACAATCTGAACTAAACAAACCGTAAGAGTGAGCTTGTGTTTTTGCAGTGTATCCATTCTGAAACATAAAGTACGGTCTCTCCCAAAATGCAACCACTAAATAGGTCAAAATGAGCAATAGCGCCAGAGACTTTAGAAAGGGAATGTATTATTTAGGTGGGATTGTTGGTGCCA
Source organism: Rhinogobius similis (assembly GCA_019453435.1). Classification (NCBI taxonomy): domain Eukaryota; kingdom Metazoa; phylum Chordata; class Actinopteri; order Gobiiformes; family Gobiidae; genus Rhinogobius; species Rhinogobius similis. The sequence goes on from CM033619.1 coordinate 41,743,395, forward strand.
CTTGGGAACAGGCAGGGGATAAATATTACATGTGCTTTCTCAATGGTGAGCAGTACAGTAAGTTAAGATGCATCCGAGGAGATTTACGGCTGCGCTAAAAGAAAACACTTTTTTGTGGTCGGGATAAATGGAGTGTGTTCTGAGCTTGCACCAAATTAAAACGGCGCTGGATATTAATATTAAGTGACTACACCAGCTCCAAATGGGTTGATGAAAGACACTGGGAGCAAGAAAGAAAAACTTAATTGAAATAACTAAAAGGATAGAAGGAACCAAAAAGTTAAAGCGCTTAAAAACATATGGGACACAATTAAGGAGGTCATATTGTAGACATTTGGTGTTACAGTTAAAAACAAAACAAGTTCAATCTAAAGTACTTCATAAAGTTCATTCATACTGTCATTTGAAGAGTCACAGACATTATTTCCTGCATTATACACCAGATTTTGTTTACTAAGGTCTAAAAGGTGGTGCCGGGGTATCTTTTCATCCAAAAAGTGTATCGTGACTCAGAAAAGGTTGAAAATGATTGGTCTATGTCATAGTATGCAACATTTTATAAGCAGCTGATACAATTTACAGACAGTTTAAACGATTATTTAACAAAATAAAGGTGTTACCAGTTATTCTTATTTGTTGAATTGTGACCATTGAGATCATGAACCTTGTTTATACTGTGGTTAGGTAACGGTTGTGGAATTACCTCACCTGCTGTCCATGTCCAACCAGGAAGTAGCATTATAAACTCCACTAAAATTGTCAAACTGTGGAAAACCTGGCAAAATCTTTAGTGAAATCTTTCTACATTTTAGTGAAATCTGTAGTCTAACCTGTGCACTATGGTTATGATTTTATTTAAAGTGCATACGACAGGTTCTCATGTTATCCTAATTATGACCTACTTGGTGGGAATGTTAAACATTTATCACACTTTTTACCTGTGAAGTCGCCGTTTGTGAAGACATTTTGAAAAATAAAAGTAGCAGAGTTCTAAAACGGAATTCCTCTGTGATATCATGAAAAAGTGACATAACATTTAAAAAAAATGGACAATTTACACACAATTGGCACATTTTTCTGACAATTAAACAATCATTCAACAAAATAAAGGTATTGTCAGGTTTTATTTATTGTCAATTCATAACTACAGTGTGACGTACATATAGATTTTGGCCCTTGTTTTCAAAATGGTTGCTAGGTAACAGTTGTGGAATTACCTCTGACTTTGCCATGTTTGTTGCCCATGTCTGACCAGAATGTAACATTATAAACCAGGGCTATTCAACTTAAGGCCCGGGGGCCAAATCTGGCCCTCTAAGGGATATGATACGGCCCTCAACCATATAAAAAAATATATTTGACATTTATTTATTTAGAGGAATAACCCCTTGAGATGAACCATCATTTCAAGGGGGTCCTCGGATTCAGATACAGAAGCAGTTAACTCAAATACATTTGATTACACAAGACAAAACAAGGGATTTACAAGACATATAGTGTCTCACACACACACACACACACACACACACACACACACACACACACACACACACACACACACACACACACACACACAGCCCTCAGAGGTCAGCCTACCCCAGAAATTACAAATACAATATGAAATATTGTATCTGTTGTTAGTGGTTTAGTCCTGTTTAGACTTGGTTTAGTCCTGGTTTAAACCTGGTTTAGTCCTGGTTTGGACCTTGTTTAGACCTGGTTTAGTCCTGGTTTAGACCTGGTTTAGTCTTAGTTTGGACCTGGTTTAGACTTGGTTTAGTCCTGGTTCAGTCCCAGTTCAGTCCTAGTTCGGTCATGGTTAGTCCTGCTTTAGTCCTGGTTTAGTCCCGGTTTAGTCCCGGTTCAGTTCTGCAGATGTCGTTAAAGCCTTTTGTACTACACGTTTTTTGTATTTCAAAAGTGCTGGACATATTTTTGGCCCTGAGGACAAAACCATCCAAATAGCCTTGTTCTAAACATTACAAAAACTGTGCAACTTGGGACAAATGGACAAAATGTTTCGTCAAGTCTCAATATATCCATGTTCACTACATTTGAAATGTTTAGTCTAATATGTTACCTGCGCTTTAAGTAGTTAGTAATCCTGAATCATTCTTCATAAATGATCTGTTTATTATGAAGCATATGTATATATCTCAAAGGCATTGTAAGATCACCCTACATTTTCTATAGCTAATGTCATATTGTTGTGTCTAAAAGTTGAAATAGATTCTCAACACCGCAACCTCTCACATTCACATTCTGATGAAACAGTCCATTTGAATGTTGCCCGTGGTTAACTCCGCAGCCCGACTCTGAACTCTCTCTGCTTAAACTTTCAGACTATACATCACTGGCTGAAAAATGGTCCGAGGTTACATCAAGTCACGCGCGGGTGAAGTCTTCAGACGGGCTGAGCGGGGCCGAATCAGAGGCGCCGCGCTCACCTACGGGCCCCGGGCCGGCTGGGTCACTCCGTCCGCTCTGAAGAGGCTGTACAGTGCACCCTCACACTGCTCTGGGCTGCAGCTTAATGACGCAGAATGAATAAAGATGCTGTTTGAGTGATGGCAGGTGGGGCTACACTGCCATCCGCTGGAGGGATAAGAGAATGCAGCAGTGAAGAGAGAGGGTGAGCCGGGATTGTGGGAGAAATGGGTTTGAATGGAGAGGAAATAAATGTGAAATTGATTTATTATGAAGTTATCTGTTTGAAATGTGCTCAGAACTTTATAATGGTTCTGTCAGCGGGCGACGTCTAAGTGCTGAACAAATTGAAAATAGGTGGCAGTCGGAATTCCAATTACCTTTTTTACATCCTTTTTTATTTTTCGTTACAGACATGACACCGACCAGACCAGCAGAAGACTAAACTTGTTCAAAATAACAAAATTAAATTAAACGTCAGTATCTTAATAGAATAAAGGATAAAATAAAATAGATCTGTTTTATCAACTAAATCCCCTGTATTAACAAACAATTTACATTTTTACTTAACTTATAAATCTATTATTAACTAAACCCAGTATGAACTTGATAATAAAGAATATTTAAGTTCTTTATGATTGTCCAACAAAGAGAATTTAAATTATTATTATTATCATTTAACAGATCCACGGACTCTGGAAACTCTTGAAAACAGTATATTTATGTGAAGTTAGGTCCAATAATACTAAACGGATGTCAAGATTATTTGGTAAAAAAGTATCAGTGTGAGAAATTTAAGTCTTTTTACTTCAAAAATGAAATCTAAATGTTAAACAACTCTACACCAAATAAGGTTGGCAAATATTCACATTCACTGATTTTATTATTTACTTATTTTCACATAATGCAAAATTTAATGATTTATTATGATTATGATGATTTATTTATTTAATTATGAACTAAAACTGTTTCCCTTGATTTGCATAACTTTGGGGGACATGAAATCTTGCTCTTGAAATGAGCAACTTCTTTTTCTATTCGCCAGATACTATAAATACCTAATTAGGTCAAGTCAAATTTACTTAAATTTAGTCACACTTATTCAAGACACGATCAAATTCTCATTTCAAGCCCTTGTAACTTTATTTAACGCCAGTGTTTTGCGTTAATTTTCCGATCAGCTCAAAGACGACGAAGAGTGTGTGAAACAAACAGGAGCTTCACGCCTAGTGTACACTGAGTCCGGTCCGGTCGCGGTCCGGGACCCGCGCGGGTCACTTGCAGACGCCTGTCACACCAGCTCCGGTTCACTGCGGTCCGTTTTTGACCAAAGCCATGTAGATTCACGTGGTTTCGCGCAAGAACACCCGTCACTGCGGCGTCCGGCAAAAATAGACTTCTTGCGGATTCTTTCCGCAGACCTGCGCGGCTGCCGGACCCGCGGCCGCAGAGCTCCGAGGTCGGTGTGACAGCAAGCATTGATTTTAAGCACTTTCTAAGTCTTGCCGGGACCCGAACTGGAGCCGGACCAGAGTCAGTGTGCATCAGGCATGAGAACATGAGTAAACTAGTTCATAAAACATGTCTCCATACATAACCCTTTCGCTAAAACTGTATAGTGCATGAAAAAAGACTTAATTCATAACGAACAAATTGCTGGTTAAGCCTGAATCACTTTTAATAAATGTCCACGCTTGTTTACAGCTAATAGTCATCTTATAGTGGTCATTTCTGCAAGTTCAGTGTGTTTCATAGCTTTAGCTCCCAAATTTGAGCATTATAATAACATCAGAGCTTCCACCTGCTTCAGCTGGACGGTGTCTCTTTCCTGCAGTGAGATGTGACCAGTGGAAACACACTTCGCCCGCGGAGTTAACCAGGACCCATCTGTTTGTCCTGCACTGCCCTTTAAAGTGAAGTTCATGGAGATGCACATAACTTCGTGTACCACAGGGGATACAGGTTTATTAGTTTCATCACGCTCTGAACAGGGTTTAATGGGTTTGTTGTGCTTTGAGGGATGGAATTGACTTGCTTTGGGGGGAAAATGCAAAGTGTAGTTGGAGAATAGTAGCACAGAACAGTCTTTGAGGGTATAATTAATTTCAGTTCCACATACATTGTACTGAGTATTAAGTCTCATAAAAAGTAAAGGTTAGAACACAGTTGCAGTCAGTGAAACAGGTATTTGATTTCAATGTGTTTGCTTATATCTGCTACTTCATGTTCGAGAGACTAAATATTTGCTTCCTTTAAGCCTGAGATTTCTGCTGCTTGAAGTTGAGAATTCTATAGGTTGGGTTATTATTCTCAGCGTTAAGGAATAAAATGGTCAAAGCCTCTCATTCTTTGTTTTAAAAGACAAATATTATGCAATGTTTGTATTGTCATTAGCCTGTAAACATGCTCTTGAGCACTTTTACTTCAGCATGTTTCTCATGTTTTAGATCTTAAAAAAAGAAGAAAAAAAAAAGTTTTGTACCTCTACTGTTTCCCTCTGCCTTTTAGCGCCTTCTACTGGCTACAGAGGGTACTACATACGTTCTATAAACTTCTCTCCGATGTGCTAATGCAGCCATACAGTTGTAAAAATCATGAATTGATGGCAGAAATGCTCCGAACGAGTCTGATGATGATTTATGGACTTAAAAACAGCACAGAAGATTCTCAGAGCCACGTCATGGGTTTAAGATTACATCATACATCAGGGAAATTATGTGTTTTCGAGGGTGGGAGGATTTTCTAACCAGGATTCATTAAACTAGCGTGAATGAAGCGAAAGCAAATCCAGGTATGTTTTTGATGTTTTGATGAGGTACTAGAAAAAGGGATCATATTTCACCAGTGTTGGAGTCTCTTCACTGGCTTCCTGTTGAGTTTAGAATCAAATTTAAAATCCTCCTCCTGACTTATAAAGCTTTAAACAATATGGCCCCATCCTACCTCAAAGATGCAATAGTAGCGTACCATCCAAACAGAGCTCTTCGTTCTCAAAATGCTGGACTATTGTTAGTCCCCAGAGTCTCTAAAAGCACAGTAGGAGGTCGAGCATTTAGCTACCAAGCTCCTATGTTATGGAACCAGCTCCCTGTTCATGTAAAAGAGGCCGACACAGTCTCTACATTTAAGACCAGCTCAAAACGTTCCTCTTTGAAATAGCTTATGGTCAGGCCAGTTAGGAACAGAAATAAAAACCTACAGTTTTAGCTACGCTGCCCTTGGAGCAATTCTGCTGGGGGAAGTATGGCAGCTTGAACACTATCCTCTGGTTCTTCCTACTTTATCTATCAACAATATTTAATATTACTTCAACTGTAGTCTGTTCATTGCTGTTCACATGTTTCTCTTTCTCTCCACTTCCCCCGGGGAGTGGAGACTGTTTCAGACACTGCGGCGGCTGCTCCAGTGACGACCCCCCCACCCTCATCTGTCTGGAGGATCGATCTCTACACTGGACGATCTATGCGCCACCCGCCTGGACAGCTGGATTAGCCACACCTCGTCTGCCTGGACGAACTCCTTCTATTTTAGATGAACTGTTCCTCATCTCCTGCTGGAGGATCTCTCTACACTGGTGGACTGCTCCTCGTCCGCCTGGAGGAACTCTTTAAAGCCACCTCCCTCTTGAGTGGTTCTGGCTCCACAGTCCAAGTGGATGCGTCAGTCCTAGTTAATCTGCAGCCTGTCCGTCCGTGGGAGTAGGATCTCTCCTTCACTGTGGTTCTCCCCGAGGTTTCTACTTTTTCCCATGGGGTTTTTTGTAGTTTTTCCTCACAAGGAGGGTCAAAGTACAGGGGCATTCTGGGACAGTTATCTGAACTGCTTTTACCTGTGGCCCATCGAGGCAACTGTTGTTGTGATTTTGGGCATTATAAAAATAAATTGATTTGATTTGATTTGATGTCAAAAAGTAAATTTTCCACAATATGTCTCCTTTAAAGGTGCACTACTATTGCTTTTTTGGAATGTTCCACAGTATTGTATTAAACAAATCTATTCAATTACCTTTACCTATCTTGACAAACATGCATTATTGGCATTATAAGTCCGTGTGACTGTTGCAAATTTATTTCTGGGGCGTTTGAATCTCTCGTCGTCTCCCCCTGCTGTCTGTGGACGGAAAAACAGCCTCGTAACATTTCCTGACACCGACCTGAAGACAACTCTCCTGAAAAACCCTGGTTCTTTTTTTAAATGTGGCATTTGGGATTGTACTTTATTATTTCATTAAACAAGAAGGACGGGCGGGTGCACGGTGGCAGAGCGGCTAGAGCTTCTGCCTCTCAATAAGGAGATCGTGGGTTCGAATCCCGGACCATCCCAACATCGTGGGTTCGAATTAGGAACCACCCTAACATCACACGATCACTCTGGGTGGAGTCTGCATGTCCTCCCCGTGTTACCGTGGGTTCTCTCCGGGTTCTCCGGCTCCTCCCACCGTCCAAAGACATGACTGTACAGGTTAATTGAGAACTCTAAATTGTCCCTAGTGAATGAATGTGAGAGTGAATGGTTGTCTGTCCTTGTCTCTGTCTCTCTGTGTTTGCTGCGACCAGTTGGCCACTGTCCAGGGTGTACCCCGCCTAAGGCCCAAAGTCTCTGGGATAGGCTCCAGTCACCCGTGACCCCTAACGGGAATAAGCGATAGAAAATGAATGAATAAACAAGAAGGAATGACAAGTGATGGACAAATAAAATCGTATGTATTTACTTGCGGTGTTTTCAAAAGCCAACTTTATTTTAGTGCGATGTAAGAGATGTTATTCCATTCCTTCTGGTGTAAATCCCCTTACACACCACACTGTTATTAATAATACCTGTAAAAAAAAGAATTAAAAATGTTTCAAAACGCATGTCTGTTTATACAAATGAACTCTTTATGCTAATTAAACAGATAATAGAATTCAGTTTGTGAATGTTGAGCTCTTACCCGCGATCAATCCGTAGCGTTGTTCATCTCGCTCACCTCTTCCTCGCACAACCTTTGGGCAGAACAATGCACTTGGTAATGCGCATAATATCGGAGATGTACAGTATGCCTCCTACTTGAACAGCGTAAGCCCCTGTCAAACATATTCCGTTTGGCGTGACCGGTAAAACTGCACAAATTTGAATCTCATGAATTCAAAGGCGCGCTGGCAGTAGTTCAGCTCCATTTTGTGCAAATCAGAGGCTTTTGGAGGCCGAGGAGAAGACAATGGGCGAGGTGAAGGGCAAGACGGGATGGGAGCGCGCAGTTCCAGTTGGAGTCCGGCTCTGGATGAACAAGAATAAGTCAGCATTAAGGTGACATTTGCACATGGGCCAGCGTTCAGGCGGCTCACCTTTGTCCTGGCCCTGCACAATTCAGAGTCATTTTGGGTCATTTTAATCACTGGAGTCACAATCTATGTTTTATGGCAAAAAGGAATGTCAAAGATCTGTGTCCCAAGTGTAAAAGGGAAAGATACCAAAAATTGTGTGAGTTTTGTTTTTTTCTAATTATAGCTAATGTCGATAGCTAGTCTAATAGTGTAAATGAAAGTATGTTTGTAGTAGTGTAGTGTTGTAGTGTTGACATTTGATATGACAGCTTATGGAGCTCAACAGTGACCGACCATTGCTTGCTTCCGGAAGCACATTATCCATTCATTTTTTACCTTAGAGATCCTGAAAAAATAGAAACTTTAGAGGTCTATGCATTAATTTAAAATATGTTTCTGAAACATCTAAAACATTTTGCCCAAGATGATTTTTTTTTGTCTCATGGGCTTTTGTTACCACAGTTGCTAAGCCTCCATCATGGCTTTTAAATCTTAATATATACATGTTTTTGTAATCTCTATGGGAAAAAATGAATGAGAAATATACTTTGGGAACCACAGCAAACTTCTAAGTGGGTGGGACTGGTGAGCTCCATTTAGCACAAACTGCTATCATTGTTCTTTACTTCTTATATGTTCTTTACCAATGCACTGCTGCAGTCAATTTGCATTTTTAACAGACAGAACTTTTCAGGGGGTCTGGCATGGTCTCCACATCAGACATACAGTATATATATCTTCAGGTGTTTAAACATACACTCTCAGAGTCTGTCAGCCAAACACTCTGCTCTGAAAACAGAGGCTTTCAAATAGGACAGAGACTCTTACTGTGAGCAGGGTCACCTCTGCTATAGATCTAGTTAGATCTATAACTTGACCTTGCGGTGCCTCCATGGAAATAGACAAATTTAATGCCATATGTTGGAACCTTTCAGGCAAAGCAGCAATATCTCCTTTGAGATAATCAAAAAAGTTACATAATTAAGATTCACATAACAAGTTAACTGTAAAAATAGGGCTGCACTATTGCGATTGGAATACAATTATATTTGTTTGTTCATTAACATTTGGTCTTAAAAACAAACAAACAAAAGTAATTAATAAAAGAAGACATGATTCCTTTTTTGGGGTGCACAGTGGCAGAGCAGCTAGAGCTTCTGCCTCTCAATAAGGAGATTGTGGGTTCGAATCCCAGACCACCCCAACATCGTGGTTTCGAATCCCCCAACATCACACGATCTCTCTGGGTGGAGTCTGCATGTCCTCCCCGTGTTACCGTGGGTTCTCTCTGGGTTCTCCGGCTCCTCCCACCGTCCAAATACATGACTGTGTAGGTTAATTGACAACTCTAAATTGTCCCTAGTGAATGAATGTGAGAGTGAATGGTTGTCTGTCAATGTCTCTGTGTCTCTGTGTTAGTCCTGCGACGAGTTGGCCACTGTCCAGGGTGTACCCCGCCTAAGGCCCAAAGTCACTGGGATAGGCTCCAGTCACCCGTGACCCCTAACGGGAATAAGCGGTAGAAAATGAATGATTGAATGAATGATTCCTTTTATTTATGGATTATGAGGATGACACAGACAACATTGTGTCAAAGTGTACTGCCATTTGGAGAAGCTAAAGCCCACCTAAAATAAACACCAACAACAGACGAACAAAAGGCATTTAAAAAAAAGGATATGATGAGTTTTGTTATTGGATACTGGAATAAAATAGTATCCCATTTAACTTGGATTTGACAGGGGGAACGGGAATTTGAAATATGCTGGCAATTTGTCCAACAGCGCAATTGGGTCTTTTGGCAAGACACTTCAATCACCTTCTATGAGTGATTCATTGGTGGAGCCACACTTCTGTGTTCTATCCCACTGCAGCAGCGGCTAAAAATGTAGCTAACACCGGAGAGTGATTCAATATCGCACCAAACTGTAAACCATAACATGAAAAATCAACACATGTTATCAAATTCAGCAATGTTTCAATCAAAAATCTTGTCTCTTCAGATTTGCCTCCGTAATCATGTTCTCGCTGCTGGCTCTCTGGGCTCCTGATTGGAGGCAAATGAGAGGGGAAGCTGCTCTGAGTGCCTGGGTGGGACCGCTCTCCCGCCTGTGTGGACGTTGGAGGGCCGGAGAGGGGGTCACAGCTGTGCTCCTGACCCCGGCTGAGGAGCTCTGGCTCGGGCTCACAGTGGCACACAGCTCCACTCAGCTCCACTCCACTGAACCACAGTCTGGACCGAGGCCGAGGGGCAGACATGCACATGTGCACGGGCCGCTCCGAGAAGGCAGCTGCACATGGAACGGTATGTTTTTATTATTTTATATATATATATATATATATATATATATATATATATATATTCATTCATTCATTTTCATTCATTCATGAATGAATGAAAATATATATATATATATATATATATATATATATATATATATATATATATATATATATATATATATATATATATATATATATATATATATATATATATATATATATATATATTATTAAGAGACACATTATGCAAAATCTATTTCTTCTTAGAAAGAGATCATTTTATAAAGGTTTCCCCTCATCATTCTGACATTTATTTAGATTGATTCATGCTGGAGTGACCCTGCACTGTCTTGCATTTTAGGCTTGAGTATCTCCGCCCACGCTCTGATTTTTTTTGCTTGTTTGTCTTTTAGATTCCTGTTCATAGGGTTCAGCAATGTGTACAGGTGCCATTTTAAAAAGTAAAAAAATGAATAAAAATATGATTTTGTTTTGATTTTTTAACATTAACATATTTCATAATTTTTTAAGTCCTGACTTTTTAAGCGCAATATTGATCTAAAAACAGCTCTATTGCCCTGTTCGAAACTGCTGCAAGAAGGACATTTTCTTTTTATTACGTGTTTTTATTTTTGACGTTTTTTAACCAGGAATGTCCCACTGAGATTCAGATTCTGGAGGAAACCTACACAGACACGGGGAGAACATGATTCAAACCCAGGATGCGTATACATGACATTATTTAACCTTACATGACCTGGAGTCTGATTTCTTTAATACACATATATAATCACAAAATCAAAACAAATATGGCTGCTTATGAGGAAAAAAAAATAAAGGAAAGAAAATCATAGGGACTGAAAAAAAATTAGAATTTCCACAGAATCAATGATCGAAGCACAACACTCTGTTAATCTGAGGTGAGAGAAGTTTGATTTTGTTGTGGATGTTAAATGACCAATGAGCTCCTTTGTTTCACATGTGTCACTGAGGTAAACGATCCGATTGCACAGTTCTGTTTGAGTTTGACTCAAGGCATGACGAAGGGCATTGTCGCTCACTCTTCGTAAAGAACTTGGTGTTTTCTGGATCCCAGGAAAGGAAATAAGAGGTTGGTGAAAACTAAATTTTTTGGGAGGAGTCAAGCATAAATACAGGACCACTCAAACATGCATGAATCAATCAAAATACAACTTGGAGTAAACTAAGGAAGGACTAAGGAAAGATCATGAATTAAATGTCACATAATATGTCCCCTTTAAATATCTTTTCCTCATCTAGTCTGTTATCACATTATTCAAACATTGTAGGCATGTCCCCTCAGTTTTACCCACATTAATGTACTTTTTCTCTAACAACAACCCCATACATGAATACTTGTCTATTTCGATTGTTGTGTTTTATGGCAACCTGCAACAGTTCAGAATCAGAATGGGTTTATTGCCATTTGTCAGTGATCAAAATTCACAAACATAGGAACTTGCTTCGGCATAAAGTGCAACATAAAACAATTAAATATAATAGAATAGAATATATAAAAGAGACATGCATAAGATTAAGAATCAAATAAAATAAAGACTATACACAGAAATGTACAGTTGGACAGACAAATTGGCAGTTCTGTTACAGCGTTTGGCCAGGGCCTGCCTCGCCTCGCTCCCCGTTTGTTTCATCCCTGTGCCTTATTGTCCTGTCGAGTCCCGTGCCCTGGTTTGAGGATGCGGCTCCTATTAATTGGGTTGGTCTCGGTGTCGGCGTTTCCTGGTTGGTGCCTGGCTCTACAGCTCCACCAATCATCATCTTCCACCTGCCTTGCTCCACCCAATAAAACGGCGCCCACCTGCTGGTCGGGGCCATAGAACTATAATAAAACCTGGAAGATGAATCCAAAATGGCCGCCCTGTTTATCCCTATGGAGAGTGCTCATTGGCGCATGACCCCAAAAAAGTTTCTTACTTCCGCATTTACTTCCTGATACGGAGGCTGCCATCTTTGCTTTACTTCCTGATACGGAGGCTGCCATCTTTGCTTTAGGGCGCCACGTGACCACAATTCCCCACTTCATATAAAAACGGTAATTTCGGTGATTTTAGAAACAGTAGAAAAGAACATTTCCTTCTATTTTTTTAAATACCGATAATAATTCAGTCCTGTCTGTGATTATAATGTGCAATTTTAGAAAAAGGCTGGTTCCAAGAGGCTGCAGTACCTCGCACGACCACTAATCAATCTGGGACACAGACAAAGGGGGCGTACCTTATCCAGTTCATTTAATACATCCATGGTCGGGGCGGCTTGGACACTTTGGTTCAGCTCGCCTCAGCACTTGATGTGTCTTGTGCTTGTGTGTGTTTTGTGCATGTGTTTGTGTGGCCAATGTACGTGGCATTGTAGCCTCTAATGTTGTGAGGTGCTTAATGTCTGTTCCAGTAGAGTTTTTTTGTTGTTGTTACTATTATTTACCTGCCTTTATTTTAATTAAACCACCTGACACCATTTAAAATCTTGGTTGTGTTACCTTCCCCTCCCCCTAGATGAGCTGGGTTTGTTCTGTATTGTGCTCCACTGGACTGTCTCTCTTCTTTCTTTCTTTATTCGTTTATTAGAACAGTGTACAGTTACATTAAGCACAATGGCAGAGATGCTTGTACCAGATTCTAGCTTCACAGCTAATTTCCATCTGTAGTCCTCAGGGGGAGGGGTCAACAATAATTATTTACATATTTACAACAATTAAAAAGCCACAACCCTTGTTGCTTCCACATGCAGCATCTATCCAAACTCACCAACTCATACAACATATTCATACACTCATTAAACACATTCTCTATACAGTCAACATTTACATTTCAATTATTCTTAATTGTGCGTACATGTTTGCTTTTCTAAAAACCATGCTTTCACCTCTGTATTAAAGGCTGGAAGACTATTTAAGCTCAACAACTCAGATGGGAGCGCGTTCCATTGTTTAACAGCCCGAAATGAAAACGCAGATTGAGCAAAAGCAGTTCTGCATTTAGGGATGTTACACAATCCTCTTGTGGTACCTCGGGTCACTCTTGAAGCCGTATCTGCCGACAGCTGGATGAATTCTTTGAGTGATGGAGGGGCCAGGTTATGGACTATCTTGAAGATTAATTGGACATAGGAGAAGGAGACAATATTATCACTATCTCTGGTCACTATCTGTCTTTCACCCACTCAAATAAAACTCATGAACCAGTCCAAGGCTCTCGGGCTTCTTTCTCACAGCCTGAATCCCTGTGAACCGCTTCATAACTGTCAGTACCGCCTGATGGCCACTAGATGGAGCTCTCACTCTACTCCTCGATAAGGAAGTCAGTTGCACGATCTGCCAAGTGAAATGAGGTTATACAGTGCATTAACAAACAGCAGGCCTAATCCCTCCTCCAGCACAAATACTCATGCATCAAAGTGCACTTTCAGCTTTGAAGTTGTTCTAATTTATACCTCAAATATTAAGAGAACATGTTAAGGGGCAGATCAAAGTCATAATTAAAAAGAAACTAATAATAATAAGTAGAGAATGATAAAAAGTCACATTTATCTTTGATCAGAATCAGCAATCTTGGCTTTTTCTGGGGAGTCTCAAGCCATAATTTAAAGGAGAACTACGCAACTTTTCTGGAGGAGGTCAGTCAGACAATACTGCAGTCTTTACCAGGAATTATAGCATTATTAAACTTGTCTTACGTGTATTAAATTGCTGTCTCATTGCTGTTTAGAAAAATATTAATCTGACCTGTAACTTGGCCTGTGGCGTCATGACGATAGACAAGTTTAATGCCTAACTGTGGAACAACCCGCATCAGAAATGATATACTGCGCCTTTACTTCGCTATTGCAGTTTTTTGTTCAGTCTTCCTGTGTTTGCACTGCATTGAAAACTGAAAATAAACAAAATTGTGCACTGTTTTAACAGAATGTACTTCAAATTTGTACTTCAAAACTTCAAATGTTTTTGTTTTAATGCATATTTTTCACCGTCATAAAAGACATCCTGTGAAAACTTGGGTGCACAAAAGTCACTCTGCAAAATAAACCAATACAGATACATTCAGCACCTTTTACTGGAAAAACTGACAACATTATCTCATACGTCCTTCTCTAATCTATCACAAAAACAGTTACAAGAATTAAATTATGGGAAGATTAAGAGGGAATTCTTGTAAATAAAAAGTACAATTTATCTAGGACTTAAGTAACTTTATTTGTACAACTTGGCTTCAAATCTTCCTCAGATAAATGTAACTGAGCAAGTGTTTCATTGTCGCCGATCACAGTTATGTAAGAGCTTTGAGTGACACATCGAGCATCATTTGTAGCATCTTGCCAAGTAACCAAAGCTCACAAAACAATAATATGAGAGCTGAAAACCATGCTATCCTTTGTCCAATCAAACAACAGTGCAAAACATAACAGTGGGTGATATAAACTTTGAGTCATTCTTCTTCACTTTATCAAAACCGTGCCTGAGGAAAATAAAGCAAACCAAAACCAAATCAAAATCAAATGTATATTTTGCAGCATTATAGTATTCTAATGTGATTGTGCAGGTACATTGTTGTCAGTTGAATTGACTTCCAGCCACAAAATGAAAATGTGTCGACCGTATCCCCAACAAAAATGGTCCATAATATGAGAATTTTCAATATTTATTTCAAATTATGAATCTCTCGTCTGAGAAATGATCATCTTTGGTCCACAGTAACAAAGAGAAAGCGTCAGCAGTCACCTCCAGTCTCGGAAAACCTACAAATCAAGTTAGAAATCAATAACAGGCTGCTGTTATTGATTTCTAACTTGATTTGTAGCTTGTTTTTTAACCATCTAAAAACGTTACCAAAATCTGATGAAATGAAATAATGCTCTTTAAATGTAAGGATCTTGCTTTTACCTCTATTTTATTGGAATTAAATTAAGTTTTTTTCTTTTTACTTTGCGTACTTTCACAGTGTTGATTGTTTCATGGTACTTTTACTTGTTTGTAATAAATGTTGTGGTTTGCGTGTGTAGTTTTTATGTTGATGTGCACGTTGGGCTTGTTGCACAAGTCTTTCCAATGTGGTTTTTAACCGCAAATGGCAAATAAACAAATCTAATCTAATCTAAAAATCAAAAGTGTAGAGTCTAAACTAGACTTGGAGAGACTTATCCATGCACTTGTCTCCAGTAGGTTAGACTACTGTAATGGCCGCTCACTGGCCTCTCCAAACAGGACGTCCAGAACACTGCTGCTCGAGTCCTGACTAGAACCAGGAAGTACGATCACATTAGTCTGTGCTCAGGTCTCTGCACTGGCTTCCTGTGGCTCAGAGAACAGACTTTAAAGCAGCTCTGATTGTGTTCAAGTCTCTCCAAAGCACCAAAGTACATCTCTGACATGTTTGAGCCATATGAACCATCTCACACTCTGAGGACCTCAGGGACCGGCCTCCTGCAGGTGCCCAGAGTCAGGATTAAACATGGACGGGCCTCCTGCTGGTGCCTAGAGTCAGGACTAAACATGGACGGGCCTCCTGCTGGTGCCTAGAGTCAGGACTAAACATGGACGGGCCTCTTGCAGGTGCCAGAGTCAGGACTAAACATGGACCGGCCTCCTGCTGGTGCCTAGAGTCAGGACTAAACATGGACCGGCCTCCTGCTGGTGCCTAGAGTCAGGACTAAACATGGACCGGCCTCTTGCAGGTGCCAGAGTCAGGACTAAACATGGACCGGCCTCCTGCTGGTGCCTAGAGTCAGGACTAAACATGTACCGGCTTCCTGCTGGTGCCAGAGTCAGGACTAAACATGGACCGGCCTCCTGCTGGTGCCAGAGTCAGGACTAAACATAGACTGGCCTCCTGCTGGATTCCAGAGTCAGGACTAAACATGGACCGGCCTCCTGCTGGTGCCAGAGTCAGGACTAAACATAGACCGGCCTCCTGCTGGTGCCAGAGTCAGGACTAAACATGGACCGGCCTCCTGCTGGTGCCTAGAGTCAGGACTAAACATGGACCGGCCTCCTGCTGGTGCCAGAGTCAGGACTAAACATGGACCGGCCTCCTGCTGGTGCCAGAGTCAGGACTAAACATGGACCGGCCTCCTGCAGGTGCCTAGAGTCAGGACTAAACATGGACGGGCCTCCTGCTGGTGCCTAGAGTCAGGACTAAACATGGACCGGCCTCCTGCTGGTGCCAGAGTCAGGACTAAACATGGACCGGCCTCCTGCTGGTGCCTAGAGTCAGGACTAAACATGGACGGGCCTCCTGCTGGTGCCTAGAGTCAGGACTAAACATGGACCGGCCTCCTGCTGGTGCCTAGAGTCAGGACTAAACATGGACCGGCCTCCTGCTGGTGCCAGAGTCAGGACTAAACATGGGGAATCAGTGTTTCAGTTTTATGCAGCTAAAAACTGTAACAGAGGTGCATACGACTGAAAGATTTTATCTGCACTCTTCTCTTTTAAAGTCAATTAAAAATATATATATATATATATTTTATTTATTTATGAATTTCTTAATCTGTTTTGTGATTTTATTGCATTTTTTTCCAATGCTGCCCTTCTACCTCTTTCTCCTACTGCTGTTTTGTGTACTGTTTTTGTATATTGTGTATTGTATTTGTAAATATCTTTTTAGAACATATTGCACAGCATTATGGGCGTCACAGGTAATTGTAAATGTGCTATATAAACTTGACCTCACTCTGTTATGTAACTTTGAATCATTTTGTTAACAATCTGCGCTCTACAAATAAACTTGTAAACCCGAGTCATATACACCTGCCAACTATGACACCAAATTCCACAGTGTTGCGAACGAGTCCACACACGGCTATATTCAAGTAATTATTTGTTTATTTGTTTGTTGCTACACGAGCGGATGTGTGCCGGTTTACAAACTCCACAAATATGCAGAGGCTCCACTGCCCCCCATTGTTCCTGCTCCGCGCTGGAATGAAGGGCAGGATTCCAGTCGGGCAGGAATGATGCTAATCCCACACTAAATGATTCACAAGTATTTTCTGCCATTCAGCCCATCCTGACACACGGCGGACGATAGAAACTGCGTTCTGAGGGCTTGGTGTCAAAAGGGTGTATCAGAAAGTTCTATGTAACATCAAGAGCAAAAAGGGCGCAGGAAGTAGTGCGTAACTGCAATAGAATCTTGAATTGAATTGAAGCTTGGCGTGAAATTGTGATAAAATTAAAGTGGCATTATGTGAGTTTTTAGGTGAGGTTCCAGGATGTTTTTTTCCATGGAGATGTTATAGTTTCGTCTGGAATGTTCCTCAAAGTTGCATAAAACTTTGCAATTTCCATCGAGACGAGCAAGTGTCTTATTTGAGAATTAAAACGTCTGTAATTGAATTAATGGATGAAAGATTTGTATGTTTATGCAAAACTGTGGAACAAAACAGTAACATTTTCATGAGACAAACAGTTGATGTACCCTCCACCAGAAAAGTTACATAGAGTCCCTTTAATAATGAGTGACGGTTCATGTAGTGTAATCTGACAGACCAAAACCTTGATTAATGCAGAAATTCAATTTAATGTTCAAATAATGTATATCATAAATAAAATGAAAAAAAAAAAATGTAATGAAAAAAACCTACATGAAAAAGAAAATAATACATAAACTAAAATATAAAATAAAATCTTTAGGATCTAAAAGTAAGGTGAAAAACACACAGACACACACAACTAATTTAAAGGTCCCATAACATGCAAAATCGACTTTTCAGAGGTTTTAACCTTCCTACAGTGCTATTTGGGCCTCGTATGTTGTGCCCAAAGTGGTTTTTTGATTGATTCCCGCATGTTTTCGCTAGAGAACTGTCTTTTCCGTCCCCCTCGGCTGAGCAGCAGACGGGGGCTCCTCACAAGGATGACGCGGCTTCACCAGGATGACGCGGTGTTCAAGCCACGCCTCCGGGAAGCGCGCAGCCGCAGAATAAAAACAGCTAATGCTAATGCTACACAGTAATTACACGATGGATACGACAGATCGAAGAGTTAGCTTGTTATTTACCAAACGGCAACGTCCATCGTCGAGGTACTGGAGCACGTCAAACTCCAGGTCAGATCCAGGACGTAGGACTCAGCACGACGCACCGTCAGGACGGATAAAAGGTTTATTCAGTGTTTGTGTATCGCTGTTTACCGGAGCACACGGCGCATGCGCACTATCTCCGCTCTAGGCTTCGGCACGAGTTGGGCGGGGGAGGCGCGCGAGTTGGGTGGGGGAGGCAGCCTGCTCTCTGTTCGGGGGGGTCAGATCTCAGAGTGAGCCGTTTGCTTTTGCAAGGAGGGGGGCCAGTCCAAGAAATGGGTGTTTTTTGGAAACTGTTATGTTATGGATATTGCACAACACAAAATTTTATCAACAAAGCCCTTAGAATAGACTGTGTAAAGGGGACAATAACAGAATATGGGACCTTTAAAGAATTATTGAAAAACTTTAGTCACATAACTAGTTAATCGATTAATTCCAACTCACTGATTACTGAAATATTCGTCAACTAATTAGTAATCGAATAATCGTTAACTGCTCCACACAGAGGTTCAAAAACATGCCATGAACTGAGAAAGGATGTTTTATGTCTCAAATTAAGCAGCAATTGCAATGAAAATCATGCCACAATGGGTCAAATGAATGAAAACACTCTTTGTCCTTAAATATACTCCACCAGGATCCACAAACTACTGCACTTCAGTTTCATCTGGGTCCAGTTTTGTCAGTCTTTTCACTATTTGACTTTTGCGTTCTAAACAACTAACCGATTAATCGAAAGTGGCCAAAAAAGTTGCTTGACTAATCGATTACCGAAATGATCGTTAGTTGCGGATTTGATACTCAAGTAGAAGTAAGCACGCGCAATGATTCTTTCTTGAACACTTTTATTTAGCGACGAGGACGAGGTTAAAGCGGGTCATCAATCCAGCTGATAATCATCATGGTGTAATAGGAACAAAACAATGAACAGTATTCACCTTATTCCTGAAGTTGCCGTATGCGCCGCCGTCTTGTTTCCGTTGTAGTTCACACGGAGCAGACGAGCTCAACAGAAAATAAGTTCTACATGGACCAAAAAGCCGTTTTCAGACTGACCAGGAAATCGTTGCGTTGTTGACTTGTTGTGGCTCGTGTTCATTAAACATTTTACACAAATCAATCTACTTTATGTAACATTTTAGCGGTGAGACTTTTCCCTCGTTCGTCATTATGAACGACCCATTGTTCATATCGGGGGTTTAGTTGAGTATTGTTCATATCGGGGGTTTAGTTGATTAATAAAGACACTTATAAGTTAAGTTAAATGGGGTAGACATTATATAGAGCCATTGTGTTTTATTTTTATTTTCTATATATCTTATATTGTTTTAATACTTTCTGTCTCTACTGGTCGGTTGCACATGTAACGAAAAGAATTTCCCCTTGGGGATAAATAAAAGTAATTCTGATTCTGATTCTGATTAGCTTTAACGGAGTTCTCGTCAAACGGAAGTGCGTTTACAACAAAAGTGCAAAAAACAGTAAAAGTGGAATAAGGTCAATAAAAACCTGCAGGCACTTTCACCGTCCTCACCAATGCTGACAAGGTGCGCCAAAATGTGGCCAAATTACCCAAAACTTAAACTGAAATCGATTTACAGAAGGATAATTGTGTGACATTCACTTGGTTTGCTTGTTGTGTTTGAATATAGTCTACAGAGTTTTCTCCAACTAGACCAACTCTTGTCCCACGCCGTCAAGTAAATCAAACAGTCAAGATGATAAGAAAGGAGATCATGAGAGACATTCACGGTGTCTAACTTTTTCAGATCCCAAATGCTAAAAAGACAGCTAGCTAGAGATTGTACGTGTCAGTAAAGTTGTTTGACACTATATGACTTCGGCCTACACTCTTCTTCAGCATGTTTCGGTTCCTCTTACGTCCAGGTGACCATAGATACGGTATAGTGTGTTGCTGGAAAAAGTATACAGTAGCACTCTTGGATGTTCATGCAAAATTGTGTCGTTGGACCATCTTATTCTTCTCCATCTTTTTGTATCTAGTTGGTACAGTAAAACTCCTTAAAGTGCCTCTGACAGGTTGGACTACTCATTTAACTGAAGTGCAATTAAGGCAAGACACTATGGGCAAAGGTCTTTTTGTTTTTTGGTCAGTTTGCTCTCTCAACATATGGGCTTTCATGTCTTGTCCAATCTGCTCCTAAGGATGTTTTATTAATCCATTGATTTCTCCGGGACATTGTAACTTCAAAGGCCGTTTTCTTAAAATGCATTTTTCTCCCACAGAGACAGATCAGCCTGAAAGTAGCTCCTACACACAATAAATCCGAATCAGAATTGGTTTATTGCCATTGTCAGTGATCAAAATTCACAAACATAGGAACTTGCTTCGGCGTAAGGTGCAACATAAAACAATGAATAAAATATAATAAACTGTACAATATGGGACTGAACAAGATTTTTATGAAACGTACAGAAGGATTTGTTTAGATCTAAACCAGATTTATCAAAGTTTATCTAAAAAAAAAAAAAAAAAAATCCACGAAATTTGAATTTTTAGGAAAATCTTCTGTCAAATCTAGTTTACTCAAAAACGAAATAAGAAATCCAAAATCCCTGCTGCAAAGTTTTTTGTAACTAATATGTGCACAAATTGAACCAAGACATTTTAATCTGGTTCTATCATTTTTTTCATATTTAAATGTCCCAAATAGATGTAATTTTGGTCGTTTTTACACATAAAATTCCTTATTTCTATCTGAAAACATTGATGATTTAATTTTTTTACATTTATGTGAGTACACTACAGGAGAGGTTTAAAATTTATTTTTGAATTGAAAATTGAAGATGGGGTGCACGGTGGCAGAGCGGCAAGAGCTTCTGCCTCTCAATAAGGAGATCGTGGGTTCGAATCCTGCACCACCCCAACATCGTGGTTTCGAATCCCGGACCACCCTAACATCACACGATCTCTCTGGGTGTAGTCTGCATGTCCCCCCCGTGTTACCGTGGGTTCTCTCCGGGTTCTCCGGCTCCTCCCACCGTCCAAAGACATGACTGTGTAGGTTAATTGACAACTCTAAATTGTCCCGAGAGAATGAATGTGAGAGTGAATGGTTGTCTGTCCATGTCTCTGTCTCTCTGTGTCAGCCCCACTGTCCAGGGTGTACCCCGCCTATGGCCCAAAGTCACTGGGATATGCTCCAGTCACCCGCGACCCCTAACGGGAATAAGCGGTAGAAAATGAATGAAAAAATTGTAACATTTCAGATTTTTTCCTATTCACCTGCAGTGCCTCATCTTAAGATAAATATATTTCAAATTCTGCAAAAAAATCTTTACAAATTGCACTATTTTTTAAAGCTATTTTTTTAGGTTTTTAATTTGACCTCCTGGTTGTAAATGATGACATCACACTGAGAAATTACCAAGAAACCATCCTGTACACTGGGCCAAAACTCTCTAATGTCAAAGATTTGTTTTTGTATTTGACATAGAAAAATTCATGTGAAAGGTTAAAAAAAAGTAGTTTCTTTTGTGTAAATTATGCATAACCTTTGTCTCCCTAGTGTGATTTCATAATTGTGTTTACTTACTGCAATTTTCAACAGATTTTTCAACTTTTCTCCACAAAAGCGATCCTGCTTGGGGTTAAAGTACCATTTATATTTACAAGAACTATTAATACAATAAATTAGAAAATCATAAAAACCTGTCCTATGCACTTTAAGTTGGTGTTTGCTCTTAGATGTTGAACAGCGGATGACAGAGCAGCTCTTCTACATTAAAATAAACAGTTTGTTCAAACCTTTTGTCAATGGACATTCCCTCAATTGTTCCTCAATTGTTGATAATAATAAGTTTCCTATTTTGAATGACCAGGCCAAGTGTTATTGACCGCTTTTACAAATCCAATGTTATAGCCAGACAGATAAGATAGTCTTACTTGAATATTATTATTATTTGTTTTATTTTACTTGTACTTGAGTAACATTATTTTGTAGAATCTGTATCGTTTTGCAAATACTTAAACACACAAATTACGTTTACTTACCTTTCGTGCTTTTACAACATCAAATCTGCGCCAATCTCATTATAAACAGATTGTAGTTTGAGCAAAACAATGAATTCAAAGTAAACAATCACAAGTCGCAGCTGCGCGCCACCCACTTTATTAGAGAAGAGAGAATCAAAAGAAACATGACCAAATCTCTCCTGCCAAACTCTAATGATGCACATAAAACTTCACAGATAGCTTCGGTCAGTGACGCAAGGCCGTAAAACTGCCACTGAACTTGTGAAATTGAATTAATGAGGCAAAGTTTACTGACATGCTCTGCACAATTACTCATCGTCTCCTCAGTCTGACTTTGGAAATGCAAGCACAACAGACATAGGCTTCGCTCCGTCCTCTGTGTTTTTCTCTCCGTTATTTGGTCCGTCTCCTCTAAATTTGTGGATTTGGGGATCACTGGGGACAATAGTGAACACAGTGCACGTCAACGGTTTAAATATATGATTGGAACAAGCTGTAAAAGCACACAAACGCCATTTTCTCCTGGTTTTTTCTTACAAAATAATAGTGGTTTTCTCCATGTTTGTTTTCCCAGTGCTCCTTTTATTTTGTCCTGGTCATTTCACAGAATTTGTTGGAAAGAAATTGTTGGAAGTGTGAATGCATGAATGGGCAGATCTGTTCACGGACAACAATGAGGTGAATCATAACAGGTTTATATGCAAAGGCACATTAACTGGAGCGGGTGAAGTTATTTGTTTTGTGGATTTTGTAATTAGTTCTGTCATTTTCCAGGTTGATGCAGGTTATGGCAAATAAAATATAATGATTTTTAATGCCATATTTTAACATCTTTAATGACATACTCAACGTGAAAACAAGAGAATTCACGCTTTTATCATGTCAGAACTACTGTCTTGTAACTGTTCCACTGGGCAGCAGCATTACCTCAATATACTAAACTACTTTATAATGTTCAAAAAGCTCATTTACATGAAATTCAAAGCATGCAAGTGGATGATTTGAACCCAGTCTTTAACGAATTAGATGATTTGATCTCAGCAATTAACATCTAGATTCAGGGAGACACAGACTGTGATAATTATTTGCTTTTTTTTTTTTTTTTAATTACGTTTATATTTATTGTTCTGATAGATGCCTGATTTAATGCCTGTTGACATTTTAATTGAATGCATTTCAAGGCCTTATTTTTGCCAATATTCATTTAAAAAGCTTTTATTACTCCGTGGAAAGCCTGATTTCGCACTGTAGATCCATGTAGTAACAAACAAAGTAACATGCAAAAAAATCTATAAAGGTTCAATTTAATCATTGTGATCACTCTTGCCATAATGCGCTTTTAACACTGCATAAAGTAAACATAATAATGACGAACTGAGTTTCCATAGCAACCCTGACCCTCACTAAGGGTACTGAGCAGCGCCTGCCCTAAAGTGTTTAACCAGGACCTGCATGTGTTTGGCAGGTGATACATAATGGAGGTTAAACGTATACAGAACAGCGTGCTTGCTCATGTCCCTCACGTCCCATTGCTCATCGCGCACATAAACACGTTGTACAATACGCCTTTACTTTTCCACATTCCAATCCCTGATCCTCATTGTACTGGTGTGGTACATTCCTGTGCCAAAAGTGGAAAACGGGCACACAAACATCAGCTGTTTCCTTTCAGCGCTGATTTCTGTTTGAACTTGTCCCGACCCAGAAACCGCAGCAGTGAGTTCCCTCTCACCCCAGATGACTCCGGAGCTGCAGGGGCACGCCCGACAGCTGAAGGGGAGACATTATGTAACGGGCGAGCAGATGAGCAACCGGTGTTATCATTTTCCATTTATCATCTCTGTCTGTTATAACCTGGATTGGAGAAATTGGGGCAAAATAAAGTGCAAAAATGTTGCTAGAAATACATTTAAAATCTAAAACAAAACGCTGTGCTGTGTCTTTGTCACTATGCATAGCAGTCTACAGGAAATATTAATGATCAAGAATGAAAGACAATAAAAAAGCATTTTATTGATGCAATTTTGCCGACCCGGTTAGCTACCTTTCTTTCTTAAACTGTTCCTAAACCCAACCCTAATCCTAACCTTACCCTAATGAAAAACATATACATATATTGTTAAAAAAAGAAAGTGGTGGTGGTTGTGTGGCAATAAGTGGGTTGGGGGAAAAAAATTAAGCCATTTTATCTATTGTAAACCCAGAAGTAAGAGCCGCAAGCAGTGCTCTGATTGACTTTGGCTTTGACGCTCTGCCCCAGTTTCCCTTCACCGTCTGAAAAAAAAAGTCCTGAAGCCTGCACGCGCACAAACAACGACGCATGTAAATGTTAACGACGCCTCAAAGGGTTCGGGACAGCTGGGAACTAGTTAGATTGAAAATAACCCCAGCTTTAATATTTGAAGTTTATTTGGCATGGTAGAAAAGTGTTCAAAGGTCGTCATCTTGAACATCAAGATGGATTAGACTGACTGTATATGGCATTTGAAAGCATGTCGGTGTAAAATTTGAATTACAAGCCTCGAGTGACTTTTATAAATGTCATTAAGTTTGATTTATTCACAAAACAAAACAAAAAAGTCAATTACACCGCATTGAGTGTATATGGAAAGGAGCGCTCTGCATTTAAACCATCCTTCAGCGCCACGGATGGGCCTCCAAGTGCACGAAGTTCTGCGTAGGGCTGGGCGATACGGTGATAAAAATCGAATCGTGAGCTCATCCCTGTGACAATCTGCTATTTTTATGACATCGTCGTATCGTGATTGACTGTTTCTCTCTCCTCTGTCTCCTGTTGTTTAGCCTCTGTAGCCTCTGAGCAGATGACTTTATTTACCTCTTAAGTGCAATAATTCAACGCAATGCACCAAAATGCAACTAAAAGTGACAAAGACTCACTTAATGACAACAAACACAACAGTATCTGACAAAAATGTGATTAAAAGCGACAAAATTATGCTTAAAACGTGAATCTGAATAGAAAATCTAATCACAATCGCAAAACTGGTCAGAAAAATCACAATTACATAGTTTTTCCTAAATTGTGCAGCTCTATTAAAGGCAGTAGAAAAAACAAAGTGAACACAAATCATGATAAAATCGAAATCATGATCTGGCCCCAAGAAAATCGTGATTATAATTTTTTGCCATATCACCCAGCCCTAGTTCTGCGTATCACGAGACAGCATCCGGGCAGAAGGAATCGCTTTCATCGTGCACATTTGAACCTGAAGAAGCAATGGAAAATGTGTCTAGACTTAAGGGAGAACATGCAAAGGCACAGAAAGGCCGCACGAATCTGCATGGGACTGAAACCCGGGACCCTCTATAGATTGTCCCACACTTTAAATCTAAATCACAAATTGACAGGAGCTCTCGTGCGATTAACAGAATCAGTGTGATCTTGTACGTTGTGTGTTCTTTGGCCCTGTGGAGGAGCATACCACAGCTTTACAGTGAGGCTGATCACGTAGGCGACGGTGCTGGCACACTCTGAACAGCTTTAATGAAGAGACTAAACAAACAGGTCGGATAAACTCGGGATAATGGAGGAGCTTTGACGTAAGTGCGGTAAGAAAACATGCTTTTTGAGCTTGTTAACATTGTGTACGCCTCCGGAAAAGTATTGTAGCAGTTTTATTACAGGTAGAGTTCCAGTTAGACCTGTCTCCAGTACAACGTTTGTAAGTAAAATATATATTGCTTTGTTATAAATGATAATATTGAACCTACTTTCTGTTACTGGAATAATACCCATAAAGCAGAATCATCTCCCCTTCATATACCCTTTTTAACGATAACAAATAAATGGCAGAATGAAACTATTAGCAGCTATTAAAGTTACTTATTGAAATCTCTACAGCACAAATTCTTTCACGTTACAAAAAAGTAGTAAAAATATACGCACAATTGCAAATAAAATGTACACACAATATATACTGAGGCCCAAAAGTAATGTTCCAAGTTTTATCTGAGTTTGAGTAGTTTAGACTTAGACTCTTAGACGAGATTTAATTGCTTATGTGATACAGAATACTTCAAGGTATTTCTGATTTATCGCGTGATAATTTATCTTAAAATAAGAAAATAAATGTGCCAATGGGGTAAGTAATCATCTTAACCCAATGGCAGATCATTTGGCTTGAAGTAAGAAATGATGCAAGTCAGAAACAGTTTGAAACAAGTAAATAATCTAGTACTATCAAACAAATAGTCTTAATTTATCTTACATAGTCAAAACATCTGAAATTAAGATTAATATCCTAAAATCAAGACGTTTTGACTGATGTAGAAATTCATTGTTTGCAGTGTAATGTCCACATGTTCACTGGGCCGCTTCTGAGGGTTCCATTGCTTGATTTGTATTCACAAAAAACAGCCAACAGAAGTGTTCATATACACAACCCAGCTGTTTCCAAGAGAAAATGGAGACATCATGGTGTCATAGATCGATAAATAGATACTTTCTTGATCCCGAAGCAACATTTTCACTGCGCTTTAGAGTCTCAGTGCAGAATAACAAGAGGACACATCAGGTAGAGTTAGCAGGGCAGTTTGAGGAGAGTAACAGCCATCAGGACAACAGTTGGCGTGAAATGAAATGAAGACCATAACTGAAATAATCAATACAAATGTTCTGAAGTAGCCTATCAAAGCTTGTCACCGAAATCTAAATTGTTTTATGTGAAAAATTCTTATATTTTGTGTCAAGCCCTGGATCGTTTTGGGAAGAAAGTATTTTATTTTCAGTTACTCTTATTTTATGTATTTATTTTTTACTGTAATTGTGATATCATTGTTGGGAAATGTTAAATCAATATGAAACTAAATAAACTGCCACTCTCCTGTCCTCTTTTGCAGAATGTTGGAAGATAGAGTTTGCGCTGATGGTGTGTGGATACAAAGTCACAGTGAGAGTACAGGCTGAACGGTGCACTCCCATCTGCTAACTGGCACCCGAGGGTCACTAACCTCAGCATTTTCTGCAAACTTACAACTTTAGTCAGATCACTTTTTTGTTATAAAGCATAACATACTATTGGAAAGTTGCAGATATGATAAAGTCTCCTAAAATCTGTGAATCTTCTCATTTGAACACCAGGGCCTCAAATAAAGCGTTTTATTCACTGTTAACAAAGAAAAGCAAACCAGCCATAGAATGTTTGAAAGTGTCTCGGGAGGTTGGTGCCAAAAGGAGATCGGAAATGTTCTACTTTCCCAGAGATAGCGGTCCAAGAATTCCAAGTATTTCATTCAACACATGCTTCAGTTCAGTGACTTGGCACACCGTGTAGAATGCCATGTTTCATAACTATCTATGTAAGCCTATGTGAATTATTAACTAACGACTAACTAAACATGACTTTTTTTCTTCATTTCGTTGCTATGAAACTTTCATGGGGGGTCCAAAACATCACTCAACATACAATTTATGCAAACATTTTAAATAAAATAAGTATTTTTTTCCTGATATGAAAAAGTAAATTGCTCTTTGACCAAATGTGAATAGCTCAACTGAAGAGAGCACGAGGGTTTTAATACAATTTAGTCTGATGCTCTGCTGTACAAAACTTGGAGTAGTTTTGAAAAGCACCACACTTCAACAAGTAATATGTTTTTGCCAGAGTAACAGTACTCAAGTAAAAGTTTTAGCTTCTCGAGTCTAGTCACAAAAGCTTTATGACATTCAATTAATTGAACATTAACTGAACATTTGTGTTTCTTCTCTTCAGTTAAGATTTAGGTTTTCTCTTGATCTATCCACTGAAAATACCAAACGTACACTGTTTAATAAAGTATTGTCATTAAAAATATATTAACTTCATTTAACATCAAATAAACATTCAAATAAGCTATTACTTTCACAAGTACTCTACAGTACTTTTAAATTAGTATTAGTAGCTTTTTTTTTGTTTTGTTAAAAATAAATAAAAAAATTAAGGTGTGTGAAACAACATGCATGAACGCTACATTGTAACCTGGTTAGCTAATGTCAAAGGAAAACTGGACTACATCGGCCTCCTCCTCCTCGTGAATGTTCTGTAATTGGACTTTTGTGCTTCAGTTTGTCCATAACATTATGTTCAAGCAGCGCATGTGGCAATAGGACCCTAGGCCGGAGGTCGATGATCGACTTTGTCGTGTGACCTTCGGCCACGTGTCTTGGACACTCGGGTGAAGAGAGGGGTGCTGGATCCGCTGGTGGAAGAGGAAGCCGGACAGACTTGGCAGACCCAAGTGTATCGTGAGGGTCTGCTGGGAACATCTGGCAGAGCCCTCTGTCAGCAGGGTCTTCAACTCACACCACTGGGAGAGCTTCTCCCAGATCCCAGGGGAGGCTGGAGACACTGAGTTCGAGTGGACTCCGAGTGGCGGCTAGTAGCTGTGGTCACAAGGTCTCAGGTGCCTGTTGCTGTGGCAACCCCGAACCCGGTGGTGGACGCCGGAAGTAAGGGATGCCATCAGGCTGCAGAAGGAGGCCTATCAGTTCTTGTTGTCTCGTGGGACTCCTGAGGCAGCTGACAGGTACCAGCAGGCCAAGTGTACTACAGCTTGTGTGGTCGCAGAGGCTGATTGGCCT
The DNA here is from genome assembly GCA_019453435.1 of Rhinogobius similis. NCBI lineage: Eukaryota > Metazoa > Chordata > Actinopteri > Gobiiformes > Gobiidae > Rhinogobius > Rhinogobius similis. The sequence goes on from CM033619.1 coordinate 41,772,045, forward strand.
CAAAGAAATTCTGACTGCAGGGATTCACTGTTTATGGAGTATCCACAATCTCTGGATGTTGTCTGTCTGTCTATCTACATGTCTATTCAGTCACAAAATGTTCTCACGTCAGCAAAGAATGCATTAAGCGTTTCGACCTATAGGTCCTGCACTGTGTTTCATTAAACGGACTTGAAAGTTTTATAATCAGATTATAACTGACAAGTCTGGTCTGTCAGGAACATTCAGAAGAACAAATGGCTTTATGAATCATTACATCTTCTCTTACACCTGTCTGCTCCTGTTGAGGGGATTAAACTCACATAATGAAGGGAGTTGACATGTCTTATATAACTTCACAATTAACTGCTTGAGTGACATTTTGCTTAGAATTACATAAAATGAATTCAATGAATAAACAAGACAGAACTTGAAAGAGTTAAAAGGTGGGCTTGATATAACTGTGAAGAAATGTGAATGCAAAAGTAAAGAATGCAAAATATCTGAGACATTAGGCCTCTGCACTTATCTTTAAATTGCGGTGGTGGGGCATTATGTCAAGGGCAGTACGACTTATGTGTCAGGAGGAGTACCCAGCATATTTGTTTTGCATTTATTTGATGGAGAAACCCTCTCAGACATGGTTAGAACTGCAGATAAAGAAAATAAAAATGAATAGTATTTCAGAGGAAAAAGGGTGCGTGATGAAGCAGCTGTGATCTAGTGAAAGAAAAAAAAAAGTCTGAAACGTTATTGTTTGATGATTGTTATGTTAATTTGCAAGTGTGTTCTTTTCTCCTGTTAAGTTGTAATTGTCAACTTTGTGACGCATAAGAAAGTTAATTATTAAAAATATTGGTAAAGTTTAAGCTAAAAAGTAAGCACATTACGAACTTCCTCCAGATACATGTGGCATACATCCAAGCACTAGATCTCGAGGACTGAGGTCATTACTGCATTGAAGGGTGGGTCGAATTCAGAGACACAAAAATGCAATGTCTTAATGTGTAAAAAAAGAAAAAAAAAGGAGGCAGGATTTAGGTCAAAGCTCTTCTTACTCCATGAGCTCACTGAATGGCTCATACCAGAAAACGCCTTGGAGACTCCGGCGATGTCTCTGAGTAAACCTGATTGCAGTCAATAATGTATGACCAGTGCTTACCTAACCTTCAAATGTCTCTCATTCCAGATGGATTACATCATTCTTACATGTATTTGTGGTGCTGCAAAAGCTTCTGATAAGTAAATTTAAAAAAAAATCTAGTCTAGAGCAGTGTTTTTCAACTAGTTTTGAGTTGTGGCACACTTTTTAGGTCCAAAGGATAATATGACACATCAGCTGCTACTAAAACATTATTAAATAATCTCTGTGCCACTGTCTAGTTCAATAGTTTTTGTTCTCTTTTGGCGCAGAGGTTGCTAAGGACACAATGTAAATCAGTTAATTACATGCACATTTGTGAATCTGTTAACTCAAATTGTGCATTTTTTCAAGGCGCACCTGGAAAAACCTCAAAGGCGCAGTAGTGTTCCCCTGCACTAGTTGAAAATCAAGTGTCTATAGAACATACTGACATAAATGAATAACAAAAATAAACACAAGGTCATTTAATCAATGTTAAACCGATATGAGTTTTCCATTCCAATGTGATCTGGACGATGACAACATGTTGGAAAAGCAAGCAATGAGTTTGATGTTGCTAAACTTAATTTGTCACTTAAAAATTGACTTCATACCAATAGTTCCAAACAGGAGGACATATCCCAAAAAATATCAATCATAATCAGGACTAGCTACTGAACAATAACGTAAGTAGATCATTTTACATTTTTATGAAACAGTTCCATTGACCTTCTGTTCAAATCTGCAGAACTGACAAGCCCCGCCTCTTCATATTGGCATTTTTTCATAACCAGAAGCAGCAGTTTATCATTTACATGCTTTTATTTTTGAAAGTGACTATGTGACATTTTAGAACACCACCAGTATCACTATTTTTTTAATATTCACAACATAAAGAACTGGGATATGGGCGGAGAGAGGGGTTAGGTGATGACAGGAATTTTCTGAGCACTCGAGCCTCAGTTGCAAGGTAATAGGATTAACTCAAACATGCAGGAATCAATCAAACTACAACTTCGAGTAAATGAACTATGAGGGCATTGTAATGAGTATCTGGACCCCAAAGCAGACATATTTAACAGGCTTGGGGAGGTTTCACGAGCAGGCAGGAATTCAAGACAAAAATCAAAAACACTAGGTATCGAACTTGACTGGATGTTTGCCAAAGAGCTGTTCTGTACCACAGAGGACACAGAACAAGCTGGCAATGATTGCTGGAGGGTCAGGGGTTGAAATACTGAGCTTGATTGTGAACGGAGTCAGGTGTGGCCGCCCCGAGACCACTCCCACAGCCAAAGACCAAGAACGTAAGACAAAGACCACAAGATTAAAAGTTCATTAAAGTTGATTTTGCACACTATGTCTACTTTAAGTTTTGTAGTTTGAAGTTGTAGATTCCGACAAATGGTTCAATCAAGTGCAAATGCCCCTCAGCTTTAACATAATTCACCGCTCCTCACACCTTCAAAAAAGACCTGCAAACTCAGCTGCACAAAACTGCTTTGAAATACCTTTTTTTCATTTACAGCTTCTTCTTTTTGTATTTGTGCTTTTGCCAACTGGTTCCTGGCAGACACGTGACCTGTACACCACCCGCTAATGTAATGTAAACAAATGTAAACTCTAAAGAACATTTGCATAAACTGCTCAAATATCAGACCAGTCCTGCTCTTTACTGTGGTTCTGACAATTATACAGCAACAAATTACATCATACAAAAGCAACACTTGTCAACTCCCGTAGAAACAAAATGCCTCGGACCGGCTGCAATTTAACCATGAATTTTACTCTAGATATGTGACGTAGGTTGGCATAAACCAATTTTAAAGGTGCTGTACCTGATTTCTTTATTGTTTTCAAATGTGAAAAAGAGTAAACAGAATCCTAGCATCCTAAATATTCACCGGCATGAGTTTATTTGAGTTTTATTAACACGCAAACGGCGCACTTCCTGCTTCTTGTAGAATGAAATGCGAATAGATGCAGAAAAATGCTATGGTTGAACTTTCACCCGATGCTTTTACAAAATATCTATCTCTTTATTTTATGCAAAAAACAGGTACATGAATTAGTACTGTTTTTCAGTTTAAACCGTGAAGCGTCCTTGGATGTCAGATGTATATTGTTTTGTTTTGGTTTTTTTGCTGCTCATTGATACACAGCACTAAATGTTGGCGCGTACCCGTACATGTGCACCTTTCTGCTCAAACATCTGTGACGCAGGAGCATGAGGACAGCGACAACAATTATAAGCTTGAGAAAACAGATGCGCTGCCAACGTGTCTGTCTGGCATGTGAGTACATATACTTCGTCACGACTGCAGTACGCAGTACTCTGATCTCAGCAGTGAAAACCTGTAAACTGAGGCCTACTTTCCCAGGGACAGATTTCTTCACCGCTCAGTTTGCCTCATACCTGCACTCACGCAGCCTTATAAGGAAACCGAGAGCATTAGTGCTGTGTATGTGACAGAGCCTACGTAAATGTGCTGCCATTAATTATACCCTTTGTAGATAAGATAAGCTATAGAAGTATGCATTAGCTTATTGCATTTGTATTCAGTTGGAGAACAAAAACAAAAAACAGGAAATTGACTGTGAAAGTTTCATGGAAAAGCTCAAATACAATTATTATTATTATTTTCCCCCCGACGTTATTGCACAAAAAAAAAAAAAAAAAAAAAAACATGCACCAACACCGTCACCGCGCGTGCATCTCCACAAACTTGTACTAGTATGAGCACTTGTCTCCATGGAATTGTTTCTTTTAGGGCAGCAATTATTAACAATTATTTAGCTAATTGGTTAATCTAGCAATTATTCTTTTTGATTGGCTGTTTAGAGCCTAGTGCGCCTTGAGGTATTGTCAGGTGCACCTCGAAAACATGTCAGATTCTCAGATTTAGTTGATTAACTTGCCATATTGAGAGGTCCTGAGCAGCTTCATCATAAAAAAGGAAGCAAAACAACCCCCATTGCAAAATAAAAGAACCAGACACAGTGGTACTGGCATGGACAACATTAAAACAGTCCACTTGTTCCCCCTAAATGTTGTGATTTGGTAATATTTTAGAAGGTGGTGTGCCGCAGAATAATTTCAACTGAAGAAAGTGTGTCGTGACTCAAAACATGTAGAAAAACCCTGGTTTGGATCATAAAAAGCCCAAGAACACAGTATGAGACCTTTAACTGAATGATGGAGTTGTACATTGTAATCACTGCTTTGTCCGTTTCATTAAACCTCTTCTCTCTGCACATAGTATGGACTGAAGTCTGTGAATAGTCCAGATAACAATTACTGGATTCAAATATTTGCAATAAATCAGTAACATGTCTCTGCCTTAGTTCCTTTGGCTACAATAATCCACACTATGGCACACATTTTGTCTGTCTACATAGAGAAGGTTCTAAAGTATGGTTTTAACTTTTTATTTCCGTGGAATCATGCTAGTGACGTACCACCCCCAGAAAGTTGTGTGATGTTGCTTTGAAATTAAAATAATTCTGTACAAAAATGTTATGATATAACAGTGATAATCCAAGATGGAATAATGGACCACACACTGCACTTGACTGTAGTTTATTGACTGGTACTGGCAAATTTTAAACCAATGTTGAGCGGGTGCATGGAAGTTTACACAGAGCTTTATAAAACATAATGGAAAGGGAATGTGACCTTTGACCTTTGACCTTTGAATTTGAGCCATACTTGACCCATTCAGATCTTGTGATACAGATTCATGGCCAAGAGAAGATAGCTGCAGGATAACCTTAACTCTACATGTTTTAAAGTGATCGGAGAATACACAACACCCAGATGAAACCCACTCAGACACAGAGAGAACACACAAACACCACAATGCAGAGATCAAATGCAGAACCTATTTACATTCATTACACCTATGTCAACTAAAGTTATTAAAGTGTCATGTTTTTGGCTCGTCTGCTTTGGTTCTGACGCGCGTGCAGAGTTGCAAGATTTGATCTGGCACTGGAGTGACTTTTCTCACAAACAAGCGCTGTGGACTGTGACTTGTTGTGGCTTACCAATGGAAACTACTACAAGTGTTTTGCCAATCTCATGTCTTGCTGTTTTACTCCACTATACTGTGTTGACCAGTTTTAACTATGCACAAAATAAGATCCAAAATATTTACAAAATTGTCAAAAAAATAATGTCTTGTGCAATGTGAATGTTTTGCAGCCGTTGTGTATAACCTGGAGCTAAGCTGAGAGCGACAATAACAGAGCCTGCACCTTTTCCTGAACCCACTTGCCAAGTTTTTACTTGGAATTTTCATAGGTCACACGGGTGCAAGTCTTTAAGAAGAAGTAAATAAAAGTAAACGCAAGCTGCATATAACAATTCCGATATCAATTTGGTTTTAAAATAAAACATGGTTAATAATAATATGTTTTATTTGGTGACAATCTAGATGCATTATTGATATTCCCAGGTATCAATAGCCGATCAATAGTTCACTTGGACTGTTTCGGGCCATTTCGGTTAAAGGCGGACTGCTTTTCTGTGCAGAAGTCCAGCTCACTAGGGTCCGCTACGTGAGCAGCTGACGTTACCTAAACATGACTTTTTAAACATGAATTTTTCTTCATAAATAAAATCTGAATCATACACGAGTTACACGTTTTGTTCATGTGGCCGATCTCTCCACTTCACAAAAAGACGTTTGGTAATTACACGTTTGTGGCTCTGTAAAAGGTGGACAAAGCAAGAGTGAAGAAAACACACCTTACAGGTTTTCAGCTTTTTCTTTTCTCATTTATTTGACTTCTCTGCGCCTCTACGCCATGTTTTACCTCTCTATTAAATACTTTGGGTCTGGAATAAGTTAGATACATTATGCGCTTAGTTTTGGTTTGCTAAGTCGGCTCAAATAATAGTTATCATCTCTGAAAATACATAGGTTTATCACGAGATCAAATCCGCATTTGGCAAGGAATTATTATTATTTTTTGTCTTGACATCTGCTTTTTATGCTCACCTGAATCTGCATTCTCTTAAAGCGATAAAGTCCTCTGCAGGCCAAAAGCGAACCAGCACTCTCTGGAAGATAATACCTCTTGCTGCCCCCTTCGGACCCCTCAAACGGGGCGGTACGGATCACTCTGATGCAGTGGAAACACCAGGGACCACACCGCACCGCCTCACTCCGGTCCTACAGAAACATCCCTTATGTACCAGTTTTTAGGATAGCCAAACTAAAAATCTCTATTACAAGAACAAAAACCTTAATTTGCAGTGTCCTTTTGCAGAGACATTCACCCAAGTTAAAGGTTGTTGGTTCAATATCTGTTACAGGCATTACTTTATGTCCTTTAACCATCTTGTCAGTAGAGTAGAGAAGTAGAGAATCTAAAATGAATCCTATCAAGAATATATGGATAAGCCTAATGAAATGAACTAAGTAAAAATATTCTTTTCAACATATTTTTTTCAACAGAATACTTTTTCATTCAAAACTAGAAAAAACTCAACTGGTATCGATTGTATGTGGGTGAAGTGCATTGCTTAGGGACACAACAGGTTTGAACACCCAACCCCAGAGTCCAAATACCAGTTCTCCCTATGGTGGTGACACAGTTTTCACATTGACAAACCCAAAATGCACGTACATGGAAACCCTTACTATGAAACAAACTGTGAGCAGCTTCTGCGAAAGAACAGCCCGCTCACATCATGTCCACCTTTTTTGGCACCAGGCTGAGGGGGCGGGACATAAACACAAAACAATGGCTCCGATTGGCTGACGGACACACACGATGCCATAAAAGCTGCAACTCCTCTCTACTCACATGCTCAGGCAACAGAAAGACTGACTCTAAGCAGGCAGTCTGTTCTTCAACGCATCAATATTTCAGAGAACGATTTAAGACTCTATGATCTGTAAGTATCATTCTGCGTTCTGTGTTTTGATGCTGATACAAAACTGACCCGATATTGACTGTGTTTTTGCATGCTTTTATTGCAGATAAGCTGGGATTTGCAAAGACGTGATCTTGGAAACAACAACACAAAGACGTTCAACATTTGAAGATTGTTGCTTCTGAGACATGATGCATTGTACAGGGTAAGTTTTTTTTGGATGTTTTTAAAAATTACGTGTGGTAAATGAAGTTGAGGATTGGTTATAACAGCATTACTACAACATCTAAAACTATTACAACTAATACTAACTATAATTGAGAAACTTATGTTTTGACCAAGAGTAAATGTTCTCAAAATGTAGTTTATTTGTCAGAATTTAAAGTCTAGATGCATGTGCTTCATCAGTTTGTGGTGTTTTAGTAATGCCTCATGTAGCCAACAAGAGTTCATGTGCAAAAACAGATGACTGCCATTTGAAACGTCTGAATGATGGATATTGAACTCTTAAATACAGATTTAACGATAATATTTATAATGCATTAAACTTAGTTATAGCACTTTTTCCAAAGTGGTGCGTTCTTCTTGATCACAATTAGTGTTTTTTGGCTCCTTCTTTTCCTGACATTCTGATTTTACGTGGCACATTCAAGTGTATATTTCATCATTCAAATAGAGTATGGACTGAAAAGAGCAGAATTGAATCCACAAACCTGATCATTCTACCTCAAGGGCCACCATTGTTTTGTATCTACCAAATGCAGTAGAAAACACGCCGCGATAAATGACTCATGAATGATCTCCCTTGTTGTCCACAGAGTGCTGCACTCACCCATGATGCCTGTGGACTTGGCCGCCTGCCTGTCTCTGCGTCATCCAATGCACCCACCGTTCTCGTCTACTCTGAGAAGCAGCAGCCTGCAGCGCCTGTCGCCCACGACCAACACCTCCTACTCCCTGCGCCTGCCCACCTACCGCTCCCCCTCACCCTGCCGGTCACCGTCTCCGTGCCGATCGCCGTCTCCCTGTCAGTCTCCCTCCTCCTCGGGCTCATCCTCCCCCTCACCCACCCGCACCTCGCCGTTTGAGCCACGTAGCTGCCTGCGTAGGGACCAAGGCGGACTGAGAAAACGTGTCTCCTTCGCCGACGCCACAGGCCTGCCGCTGACTGCTGTCCGCCTCTTCATCCCGGACGCGACGTCACCGCCGTCATCGCCGTGCTACAGCCAGTTGCCTTCGATGGTGCTGAGGAGATTCCACGCGAAGCCGGAGGCGCACGTGCCCACCAAGAACGCGCCTTGCAAGCTCAGACTGGCGTTCACGCAGCCCTCGCTCGATTTCAAAGTGTTCATGGCGCGTCAGAAAGAAACGGGACTGCAGTTGGAAAGCTGTAGCGTGTCAGAGGTCTGTTTGAGTGGAAGAATACGAGTCTCCAGTGTTGGAACTGAACAAAACGTGCAAGTTAGGATGAGTTTCGATTCCTGGAGGAGCTATCACGACCTCCCTTGCAATTTCCTGCAAAAGCAAAGATTCGGCTCGCTGGAAACGGACATTTACTCGTTCGAACTGAGCCTTCCGCTGAACCTTGACCCAATCAATGGTATTGAGTTCTGCGTAATTTCGGGAACTGATGAGGTGTCGAAATGGGACGATAACAGGGGGCAAAACTACAGGATTCATGTCGAGAAAGACTGTAGCGCTGAGAAGGTCGAGGTAGTTCAAGGGTCTCCCAAAATATCCCGGTACCAGCCACTGCCCCAGCTGGTTCACCACATGACGCCCGTGGATGTGAGGAGCTATGCCGATCTGCCACATCTTCGGGCCTTGTCGCACATAGGGGTGGAATGGGGGATGTGTGCAGTCAAATAAGGCATCTGACTTTGAGTGAAAAATGAATACACTGCACATTATCTGATTCACATGGCACAGAATACATATGCGAAATGCTGGCCATAGAATTCAGAGAACTTGAAGCTGCAAGCAAAGAAGATTTTTGTGGCAACAGCAAGATCATTTCACGCACCACTGGGGTTGATGGAGTTAAATTAAGAGTGTATATACTGTATGGACGATACTGAGTGAGAGACAATCTGACTCCTGTAAAATGTGTAAATAGTTTATTTAATTACATGTTTTGAATAAATGTGTTTGACGTAATTTCCATGTTGCTTCCTTACTCTTGACATTTTACAACGATAATACTATAATAATTAGACACATGGTACTGAAATGAGACGTTAAGTTGCCTACACCCCTTGGAATAACTTGGGAGATTTATGAATGAATTAAGGAGTGCACACACAACAAGCAGCAAATACAAATCCATATTACGTTAGTCAAATATTTTGCACAGCCATTAGAATAAAACACACAAGTATAATTGATTATTTTGCTTAAGTAAACTACTTTGGATAAACATTAGCTTTGATATAATCCAACAGGTTTGTTTAGATAGGGTTTGACACACAAAATATGGAAATGGTGACGAGTAAAAAAGTGATTATTAACCAATATAACGCTTTAAAGACATACGTTATACAGTTCCAAGCTGACATTTTCTTTTGTTTTGTTTCTTTTTACCACCTTTGTTTGAAGTAGGAGGACTCCTTTATCAGTCTGTAATGAAACTATAACCTCCCATTAATCATACTGTTAGTTTAGGCTACTCCCTTTGGCTCTGCACTGCATTATCTCATGTGAACTCGAGCACAACCCGATTTCACTGAACATGTTTTGCCATTTTTTTTTTTTAAGTTAGTATTAAGGCCACATTCATTTACCGAATATCATCCAGAATATTTAATCGCACAGAAGGAGAAATCAAATCAATAATGCTTCGATTTCTCTGTAGTGAGCCATACTTGGCTTCAGCAAAAGTTTTTCGGCTACCAGCAATGCATAGCGCTGTGTCCTTGAGCAAGACACTTCACCCACCATGTTTATAGGGATATGTATATAAATATGAATGATGTGGGGCAGCATGTGCGGAATTGTTAGAACAGGTTTAGTTCACGTGACATCGCGACTTTCTAGAATCCATACGTTTGATTCGTTCGCTGGAAGAAGGTCAGAGTTCTTTAAGGTGTAACTGTCAGACTGTAGATTTATTGACCTGGTTTCTCTGAAAGCACAGGGCCTATTCACCTGTCACAAAAACTGACACAAAGTTCAACCTCTTCCCTGTCGGCACAAATAAAACGTGTGATTGTTGTCAGTCGAAAGGACTTTTAGACATCTTAATATGACAAGCGCATGGAGCCAATCCCATACATACTGTAGACCTGCAGCTGTTTTACATTTTACTAATACAGAAGATCATTTCAAGATATTAGGTTGCCACTGTGTGTATGGAGTAACTCATGTGAGACAATCAGTGGGTCTAAATGTTTAATTGTGCTGCACTAAAGTATTCATAGTGCAACAAAAACACAAATCACTTATGAATTGTTGAACATTTTCTCAGTCAGTAAGTCTAATAATGGGTAAAGTCCGATAGCCTAACAAAAATGCGTGGGAAGCAAAGAATAAAAAGCTTTCAGGGGGCCCAGAATGATACATTTCAACATATGGAGATTCATTCAAAACACTGAATCTCCCACCTGAACATGGACACAGTTTATAGGTTGCGTTCACGTTCTAGAAAATGATAATGTCATAATAATCTCAGATGACGAAGGAGCCACATTTCCTTATTGATTGCATTGGACTTGACATATCTCAAAGAATTAATTCACAAATGTTGAACCTGATCATTTCTTTTAGTGACTCGACCGAAGAACTCATTGTAAAGTTTTTGCATTTGAACAATATTCCTTTTATCTGCTGTATTAAATATCTGTATTAAATATTATTAGTTCATGGAATGTTGTGACGTCACGAGATAAACTGCCATGCGTTTTTCTCATTCATTGTAATACTAGAAACACATTTAAGTGTATTTTTATTTTATATTTTTGTATTATTATCATTAAATGTGCACTATTTAGCTTTCCTGATGGAGGGTCCGCACCTGCTTGTCTCTATGGCTATATTACTGCGCTGCCTGGAATGTTGCACAATATGGCAATAATCTATTTCCATGAAGACAAACAGGACATGCCACAAGACCAAGTTCAGGAGGTGACGTCATAAAAACGCATTTTTGTAAAACACCAGTAGAAATAAATACAAGATAGATAAATTTAATGTCCAACTGTGGAATGTTTCAGGCAAAAAGTTGTACAGTGCACCTTTAACATAATCAGTGAAAGATAAACTACCATCCTCATGGGTTTAAAGCTCTAGTAACCCATTTCAAACATTGTAAACACTGTAAACTAATCCAGGAATAAGGCTAGAGCACACTATACTTTCTCATGCCGATTCTTTCCTTTGAGCTTTCACAATGCCTGCAGGCTCACATATCCAACTGTGTCCTTTTCTCTGCTCCGTGCGTCACACATACCAGACAAAACAAGTCAACGAATCAACTCCCGATCGTTAACAGGCCCGCCGATGAGGAGTGTGTTTCAACCACTCCCAACATGAAAAGTACAAGCCCTGAATGAACCCTGCTGTGGGACAAAACAACAGGTTGCCGTGGCGACGTGTTTAAACAGGTATTGCTGTGTGTGCATGCGATGAATGTGTTGTCACCATTTTGGCATGAGCAACAGTTTCGGAGCGGCTGGAGCATGCATCTCACGTGCCGTTCATTTTTGAGCAGTTAAACATTTAAAACTGATTGTACTAAGAGTAGATTTGATTGTATTTATTATGTCATTACTATAAGTAGTTTTAAAATAGCTGTACACTAAATGAACACAAGAAACAGAAAGCAGCAGGAGTAAAAGCTTTTTTGCACAAACTGGAAAAAATAAAGTAGTTTTGTTTTATTATTATAGCATGAAGTATTATTTATTTTGATAATATTATTTTAAAAATAGTAGGCCTGGAATCCACAGTGTAGCATTTAATGTATTGTATATACAGTATCTTGCATTTTTTTAAGGTAAAATATTATGCTTTATTTGTGTTGTTATTGGCCTTTAAACACCATTCATTCATTCATTTTCTACCGCTTATTCCCTTTAGGGGTCGCGGGTGACTGGAGCCTATCCCAGTGACTTTGGGCCTTAGGCGGGGTACACCCTGGACAGTGGCCAACTCGTCGCAGGGCTGACACAGAGAGACAGACAAGGACAGACAACCATTCACTCTCACATTCATTCACTAGGGACAATTTAGAGTTATCAATTAACCTACACAGTCATGTCTTTGGACGGTGGGAGGAAGCCGGAGAACCCGGAGAGAACCCACGGTAACATGGGGAGGACATGCAGACTCCACCCAGAGAGATCGTGTGATGTTAGGGTGGAATTCGAGACCACGATGTTGGGGTGGTCTGGGATTCGAACCCCGATCTCCTTATTGAGAGGCAGAAGCTCTAGCCGCTCTGCCACCGTGCACCCACTTTAAACACCATGAGTACCATTATGTTCAACTAATGTATAATATATAATATAATATACATACATTTTATATCACTCTGCCGTTAGAGTTCCAACACCATGAATTTACTTTTGTCTCCTACTGGCTGCAGAGGGAATTACACTGGTGAGAAAAACACATTTTTGCTATCTGCAAATGCAGTCATGCAGTAGTAGTGATTGTGATTTTTCAACAGAAATGCTCAGAACGAGTGTGGTGATGATTTATGGACTTAAAAACAGAGCAGAAGACCTCAGAGCTTGACAAAAAGTCACATATCTTTAATTTCATAAAGTAAGTAAGAGAGGCAGCAAAATGCACATGCAGTTAAAATGAACAATGGGATAAGATAGATTAAGTTAAGATATATACTAAACTTAGTTTTAGTTTTGATATATTTTTACTCTTAATATAATCAATACTTGTGCATAAGTATATGTTTACACAAAGTTAATATAATTAACAGTACTGAGGAGTATTTAGTGATGATTATGATGATTATTATTAATAATAGTAATAGTAGTAGTAGTAGTACTAGTAGTAATAGGCAAGGTATTTGTCAAGGACAATTAATTCATAAAGACTAATTGAAAGTGCTTTGCATAACAGGAAAAGATGCATTAAAAAAAACTATTCAAGTCTGTGTGCCCAATCTGGCCCATCAAGCAATTTGATCCGACCTTTCATGGTAAAATGAGCCATGGGTCCAACCATCAATGAAGCGTGGGAAACGCTCTGTGGCCTGTCGTGAACACTGCTGGTCTCCTGTGTAAGATGAGGTTTAGGCCAGATGTAATCCAAATGTAGGTGAAGTCGTGGTTTGAACCTGTCAAGTCCTGGACCTGCTATGATCTAGTTCAAGTCCGGTAATTGATTGGGACTGTTTATCTTTGCTTCGTTCTGCTTTAGTCTTGTTATTATGAAACAGAGCAATATTGTTACTTTTTATTATCTTTTTCTCCCAGTGAAACAGTGGATTTTTGCTGAATACTAACATTGAAGCCCCCAGGCATTAGCCCTCCGAAAAATCTGCCCCACTGGAAAATATAACTGAATAGCCCTTTTAATTAATCAATTAAAAAGTAATAATCATTGCACAAGTTACTTTAAAAGAGAAGAGGGCAGATACAATTCTGTCAGTCTGATGCACAGCTAAAAAGAAGTCCAGCTCCCATGTCAGACTTTCTCAAAACAAAGACTCCCAGTGGCATCAGCACTAGGGCCTCCTCCAGAGAAGCTTTGGGTCAAAATGCTCTCTCTGTGACGGCAAGTGGAACATCTGGAAATAAGGGAGTGCCCTTCATCGCCCCACTTTAAAACTCAACTCAAACTGTGGCTCAACATCGAACCGGGGATCACTTAAATACATGTAGAAATAAATACTTTTGAAAAGGAAAAAAAAAGAAAAAAATATACAGAGGAACATTGAAAAGCAGAACTAAATATAAAAAGAAATGTATAAATGCAAAAAATAAAACGGTGCATGTAAAAATGGGCTTTTATGTTAAAAAAAATGCATTTATGAAATATATTTATTGATTTATAACTTAATTTATCCCTACATTTATATTTTTATTTTTATTCTTCTATGCGTTGATAATCATAAATAAATAAATATTGTTGTGTTGTTTTGTTACCTGCCTAGGGACTGTAGATGTAGATTAGATTTGTAGCTACAGTATAATCCGGCATATTAACATTTATTCCATTTAGATGATGATGATGATGATTTTTAATTATAGAGCGCTTTTCCACTTAACAGGCACTCAAAGTGCTAGATCATAGTTCATTTTTGTCCCTGTAATGAAACAATAATATATTTTAAAAATTACTTTAGTGTTAGTAGTGCACTGCCAGAAAGAGAGGAAAAGAAGCAAGAGGAATCATTCGTGTTATAGCAGCAGTAGTTGCAGCGAAAGTCCATCATTTCCTCCAAATTCTAACTAAGTCTTTAATATCGGTCCCTGCAGCTTTCTGACGTCAATGCACAGGATTACATTTTGTACACGAAAAAGCCCAGACAAGCTCTATTCCCCTCAGCGTTCACTTATTCATTACACATAGTGGGTCTTTGGCGGTGTTGTTTTCCAAAGATCATAACAGACAAGTCGACAAAGGCAGGCCAACGTCAGAGCGGTAAAATGACACTTATCCCGCAGGTCGGCTTGCACTTATGTAAGAAAACAGCGGAAACAGGAGTCACAAAGTGCTGTTGTGTGGGGTGCTTCAAAGGGACAGCAGCCGAAGGATAAAAACGTAAGAGCCAAGTACCCTCTGGTGGTGAAACAGAAGAATAAGAATAAGGTGATTTATGTTGTTTGATAGGAAAAAAGTACTTGGTTTTCTAGTTGATCGACAAGAAAGTGTGCCGCACAGACTATCTATGATTGGAGAATGGATATATATGAATTATCTCTTTATTTTAATGTAGGAGATGTGTGTACTTCCTCATGAACTACAATGTTTAATACACAGGGGTGTCAGACAGGGGGGTGAGGGTGCTCGTTTCCCCGGGGCCCAAGGCAGGGAAGTGCCCTCAGAAGCATC
Source organism: Rhinogobius similis (assembly GCA_019453435.1). Taxonomy (NCBI): domain Eukaryota; kingdom Metazoa; phylum Chordata; class Actinopteri; order Gobiiformes; family Gobiidae; genus Rhinogobius; species Rhinogobius similis. The sequence continues at coordinate 41,787,047 of CM033619.1, forward strand.
TATTTCTAAGTTGCATTTTTCTATGCTTTTGTAATAAAAATGCAAAATCCTTCAGAGACTAAATACAATTATTCATGACATGTGTGGGCCCCATCACCTCTCTCTCTCTCTCTCTCATATTAGACATGGGGTTATAATATGCAGTTAGTGTATTTTCTTATTGTAATAATACAAGTAGAGATGTTTGTGAAATCAGTCTTGTAGTTATTGCAAAAACAAACAGCACTGTATCATAATACAGTACTGTTTAGTCTGGTAGTTATTATGAATTAAGGCAAGACATACAGGCAAAACAGTTTTTTTCCCTTTTTTTGTTTTTTGGTCAGTTTGCTGTCTGATCATACCGGCTTTCATGTGGAAACAACAAACTTGTCCAATCTGCTCTTAAAAATGTTTTATTCTTCCATTTAATCCACTTCATCATTTGCTTTCTATGGGACATTTTAACTTCAAAGGCCGTTTTATTAAAATACATTTTTCTCCCACAGTGACACAAAGATCACCACTTAAAGTAGCTCCTACACACAACAAACTGTACAATCTGGGACTCAATAAGATTTTGACGTAACATACAGAAGGATTTTTTGAAATCTAATTCTAAAACAGATTTATTGAAGGTTTGAGTCAAAAAATTGAGACGAAATTTGAATTTTTAGGACAATTTTCAATCCATTCTTGTTTACTTAAAAACTAAAATTACCTTTGTAAATGTTTTTGTGACCAATATGTGTACAAAATGAAATGAAGACATTTAAACCTAGTCCTGTCCATTTTTCAGATGTATATGTCCAATACAATACAAATATGTGTACTTTTACTCATAAAAAGCCTGATTGTGAAATGAGATGAAAAACTTGTAATATAATTTTTTCTCACATTTATTTGACTAGACTACAGGACAAGTTTCAAATTGATATCTTTAAATTTAAGATTTTTTCCTAATCACCTGTAGTGTCTCACCATAACTCTATAAGAGTTTTTGTTTAGAAACCACATAGGTTGTATTCTAGCTTTAGTAAATTAAAAATAACACTAATGACCATATTTGCGGGGATAGATAAATCATATACAAACTTAAGTATGAGGGGCCCACAGAGAGGGTTTGTAACTGGGCCCAGAATTTGGTGCTATGCCCCTGTTAACCGCAAAACAAAAAAGTGAATCATATGCAAAATTACAACATTACGAGCACACCGTAGACTGGTCAAATTTATTCAATGTATTTTATCGATTGCAGTGTTTTCCAACCTGTTTCCTTGCACAGTATTTTTCTTTTTTGTACTGGCCTGTGTCTACATCAGAGCTGGGTAAAACATTGAATTTGTGATTCTGTTACGTCGTACATACCTGTCTCCAGGAGAGGGCAGTGTTTTACAGTGGCCCAGGCTTTAGGAACATATAACGAACACCTTCACTGCAAGTCTTTTTGTCATTTGTCATTTGCAAAGACAGATAAGGCCCATTTAAATAATTAATACAGTAATTATTTGTATAGCAGTGTTTTAAAAAGCCTACAATCAAACTATTATCCCAATCAATCAACATTATTTTCACTGATCATGTCTATAGATCACTTATTTTCCTTCATTTAACTTTATCTATGAAGACCTGGACATGAAACAGTGATATTCAAAAAAGCTCAATATTATTCAGTTCAAGTGTGATATTCCATTTGCGTTTAGTTGCGGTTAGTTTTGGGTTTGTTTGAGAATGAATCAAAAGTATTTTACCAAGTCAGCGTTGTACTTGTGTTACTAAATGGTTCCTTGTCTGATCAGGAAGTTCTCAGAGCAGGAGCTAAAAATGTGGCTTGTTCTTCATCCTGTGACAAGCGTATCAAAAAACACTACCAAGAACTGAAAGAACTACTACTACTACTACAGAAAAATATAAACAACTCATTTGACGTTTTTCAGTCAGGTTTTAGACCTCATCACAGCACTGAGACTGCTCTTATCAAGGTGACAAATGACATCCGCCTGAACACTGACGTGGGCAAAGCCTCAGTCTTAATTCTGTTAGATCTGAGCGCTGCTTTTGACACTGTCGATCATGGGATCCTCCTACAGAGACTAGAGGACTGGGTGGGCATCACTGGCACTGCCCTAAATTGGTTGAAGTCTTACCTTGAGGACAGAGAGTACTTTGTTGAGATTGGTAACTGTGTCTCAGACCACGTGAGCTTGACCTGTGGGGTGCCCCAAGGGTCAATCCTGGGACCCCTTCTGTTCAACCTCTATATGCTGCCCTTAGGTCAGTTAATACTCAGCACAAATGTGTCTTATCACAACTACGCAGATGACACTCAGATCTATGTCTCACTGACGGCAGGTGAATATGGACCAGTGGATTCACTCTGTCATTGCATCCAACAGATCAGCTTGTGGATGCAAAACAATTTTCTTCAGCTAAACTCAGACAAGACTGAAATCATCGTCTTTGGGCAGCAGAAACAGAGAGAAAGTGTCAGCAGTCACCTCCAGTCTCTCGCTCTAAAACCGACAAATCAAGTTAGAAATCTGGGGGTAATAATGGACTCAGACCTGAACTTTAACAGCCACATCAAATCAATAACATCAACAGCCTTTTACCACCTAAAACCATTGCCAAAATTAAAGGTATAGTGTCTAACCCAGACTTGGAGAGACTTATCCTTCATTTGTCTCCAGTAGGTTAGACTACTGCAACGGCCTGTTCACTGGCCTCTCCAAACGAGCTGTAAAACAGCTGCAGTACATCCAGAATGCTGCTGCTCGGGTCCTGACAAGAACCAGGAAGTACGATCACATTAGTCCTGTGCTCAGGTCTCTGCACTGGCTTCCTGTGGCTCAGAGAATTGACTTTAAAGCAGCTTTGCTTGTGTTCAAGTCTCTCCACGGCCAAGCACCAAAGTACATCTCTCACATGTTAGAGCCATATGAACCATCTCGTACTCTGAGGACCTCAGGGACCGGCCTCCTGCAGGTGCCTAGAGTCAGGACTAAACATGGGGAATCAGCATTTCAGTTTTTTGCAGCTAAAATCTGGAACAGTCTCCCTGAAGATGTGAGACAGGCCTCCACTCTGACAATGTTTAAATCCAGGCTAAAAACAGTTCTCTTTAGACGTGCATACGACTGAAAGATCTATCTGCACTCTTCTCTTTTAAAGCACTTTATTTTTAAATTATTTTTAAATGATTCTGTGTGTCTTTTTGTGTTTTGTGATTTTAATGCAACTTTTCCTGTTTATGTAAAGCACTTTGAATTGCCCTGTGTACGAATTGTGCTCTACAAATAAACTTGCCTTGCCTTGCCTTGCCTATATATGGATAGAATTGCACCCAATATGAGACCGAAAAGCAAACTGTTGGTACACATTAGTGCAATTGTTTAATTCACACAAATAAATATTAATTTAAGACAATAAATACCACAGGAATACAAGGAGAAGTGCCACGCAGGCCAAGATTGATTAAATTAAACATGCCTGAATTTATTAAGCTCATGTCTTCAGCCAGTAGTAACAGCACACATGGGTTTGGCATTGATGCTGATGCCCCACAGAGAGCTTCACCTGTCCCATCTGGATGAAGGTTTAGTTCAGATCTGTTGTTCACTGGCACCGGTCGCTGGGCAGGTGCTCGTTCTCTGGGTTCCATGGACTTCTGGCAAAGCACTCGGCCGCCAGTCTGTCACACTCGCAGATGAACATCTCACACTCGTCATTGTTACCTGAAAAGGAGACGGTGAATTAAACACGCACGATGGAGCGTGTGTTTTTACGGTGCTGTTGAAAGGTTAGTGTATTGTAGTATTTAAACGTCCTGTGTGTCCCGTGCAATATTCAGGAATGTCACGTTTATTATTTTAAAAATGATGAAAAACCCTGATTTTTTTCCAGTTAAAAGTCAGTGTCGATTTTTTTTTTCTTCAAATATAAATAAGGCATTTTATGTGTGAAAGGACCAGCATTTGGGCATGAATCTGAAAATATGGATAGAGCCATGTACTTAATTTTGTTGAAATATTTTTTAATTTTATGTATTTCTTATTTACTATTTGAGTAAAGTAGATCTAACTGAAAATGTAAATTTTTGGGAGAGGAGTTAAAATAAATAAGATATCAACAAATCCTTCAGTACAATTCGGGAAAATCTTGTTAAGTGAACGATTGTAAAGTCTGGTGTGTGTGGGTGCTATTTTAAGGAATTATCTTTATGTCCCTATGTGAAAAAAGAGCATGACACGGGCCCCATATGAATCCAAGGGTCCAAGTTGATTCAATGAAATAATAAGGTTCAGAGTGAATAATGTTTCCACATGTTGAGAGAGAAACTTGACCAAAAAAACAAAAAAATGAAGTTTTGCTTGTAGTGTCTTGCCTTACTCTTACTGTTGCTAATAACTAATGACAATGAAGACTGGTGCAGTATGTACCAAAAATCCTCAACTTTCATTAAAAAACATTGGTGATCGGCCATTTCAGATTTGTGACTAACTACTTTGTGAGTCAAATGTTTGAATTTGGTGCCGCTGTATTCCATGAATTAATTTCCCTCCATGAATTTATTCTAGTGAATTATTAAATGTCCCCACTTTCACCTCATGAGCCGTTAAATCAAATAATAATATTACATTTGTGATTGTGAATAACAACGTGATTGGTCTTCAAAATCAGTGGTGTGTGTTTGGACAGCCTGCGCCGGTCACACGCTCTTATGTAAGCTGATGTCACTCACTGAGGCAGGAGACCTTCTTCTGCTCCTTGTCACAGCTGTAGGCGTAGATCTCTGTGTAAGGGTTGTCAAACACAGGCCAGCAGTCAGGGTGCTGCATGGCATCGGAGTAGCACTGGTCATGCACCTGGCAGCACCTGGAGGACCACACATGGGTCAATCAATATCCATCCAAGTGTTTCTCAAACTCCTAGAGGAACTAAACATTAAGGTACACTTTATTCATTCCCGTTCTCTGCATTTGACCCACACTAAATGCAGCTGCAACCCGACATCAGGAGCAGAGAGCCTTCTCCAGATCTTGAGGTTTGGACAGGACCACCCAACTGGAGGATTTTGCCAACTATGCATGTTTTGGGAGTGCCAGGAGCAAACTGTAAGTGCTAGTCACTCTGCCACTGCGCGCCCATTATTTTGGGTTTGATCTAATATATAAGGACAGATCATTTAAGCCCTAGTTTAATCCTGGTTTAGTCCTAATGTAGATCCTGGCTTTGACGTTTAGCTCTAGTGTAGATCCTGGTTAGCAGAAGTGAGACAAAACAAAACTGTACAGAGGAACATAAAATTAGTATTAGTTCAGAATAAGTATTAATAATTTTTAAACAAAACAAAAAAAGCCAAAGAATAAATACAAAAGTGTTTAATGAAATACTGCTCAATACTGAGACATTTTAGATGCATAAGCTATGTTTTATTTCTTTTCTATAAGAAGAAGAATAAGAATTTTTATTTATAGAGCGCTTTTCCACCTAATAGGCACCCAAAGCGCTATAAACGGTACAAAAAGATTTTATGAAATATTTTAAGTTGGGTCTAATGTAAAAACAAACTTTACATTTTTTATAAAATGTCACAAACACAGTAGAAAGAGTTGCAAAAAGTTCTGATGGTATATTATTATTTGAAATACAAATGTGATTTATGATTAAAATATATTTGAGAGGTTCAGTTTGTGTATGTGTTTCTTTCATTCTTTGGTCACGACTAAATGCAGATCAGCCCTAACCACAGCTCTACATGTGATATCTACATAAAACCCTGTACCTGTCGAGCTCGTCCACAGGAGTGCCGGAGCCTCCTTTCCCGCAGTAGCAGCCGTAGTCAGCGTAGTCCAGCACAGGCCAGCTATTGGGCATCAGGCACAGGATCATCTTACGGAACTGATTCAGAGCCCTGTAATCCAAGGAGTGAGCTGGAACAAAAGTATATTCACTCATTATAATAAGAACGATTGAAATGAAAGAACAATTAACTGTGCATTTGGCAATAGTGACCAACAGAATCATACATTCACAGATGTTAATGCTGTCGACTAATGTATTATGCTGACATTTTTTGAGGTTTCATTGCTATGTAAATGTTGATGATTTAAGTGTACACTAAAATTACAAAAAAAAATCTAAAGAATTGTGTTGCCAACTACAGAATGCATGGCCAATAACACAAAACAAACCACCAAACCTTCCCAAATATACTGTCTTTGTTTGACTGTGTTCAGATACAAAGCTGACAGTTGACTCACAGATGGAGAGGCTGACAGCCAGCAGACACAGAGCCAGGACAGTCTTCATGGTGCGACCGCAGCAGATGACAGGGGAGTACCTCTTCGGTGTTAGACAGGGGGCTCTTTTATCCCCTCAGGCGGTGTGTCAGCTGCCCCCGTGTTTATTTTGTCCTGGGTAAATCCAGCAGGTGTTTCTGAGCGTGAACATCGCACGCCCTCCACGACTATCCCATCAGTGCAAGTTTGCTGACTATGAAATTTGTGCTTTTTCATCCAGATTTCCAAAAAGCAAATGGATTACGTAATTGTTCCAGTTTCGTTTGGCTTTGAGTCCAATTTACTTCAGATGTATACATGCTTTGGTCCTATAGACTGAATATACAGTTGCAGGAAAAGAAATATATTTATTTCCTCATTGAGATGCATAATTCTATTAAGATAATGGGTTTAAGGTAATGGGTTTAATAATTAAACAAGCCACAAAAAAGCATTATACACTAATCTGAGGTTTTATATTTCCAGCTGCCATGAATGCATTTAAAGTTGCTGAAACAATCAAGCCCTTTTTAACTCTCATTTCGTTGAAGATATTTTATATGAAGAATATATACTACCCTGCCTATTTTTATATTATACTTTATTATAAGTGAGATTAGTATTTAATATGTAATCTTACCACTAACTAAGCCCACAGTTGTGATCAGCAGCATGTGTGTAAAGAGATGGAAAATCCCACACAGAGCTATTTGGATTTTCCGTCCCATCATTTAACCCTTCCTCTATCTTCGGGTCATTTTAACTCCTAGACTAAATCTACAACTAGATTTTTTTATTTTATGAAACTTTCATGGGTGGCCCAACACATCACTCAGCATACAATTTAAAATGATATGGAAAAGTATATTGCTCTTTGACCAAATGTGTACAGCTCAATTGAAGAGCACGAGGGTTAACGTGGACCATAGACTTGACCCTTATCACCCTTACCAGTCGCACAGACTGCATCTGAAAATGGTGCTTTTTACTGAGCAGAGCAAAATGTAAATTCATGAGCTACAGACAATCACTGCATACAGACAAAGCATATTACTTCTTTAAGTTGTGCTCAAGTTATGCTTTATGTCTTTATTGCATTTCTACCTAGTATTGGTAAACACAGTGTTGTTTTTGGCTCAAGTACCCCCAAACTCCAGTACAAAGCAAATACACAGATATGGGCGATATACTGGTTCCAGTACTGGCCTATTTTGAAGATAACTCAGATAAATACATTGTGTTATTATCTTTTGCTATTTGTTATCATTTATTTATCAGTGAAAAGTTAATTTGTGAACTTTACTTGAACTGAAAATAGATTTGTGGGCCTTGCTATGGATTTATCTTAATATTGGTTAAATTATTATATGTATATATATTTTATTATATATATTATGCAACAGCAGCCAGCCAAATATTGGATATCAGTATCGGCTCAAAAAAACAAAACAAAACAAAAAATCCACGGTCCATCCGTACAAGTAAATCTGTTTACTATTGAATATTGTCAAGTACAGCTATTATATTTTCTTTTTTTGACGATATGGATGTCCAAAAATATAAGCATTCTTAGGGATTTAAAGTTGACTACAAAAACATTTTATATTCAGATACAATTCAATTTCATATTCTTTTGAAACCTTAATCCTTCCATGTACCTTGTGGTTGAGAAACAATTGGTTAATGCGCAAAAAAGGTTCAACACTTAAACAACTTTCACTAATAAAAAAGAAAAAAAGGAAGAAATTACAGCATATTTTGTTGTCTAATCCTTTAATATAAATTTATTCAAATTCACATCTAGAAGCAATTATACATCCGCATAATTCAACATGTACAAATTCTTACACTAAAAATGTCAAAGTGTAACTAAAACCAAACTGGCTGAAATGATTGTCTAACAGAAGATTTCACATTGCATTCATGCCACATTAGTAGGAAATGTGCTTCGTATCAGATCAGCCTTTCCTTTGAATTAAATAGGACCTACAATACAACTAGTAGTTAAATAGTCTAAATAAAAGGAAATGTTTAAATAATAAATACATTCTTCTGTTTTTGATATTAAAACTCTATCGATATGGAATGACCAGAAACTAAATGTAACAACATTACATGCAAATGACAACGCATACTGTATTATAGAGCTATTTCTAAGTAAAAACAATGGAATTATTGTATTATTATTTATGACTGATATTGAAGCTGCACTCAAGGGGGCGCTCAAAGTCTTACCAAACTTCATATTCAGTGATATAATGGTTCTGGTTCCTATTCAATAAACTACGAGCAGGAAAAGTATTGTCAAAACTGATGGGATTTACAATTGATTTGAAAATGTAGTGATAAAAGTGCATCTACGTGTCAACAATCAACAACAAACAAAAAAAGTATACCAAAAGTGCTGTGATTGTGTTATTAACTATCGATTTTCAAGGTATACAGGCTACAGGTAACAGCAGTGGAGTAAAATAATGATTCAGTGCACCTTTTCTAGTGTTAAACTAAACATTCTTCATGAACAATTATAAAATAGCTTAATAGCTTTACTGACCATTTGTGTGAGCTTCAGACATTGTCCTATGTCAGCGTAATAAAAAAATCAAACTTATTTTAAATTGATTTGTAATAATACCAGGATGATGTGTATAAAGTAATGGCAAAGCTCTTAAAAAGCGTCTGTATCCATTTTTTTCATGTGATAGAGTAAAATTTGTTACACCCAAATATAGATCTAGATAAAAGCAACGTTTACAGTCAAAGTGAGACCGCTGTGTGCTGCCTGCGTCTAACTATAACGCGTTTTTATCGGTTGCGAAACAGGAAAAAGTAAGGCAAAACTCCGCCCTGGTTTCTGAAACTTGTGAAAACGCGCTCAAGAATAAGGATGATGGGAATGTGTTAAGAAAGTGAGGAATACGGTGTGTTTGGGCCATTGTAAACTGTTTCAAATGAACAGGGTTGCGTTTTTTAAGATGGTACAGCGCCATTAAAATTGTGTTCATGCCAAAAGAGCGGTGTCTTTATATTACAATTCATCTGATAAGCTTTTTTACATGTTCAATCATAGCACTAGCCCTGTTTCAAGAAGCATAAAGAAGCCGTATGAGAAAACAACGCCTGATGTTTAGTTGTGTCCAATTCACAGAAACCTGATCGGAAACAATAACATATAAGATGAGCTTTTTCAAGTGACGTTAGCTGCAAGGTTTTCTTATGACGACTAAATGCCTTGAAGCTCGCTGCAAACTAGAGGATTATAAAATCTTCCGCGGTTTTAAGTGTCAAATGTCAAAAAAGTGCAGACTCAAGGACATTTTGAAACGATTGCTTGTCTCACGCTCGCAGGAACGACAGCCACACCACACGTTTGGGGATTTCAGCGGCGGTTTTCTACAAGTGCCACGTGATCAAACGGCTACGTAGTTAAGATCCGTACGTGTTTTTACGCTTTTATTAGTTTGTCTATAGATCTAGTCTTTTTGTCAATGCTCCTGGATGTGTTTTAAATGTCAACTTTGAACAGAATCTTATTATCAAAACATAAATCACAAATCTAACCGCAATTAGATATTTTCATCAAATTGTGCAGCTCGTGTGGATTCAACCTGCTTGTTAAGGGCATAAATGGAGGTAAAGAGCTGGTTATGCTGCCTTATTGTTGCTGTGATGAAATGAAAACACATGCACAGAGTCCTTGTTGGATCTGTTCGGTATTTTCTACATTTTCAGAGCGGTCGCCATCCACCGGAGCCCAGAGCTGTGCGGCTGCTGTTGTAAAGTGGTTAACACGGCGCTACATTGAACCTTACGATGTGACAAATCGACGTAACAGAGTCCCACTGGCCCCACAGACATGAAGACAGACACGACAAATAATCTCTAACAGGAATCGCCGCTCAGGCCACACCTCCCTGAACTCATGGAGAGGCCAATCTGGTTTAGAATGGGGCCAAAAATCCTCTAGTGTGCAGAAGGCTTTAGGTATCGTTAAAGACTGTTACGCACAGACAACATCATTCATTTATTTAAAAATTGATAATATTGTGCATATCGTTTAGAGCAGGGGAGTCCAAACTTTTTCCATCGAGGGACACATATTGAAATATAGACCAATCGGAGGGCCACAAATCAATCGCGAAACGTTGAAAAAAGTTGCATTTATCTGATGTTTTAAGCACCACCACATCTACATTCAGTCTCACTGCCTTAATATCAGGTCTGTATCGCACCAAAATGTTAGTTCTTTATGTTGGAATTGTAGAAAATCTGAAATGTGCTGTAAATAGTACTTATCAGGACAATGTGGGCCAGTTCACCAGGAAGCCTGAGGGCCAAGAAAAATTGGTTTGAGGGCCGCATTTGGCACCCAGGCCTGAGTTTGGATGCCTGGTTTAGAGTAAAAAAAAAAAAAAAAACATAACCAGTATTAAGGTATAGATGTGAGGATGGGCAATATTGACGGAGCTAATTTATTTGACTGTGTCTGTGCTAACACGTGGTATAGCACAGCCTTGAGTTTACAAATAGATCATCTTTATTGTTGGTCATAATATAGGTACATGTCATAAATAAAGTAAATAACGAGAATGGAATGGTCTCAAGTCTTTCATTTGATGTATCTTACTATATCGACTTCATTATATCGATTCATTGCAGGCTGCGTGTTTTTCATTAAATTGTTCGTTGTTCCCCCAAATCTCTAATAAAGTAGGGCTTAACAAAGGAGCAATACACACTTTTTTATGGTTGAGAAGTCCCTGTTTTTGTTTCGTATTATAAAATATGCAACTTATCAATCATATATGCAACTCCGCGGTATTTTAGGTCACAGCTATCACACCATGGAAATGTTGGATAGACATAATATCGTCTGAATATTGTTAGCTGGACTTGTGTTTATATTGCAAACCCGTACGAAATAGTGAGTATAAATATCAAACGTGATTTAGTTTGGCTTACAATCGAAGCGTCTCTGGAACGACTAAATAACTCATACTGCTTTGGCTCGCTCCACGTGCTTCATGAAACAGGGCCTGTGTTCTGATAGCAAACCAAACATGGGCAGCACGTTCCCTTCTATCTACAGATATGGTACAGTACGAGTGCCTCTCTCAGCAGAACACCGGGCTAGTGGAGGAGGAGGAGTGATAAAGTGAACTCTGTGCCCTGTCTTAACCCGCACACACACACACACACACACACACAAACACACACACCGGAGCCAGGAGCAGGTCTCATCAGATGGGCTTGTACAGTAAGGTGGTCACGTACTTCTTTTTGTAGCGGTGTGTCGCACTGAGCACCATCACTCCGTCCTAAAAGACAGAGAGAACATTGTGTGAGTGTCAGAATTTGGACATTAATCAAGCTTTGGTCATAATATAATTGTCAATAAACCACTCAAAGTTGTATGTAGAGAGATTTGTGCATGTTTGAGTAAATTATTCTCCGAGACGCCATTGCTTCGTCAGTCCAGCTTTCCCCGCTCCCCCCTAGATTTATCACAGATACACGCCCACTGCTCGTTACTTACTTTGTTCTGCAATTCTATTTTCTTTAACGGTGACGTGTAGGATTCGCCATTAGCCATAAAAAAAAAAAAAAAAAGACTCGCTATCCTGAACTGCAGCTTTCCAAAGGCGATGTAACGCAAAGAGGTGGATTTCCATGCTGGAGTGAGTGGACTTGTTTTTTAATAAGGTCATTTAAGAGCAATATTGCAATTAAAGATGTCCAAAATGTAACATAATGAATTGAACTATATAGAAGTTTATGTGGGTTGGCTTTAGAGAAAGAGCAGAGGAATGGGGCAGCAGAGGACACTAAATACTCTTGAATAGCCATAATATCATCTAGGGTTGTCACAACAATACATTTTCAAATGCTCTTTTGATACTGAGGAAAAGATTCTTGTTAAGGATTTAAAAAAAACAACAACACAATTTACATTTCTGTAAATGTAAAAGTAGCGTTTCTAAATTACCATATGACTTTAAACTACTTTGGGAGTAAAGATCAGTCTAAAATTCTGTGATGATATCATGGTATACATTTTTTTTGACCACCCGTTACTCATTAATAATGTGTGCTTAAACAGCTTCATAGATATAAGCAGTAAATTTGTATCACTGTTATTTGTTATTTTACTTAAGATTAGAAAAAAAGTTAGGTGTGGCCAGCTATCACAGACGATTGTAGTGTAGTTTGTCTTCTTAAAATCCCATGTGAAAAAAAGTTTTTGATGTAAAAAAGAAACAAGAACAATATGGCATTTCACAAATGCATAACAACTACCACATTGTTTCTAAGTTAAATGAAAATGACACTGACGGCATCTTTTATATTTTATGAATGAATAAAATAAAATAAAAATCCAGTAAAATGGGTTCAACTAATATGAACGCCACCTAATTTTATTGGATAATGATTTCCTGCGATTTTAACTTGCTGTTTGCACTTTTCTGTTTTTTGGTGTCTGTCGATAAACTTCTGAAGATAGAATCAACCAAAGAGTTTGGGTTGGTGTGATGTGAAAGACGCTGTTCTTACCTTGATGGAGAGAGCATAAAGATGGTTGAGCATCACATGGTTGGGCTCTGGCAGTAACGCAGGGTCGCACTGGACAAGACAACACAACATTAATGAACATGTTGCTTGGTTTTTCTTCCTCATATTAATAACACTTGCACTTACGGAAATCCCAGTGTCTTTGTTGAGAATGACTTGCAGCAGATGAGGCGGTAGAATTGGAGGGGACTTAAACTTTTCCTCCTGTTTGGGAACATAGGCGTCCTGATGATAAGGCCCGGGTGGAGAGCTGGATAGATCTAATACAAAAATAAGAATACATTTAACCCAAGGTGACACAGTGACTTCACTTTAGCATCTCTCAAGCTGCCGTACCGCTTTGAATTCACTTATTTCCACACATTACCATACCCTATTCGAGTTATTCACCGTCAGCAGTGCGGACTGAAAATGAAGAAGATACTACAGCGCTGTGTAAGCACTTGCCTGACATATCGGAGCATTTCTGGGAGTCCACCATAAGAGCATCAAACACCTCGAAGTCGGTTTTCTTCACTTGGATGATGTTGTTGACTGTGCCGAGCTGGCTGGTTATGACGGGCTAGAGACAGAAATAAATGTATTAAATATAGTATAACTAAAATTAGGGATGATCCGACATGACATTTTTGAGTCAATACGACATCTGATATTTGTCTTGCTGCTGTGGCCTATATTTAATCATCTATAGCATAGCGTTAAGTTCACAAATTAATTGGCTCTACTATTTCTATTTTTACTCGTTAGTCTGTTCAAAAAGACAAATATGACGCACTGAGGACAAACCGAAAATGAAACATGGCACAAAAGATTTGTGGCAGCTTAGGAAAAAAAGAGACGGCGCTCATCATATTTGATTCTAATTGTATCTGAAACTACAGAACAATGGCTGAATTTAAGGCGTACCTGATGTCAAAGTTCAGGGATGAACTGTTTATGAACTTGCCTTTTAAAGGGCGCACTCGCACCAGGGTTTTTTGAACTGTGCCATGCTCAGTCACAATTACAATCAGTGTCCCGCATTAACACCTGCACAATTTGAGCCATGGCCCAGTGACCTCATCATGTGGCACTGTTTGTTTACAAATCGCTAAAGTAACGCTGTAGCAAAGAAAATAAGTCCAACACCTCTAAGGGCTCTTTGTCACCTCCCCTCCCTCATCACTGGGTCAGGGCAACATGTCCTGAACATGTCCTTGCACTTCTCTAGCGTAAATGTTCTTTGCCACTGCAGCGTATCAATGACGCAATACCTCTCTGCAACAGCAGGCGGCGCAAGTGGTTGAAACAGTGAGGAGAAGATTTATAAACTCGTTAAACAAATACACCTGCTTCAACAATGTAGTTGCAATAAACTGTAGTCTGAATACATCATAAGCGCTTGGATCACATACATGGACCACACAGACTGGAATAAGCGAACTGCAGCGCATTATTGTCTTAGATTAAAGATAATTACAAACAGTTGTTTGATTAAAAGTTGAGCTAAATACTTGTGAAAAGATAATGAAGCCTCAAGCCAATGAGAGCGCTCCTCATGTGGCAACTGGAGACACAGAATCTATGATCAAATCCTCCAAAAACAGCCCCACAATCTCTTTACTCGTCTGAGCTTTGACAGCGTCATTCACACGAAACAGACATAGAACACCTGTTGCCAAAACTCGCCGAACCAGTCCTGACCGGGGAGAATCTCTTAAGTGTGAAAGAGCCATAATGAGACAGATGTGAGCCCTGCCTGTGAACAGTGGAGCAGTGAGGGAAACAGGAGAAGAGGAAAGAGCTGTGTTTGTTGCTTGGGATGAGAGCTGAATAGCTGTGTGCTGGTGATCCACCCTGCAGCACTTCCCGATCAAAAACCTTTTTCTAAAGCTGAGCATGTGCTTAAAGAGCCAAAGGGTTTGAGGGGACTAGAGGAAAGTTAGACAGCTTTAAACATCTCCTTTCATTGAAAAGGATACCCCACCTTTGACTAGTAATGGTGAGACTAGCACTGACCTCAGCTGGGTCATAGGTCCACTGGCCGTCCACGTAAAACTTGTACTGGTGCTCCCCCTCTGGAAGATCTACAATGGCCACAAAGGTGTTCTGACTGGAACAAACAACAAATGACACTTTAAATTAACTTTATGAATCACTCAAAACACCACGTTTGCTCACCAGTTAAGAGTCTTAAACTTTAAAGTATCTATATCTAGTTTGCACATACATGGCTTGTGGTGCTATCTCATCATTGTCTGTTTATTTTCCTTGTGGCATTTCCACAAACATTTATATATAAAGGTCACCAAACCACTTTCACTCTTACCTTCTAATCAGGGGAATCTTGTTTGACCAGTTGTTAAATGACCCTGAGAGGAAAACTTCCTTCCCTTCGCCTTTCCAGCGGAAAACTGTTGGTCGGTCTAAAGTTGTATCTTTGTCATCGGCTTCTATGTCCTGCTGCCATGCTAAAAACTCTTCTTTCTCTAATGGGGCCTGCAAACAAAAGGAAGAAGTCTGACTACAAGTCTGGTTTTACAATTAAGAGGTTGGCGATATATTGCCTTTCACACGTTCTAAATTCCAGAATGGAGAAGTTGGCAAATATTTACCACACACAATGTGAGTGAAATCAGAGCCTGCTTTAAATCTATTTACAATTGCATTTAAATTTGTTTATTTAAAAGGCAATTCTAAAGAGCTCTTATATTTTTAATTAAGCTAAATGCATTTATATATATATCTATATATATATATATATATATATATATATATATATATATATATATATATATATATATATATATATATATATATATATGTAATTTTATCAAACAATATATGACATACTTTACCTCAACTTATACTTTTAATGAAGCTCAAATATAATTTTAAGGCTATCATATAGTATTTTAGTGAATATATTATTAGTGAATTAGAGTTTAGTGAATATAATAGTGAAGCAAACATTTCTAACCTGTAATATCAAATTAGTTGCTTATTTTTGTTGAGATATTTTAAATATAGTATGGTTTAATTAATATCACCAAGCTTCTATTTTGGATTTTAACATTCATTAGTGTGTGTCTATAATAACAACAACATCTGTCAAAAAGCAGAAAAATTAAACCTACATGTTCTGCCCACAGTTAAAAGTGTGTTTTAGTAAAAGGTTAAAGAACAGTTGATTCTAATTTTGTAATAAATATGTCTCTACTCAGGCTAAAAAAACAGCCACAGGGTAAAAAAGAATTACTTTGCTCTCGGTATTGGTTTAGTTGTATTTTATTTTGAAGGCCAGGTTAATGCACTGTGGGTAGCAGAAGCAGGAAGCAGCCAGAGGAAAAATGTGTTACTGAAAGCTTGTTAATGTCCAAACTGTTCACCCTATGTCTCAAATCTCATCTACACCTACGAAAGCAATGACTGTAAGTTTTGCAAGTGTCTGGTGCCTTAAAGAAGTTTTATGAGCTCTGTTTTAGACATCGTTTTTGCACATATTATTACCCGGAATTAGAACTTGCTCATGTGTATTAGCATAGTACTGCCTCTATTCACGTGTATTAATATAATAATTAATTATAATTAGCATATGTACATATAGCAAAATATAATGTTCTTCTTGTTTATCTCTAGTTCAGCAGCTATTTCCTGGTGCATTTATTCGGTATGTTGGAAAGCTAATGTACAATGTATTTCTGTTTGTTTTCCAGTTTCACTCGAGCTTTTCACACCACAATTGTAAGCTGTGTAAAAGACTACAATAAAGGAGCACGACGCTCAGATTCCTAGCTCGTGAAAACCGAGTTTGGCTTGCCGTATCCAACACGTAGTGATAACAGTACACTACAGAGTAATCTAGATTACTCTTCATCATTTTACACTCCAATCACTTTATTGTAAAGACTGAATATCTGTCAAGGTCAAAACATAGACTGGCCAAGCCCTAGTCTTAAATAAAGACCTTTGAAGTAAACGTCCTTGTGCGGCTCATGCTTTTTTGGAGTGCCTATGTTTTCACAGTTTTCAGGTTAAAACAAAAGAGTATAATTTGACTTCATCTAGCCCACGGTGGATTACAATTACATATGACTGTTAGCCATACGTACTTTGATGTCCTCTGTGTGAAAGATGTCTGCATCCTCGGGGCTGTCCATGAGGATTTTGGGCCTCTCTCCCTCTTTGTGTCCACGGCTGTCTCTCCGGCCTTTCTCTCCATGGTGGCCCATAGCCGCACGCTCACTGCTGGTGTTCCCCATAACTGTGACGCCAGGAAGTCCTTTACAAAATCACTAGAAGAGTAATAGGCCAATCATTAATTTGAGATCAAATAGTTGTTCAACCTTCTGGAAAAGCTACACCAGTTCACAAAAACAACTGAATGACAAATGCTTAATTGCAAATAGGTTACTTATTAGACAAGTGCAAATGCTTAGCGCTTCCATCTAGTGAGTTTGCAATAGGAATGTCAAAGTTAATCGGTAATAGATATTCTGTATTGTTCAAGTCAGAAACAGTTGAAAAAAATGTAAAAATTGTAACAATTTTAAAAACAAAACTACTTTTTATCAGGCTGATTAGGGCACAGCAACATTATAGAAATGTGGGTTTTATAAAGCTTGTCACATGAAAGAAATGTTAATCTAACAGACATTGTGAAATAAAGATTTCACTGTTGTTTCCAAATTTGTACATACAATAATAGAGAATAGTCATAATACTGTGATGTTTCTACTCTAAAAACAATAAAATGTGTTATTGTGACATCCCCAGTTTGTAAGCAGCACTTATATCATTCTGTACAAGGTGAAAGAAGACCAGTGGCTCAGGCGCTATAAACACTCACCTTGCCAATTTATGAATTTAATGTGCCAAAAGAAATCCCTTACGTGCAATAAGTTGAAAGCCCTTCTGACGAGTGCCTTTGTGAGCCTGTGCACAAGAAAGTATGGTATATAATCATTAGAGTGACAATTCAAAGGGTTTATCAAGACAAGATTAGGTTTTACATTTCCAAACATGTCAGGTTTTTGCCACCATTGCGTAGCCATAATGATTTATAACCCTGCAATAACCAGAAACCCCAGCAGTAGGTCTGCAACAATATTATCGTTTTACTCTTGCAGTAAGATTTTGTTGTTATTTGCATACCATGTACAGCAATAGTTTAGAGACACATGGTTCATAAAATCCTCAATAATACTGCGCCTGCACCGTTAAAACAATTCATTCAGTACACATCAGCAACGACTTCCAGAGCTACACGGGCCTCCACCAGGGGGCAGTGCACCATCCCACAGAAAAAAACTACATTTGCACAATCAGCTTTTTCATACAACGCAATAAAAGAATGGATCCATCTCCCAAGTGAAATAAAAAATCAAGCAAACTATGTTTCATTTTCCAAAGAACTCAAACAATGGCTACTGACTAATCAAACCTGTGAACACTGATATACTTGCTTCTGTTCTCAATGACTGTGTGGATATGTTTGTACTAAGCCTGTGCTTTTTACTAATGTGTGTGTGAGAGAGAGACAATGAGTGAGGGATGTGTGTGAGAAATTGTTCTATATTAATTACTATGTTTAATTGTTAAACTGCACTGTGACTATATGAATAACTGTTTTATATTAATTTGCACTGTGTAACTTATTTTTGTACCCCAGGGACTGCAGATGGAAATTAGCTGTTTAGCTACAATCTGGTGCAGATCATCTCAGTGTACAGAGACATTACGCTCGTAAGACAGTCCCTTCAAATAAATAAATTAAAAAAAAAAAAAATAAATAAAACCTACAGAACTCACTGTTTTCATGGTCAATAGCACACAGAATTCTGCCACGACAGGAGAGGGCAGCACTGTACATCTAGTACTTGATTTGCCAAACACTATGACATAAAATATTTCAAAAATTGTTATTTTAACTTACATATACTTACTGAATAGGTAACAGCTGGTGTTGCTATCAATATCGTTAATATCAGCTTTGGTGCCGATTGTTTATTACAAAAGAGAGAATATTGTAACAGCTATGATCCTTATGCACTTTTACAAATACCAGACCAGAGTCACAGTTAACGTTAGTTAGTTTATAACTTTTGGAAATTAGACTTGTACCTTTTAGCTATATAAATTAAGGGTTAAGTATGGTGAAGCAGCTCATTATAATATTGAACCAGTGTACTGTACCACAATATGAATTGTATATTGACAAAAGCGTATGCGAGAAACCTTATTACCAGAAGACAAGATAGCCACTAAGTTCACATGCACAGATCTAATATGTAACAGCTAGACTGCCAAACTACTACAAAATTGTAGCATTTATTCAATAAAAACACGCAATTTGAAATCTATGAATATCAAAATTGGTAGAAAAGCAAACACCGAAGAGGACAGCTAAGCCTTGATCTGTGAAGGATAACACATGCTAACTTGCTAACATGCTACTGCTTGTTTACAATCTATTTCTGGTAAATACCACGTTATTTTTTCACCTTAAAATAAAGGATGAAAATACATTAAACACTGTAAAAGCGGACAGCAGTAACCCGTACAGATAGATAGTCTATAACCTTGAAAATGTGAGCGGGATGCTAGCTTCTCCAGTCCATCTCTTCACTGCAGCAATATAAACAACGCTCATATAAACACACCGGGGTTTTACGCATGCGCAGAGGGAGAACTCCAGAGCGCGCATAACATAACACGTGTGGATTGTGTGGATGTGAAAAAGGGACAAAAACGACAAGAAAAGCCAAGGAGTACCTCTGGTGGAAAATACAAAAGTATATTGTTGGTTAAGTCCTGTTCAGTAGATGCCTTTTGATGCGCGTGAAAGATGTATGTTCACAAAGCGGACACTAGATGGCACGAGAAGACAGATTTAAAATAGAGCCTCGCGTCCGTAAATGTATTCTATTTATGTATACTCATGTCTATTCATTCTCAAATCATTAATTCAATTTTTCATTCATGTATTTGTTTAATCTGCTTTGTACGTGGGTCTCACGCAAAGACGCATGGATGGAGACCTGCTCCTGATGCTATCATTACTTGTTGTTTTGTAAATTTGCAAAAGTTCCAAACTTTTGGTTGTAAAAAATACAGATCGTCACTCAGTTTCCAACTCTGCTGACCAGCTGCTGATAGGACCGGGCAGACTATTTTTTGGGGTCAGATTAAATGCTGTGTTTTGCTGTATCTGTAGGGTGTCTCCCAAGAGTGTCTGGCTGCAGACCTTAATCCAGAGTCGCCAGCCCCGCAGACCTTAACCAGGAGGCGCCTTTACCCACAGGTCCGGAAGTACACATTGCGCGGCCGAAAATTGAAAAAAAAAAAGGTTACGCCGTTACTTACAATAACACATTTTACTAACCTAAGTAAGAGGTTATTAAAAATATGTTTAAGAACAATCAGAAAACATTCAAACTGAATGAAAGATTGGCAGTTCATGGAAATATTGATAGCACTGTATGCTGAAAATTGGTATGACGAAATGCCAAATTAAAATACAGGTGGCGTTGTCATAATTTCAGATGCTGGGCCTCCGTCACCACAGATATTTCATTTATTAACACAAAATACTGATTCACAAATGATTAACCATGTCTTTATTTGTTTGGTTTTGGCTCAACAAACTTGTATGTCAAGATACAATACTGAACGTTATAATCAGAAAAAAAAAAAAAAACAGTATTGAAAAAATTAAAAACTTGAAAGAAAGATTACATGCATTACTACACTCACTGAGTGACTGCCTATGCATAGGCAGTCACTATTTGTTCTTGTATTTTCCTGTTTTTCGGCACGTTTCACAGGCCACAGTTTTTAAATTCTTTTCATTTTTTTTTCATTTTTCAATAGTTCATAGCCTTCTAATGTCTGCTATTACTTTTGGTACATGTACCTTTTGTAGTTTTTTCATAATTTGCTGAGCAGTTTTTCCCTATCTTCTACAGTGGGAGCCTTTCTGTTGGTCCTCTACAGGAGAGTTTGCTGTTTAAACTGTTTGTGGCAGGTGCACGGTGGCAGAGCGGCTAGAGCTTCTGCCTCCCAATAAGGAGGTCATGGGTTCAAATCCCGGACCATACCAACATCACACGAATTTAATTGCGCAGTCACTCGCAATAGCTTCAGCTATTGCAACAGCATCTAGTTCATCTCATTACTTTCACAAAAAAACAAAGCCCCTCCCATCCACCACTTCTTCATAAAATGTCCACGTATTCCACACAAACAAACTCCTCGTATTCTTCATTGTCAGATTCCAGCCTCCATCATTATTGACAATGGAGCTACATCTACAAATTCACATTAAATTTGCGATTAACAGTAAATTTCACCCCTAGTTTTTTTTCTTAAAACTCCACTTCAATTCCATTTACACTATATTTAAAAACACTTGACGTTATAATACAAGTTTGATTGAAACACATACAATTAGAAGCGATAACGTAAAGAGCGTGTGGTGCTGTAATATCTAAATATACACTTCACAGGACGATACAAATTCTAATCATCACATTTTGTTAAGATTAATCAGCGGATAGCCAAATATTTAATTTAATTTCTACCTAGTTATAAATTAACAAGAAGAGGAATGATTGAATTAAAAACCTAAGGTGCCGTGTGTGTTGATATTGGTTATTTTTGACACATCCGAGCTCTGGTAGGGACCTCTGGGTTAAGGTACAGGTCACGTGGGCGCCTCCTGGTTAAGGTCTACGGAGGGGTGACTCTGGATTAAGGTCTGCAGCCAGACGCCTCTCTGTGTTTTAGGCCATTGTATTTATTTTAGTAATGCATTTATTTTAGTCACTGTAGTGTAAGCCTAACATAGGTTTGTAGTCTGACTGTATGGGCTATTTGTGATTATTATGAACAAGAACATGACCAAACAGTCACATAAAAACTAAAAAACTATATGCCAACTCAAACCTTCACCTTTTCTGTTGTCTTCCTTAGACCAAAATTAATCTTGAGTATTTACATAATCTTTGTTGCTCTTTTTGATTTAACTTAGCGAATTTGATCTGAATGGTCTTCGTTTTGTTGTCTATTGACCCAGTACAAAAATGACAAGCAGCTGTTAACGCAATTAAGCAGTTATTTGACCATATATTCATAGTTTAAAGACTTGTTGATGGTTTTACTTCGCGATTTTCCGTTGCGGTCTAGGGGCAAATAATGCTAGAGGATGATTGCCCCTTTGTGTTCAAAGCTACACATCATATTGTTACAACAGGAATAAATAAACCCCTGCAAAGTGGTAAAATTATCCTTTGAAAGATTGTGTTTAATAATTCTGAGCACTTTTGCGTTTGCAGTGAAACATTCAGTGTTTCTGTGCAAATCTCATGTTTTATAAAATAGTGTTACCTTGTGTTTAACCAGTGTGTGAATAAAATCAATTCAATGTGTGTTTTTGAATATAGATTTGTAACAGATATCTGGAGATTAAGAGAACAGTTGAGAGAACTGAAAAGTGTGACAGACCAAGGCAGAAAGAGAGTGATAACAGACAGACAGCCAGAGAGACGGCCAGAGAGACAGACAGACAGAGAGACAGACAGACAGCCAGAGAGAGAGAGAGACAGACAGAAAGAGAGACAGACAGACAGAGAGAGAGAGAGACGGCCAGAGAGACGGCCAGAGAGACAGACAGACAGAGAGACAGACAGACAGACAGCCAGAGAGAGAGACAGAGAGAGAGAGAGACAGACAGAAAGAGAGACAGAGAGAGAGACACAGACAGAGAGAGAGACAGACAGACAGAGATACAAACAGACAGAAAACCAGAGAGACAGACAGATGAAGAGCGAGAACAGACAGACGAAGAGTCAGTGATAACCAGAAACAAGGAGATGGAGAATCACACAATAAAGAAGGTGGGCTTTGCTGTGTGTTTTATCCTCAGTTGCCCAAAGGCAGGAGTGCAGGTGCAGGCAGACTGACAGCTCCACAGTTTAGGTACTGAAGTCAATGAGTGACAAAATAAGTGGAAAGGTGGCCACAAATTTCATCACAGTGGCCAAAGAGCCTACTCTCAAGCCAGGAGGAGCGCGCGCTGGAGGAGTACTGCTTGTACTCTTCCAGCTGTGGGGTTCCACCCTGACCATCCACATTTAATACATTTAAATCTACATCTATCTACATCATTTAATAGGCCTATCAGCCTATTAAATGTAGATTGTAAGATCCTGACTAAAATACTGGCAACACACTTGGAGAAAGTCTTGTCAGCTATCATACATACAGATCAAGTAAGTTTTAAGAAAAATAGATCATCAACGGATAATATGAGAAGACTGCTGCACCTAATAAGCCTTAACCGTGAGAGTAACAGTCCTGTTGTTGCCCTCTCCCTTGATACGGAGAAGGCTTTTGACCGGGTTCAGTGGGATTTTTTTATTTACAGCTCTTTTGAATTTTGGGTTTTCTGAATCATTTATCACATGGGTCAAAATACTATATAAGTCCTAAAGCATCAGTTATAACTAATGGGGAAATGTCACCCTTCTTCAGTTTGAATTGAGCCACAAGACAAGGGTGTCCTCTCTCACCTTTATTATTCAATCTCTCACTTGAACCGCTGGCAGTTGCCATAAGGAGAAATGTTAATATAAGGGGCATAGAGGGAGGTGGTAAAGAGCATACATTGCTGCTTTATGCAAACAATATATTAGTCCTATTAGAAGACCCAAACCAGTCAGTGCCCCATTTAATGGACACAATACAATCTTACTCTAATATCTCAGGTTATAAAATCAACTGGACCAAATCTGAGGCGATGCCTATATCTGGAATTTCTAGTGGAAATACAATGACAAAACTTGGTTTTAAATGGATTCCAAAAGGAATAACATATCTGGGTATTAAATTGAGCAGGGAGGAATGCCAGAGTTAAACTTTGAGCCACTTTTACAAAAAATCTAAATGAATCTAGACAAATGGGAAAAACTGACACTTTGCGGTAAAGTAAATGTAATCAAAATGGTGGTTTCGCCTCAGTTCAATTATACTCTTTTGATGCTGCCAATTACAGTGCCACCAACCATATTTACCCAATATGATATAATGGTTAAACAGTTTCTGTGGGAGGGGGAAAAGCCCAGAATCAAGCTGTCTAAACTGTGTTCACCTAGGGACAAGGGAGGGTTGGGCTTGCCTGACCCCAGGCTGCATTATGTTTCATTTGAGATGGCAAAGATTTCCCTTCATTGGAAGGGGAAAGATCAGTTTGACTGGGCTATAATTGAGAAATCTTTAGCCCATCCATTCACACCCGTTGAGTGCTTTTCTCAAATGTCGAATAAAGTTTCCAATCCTGTTATGTTGCACTCAAAGGAAATTTGGATGAAGGCTCATAAGTTGCTTAAAATGTCACACTGTAAACAACCATATTCCTCCCTATGGAAGAATCCTGCTATTTGTATTGCACCTATTTACTGGAAAAGTTGGATAATTTATATACAGATGGAATGTTCATGTCCTACAATGATATTCTGCACAAATACAGTCTGAAGGGGAAGGAACATTTTTGGAAATACCTTCAGATAAGGAATTGTGTCATGTCATTATCTCAGCATTCTAGAGACAACCACATTTTGAACTTTTTATCCTTACCATCTCATTATCTTCGAGCATCAGTGTTCTATAGAAGAATAAGTGCCACACTCAGCGATGACTGTAAAGCCCTTAGAGTTTTGTGTTAGAAGGACATTGGATCTGTGTTTGAGGATGGGGAATGGTTGAAAATTCTATCTGAAAATGGTAAATTTGTAATGGAATCCAGAAACCAATTTACACAGTATAAGATAATGCAAAGATATTATTGGACCCCAGTAAAATTGCATAGGCTGGGTCTTTTGAACAATCCACTGTGTTGGAAATGCCAAAAGGATGCCGGCACCCTTATACAAAGTTTGTGGAAATGTCCAATTATTGAACGTTTTTGGCGAGAGGTTGTACGCATTCTTAGCGATTGGTTAGGGAAAAATGTTCCACTATGTCCAAGATTATGTCTACTGGGTAACAGGGGAAAATTAACTGGCATATCGGGTAGGAAATTCTGGGTCATCATGGTGGGGGTCTCAGTAGCAGCCGGGATTATTCTTGCACACTGGAAAACCCCAAAACCCCCACAGATTAAGGAGTGGGCAAATATGATAACAAAAATGGCATCATATGAATGCATGTTCAACAAGTTAAACAGTAATGGTCCTACAGTGTCAGTTTGGGATACATTTTGGTCTTATATTACTAGTCACCTGGATGAATGAGTCCAACTTAACTTTTACGCCACTTTGTTTATTTCATCACATTGTCAATATGTTGGTTATTATTTTTAATAGATGTAGAATCAGAATCAGAAACGGTTTATTGCCATTGTCAGTGATCAAAAATTCACAAACATAGGAACTTGCTTCAGTGTAAGGTGCAGCATAAAGCCATGAATAAAATATAAAAAATATATAAAAAAGGCATACATAAAATTAAGAATAAAATACACTAAGATAGACTAAGACTATATACAGAATGTACAGTTGGCAGATAGTGCAATGTGCAAATGTGGTAGTGCAAATAGATTGTTCTTATATGATATATTGTTAAAGTGGCAGGTGTTACAGAGTGTTCATGAGTCCAACGGCAGAGGGAAAGAAACTGTTCTTGATTTACGCACAAAAACAGACAACACAGAGCGCACCAAAACGCCAGGGCATCCGTCAGCGGCGCCATTTGGGATAATGCAGTGGTCCCCAGTTATGATTGCTTTATTTTAAAATGTTGAACATGACAGTTGTGTGATTGTCATGTGTCAAGTAAAAACTTTAATAAAAATACTTGAATAAAAAAAAAAAAAGAGAGAATGAATAGAATGTGATGATGTCACAATTTCAAATCACACGCAGGAAGGAAATAAAAAGCGCAGTATTATTGTTATATTGCATGTGCATACGCTTATGCGAGTACATCTGCTTGTTGGTTATGGGTGGAAATATCGCAGGTAAATAAATGCACACTGCCTTTATTAGACTTACAAACTGTATTGATCCACGAGGGAAAGTATACATGAATAAAAAGTACATACAGCTCTTAAAATGTACTCTGTATGGAAAAAATAAAAGCAATCTTCATTTATTTACAAGGATAAAGTTGGGTGCGGCTGTAGGGCTCTCACACTTTCCTGCCTGAGCCCTAAAAATATGTGTACAATAGTGATGTGACATACATAAAGATAAAAAGACAGGAAATAAACATTTAACATGCATCCACAATAAAGCTGAAGATGAGCTCTAATTTGATGTTTTAACCCAAAATGTCACTTACACCAGTTGATTCTCCGCCCTCACCTTTTTTATTTCAGTTTTGTATATAATATCTTAACTTTTTATCAATCTGACCCCGACTCTTTGACTCCGTCCGACACAGGCGATCAGGTTTGTGGTCTTGTTAACATAAGATATTCTGACTTTAACTTTGCCTAATGACAGCAGTGAGAAGAGGTGAGGGCAGTGGGAAATGTGAATGCACACACCAATTTACCTTCCCCTCTAAAGACGCTTCGCTCAGTGTGTACTCGGCACTTTACCTCACGCTGAGCAGGAAGTGTGTCTGAATATGTGCTGTAAACCCACTCCTTGTCATGTTCTGTGCAAAATTTCCAAAAACAACAGCAACAAAAAAGTAGACATGGAGCAACCTGATAATACCTTTGATTGAATGCTAAGGTGGGATGCACAAGTTTTTACCTTTAAAGGAGTAAATTTCATTGCTGAAACGTTCTAATAACTACACTTATTCAAAACAAAGACAAAGACTTAATTCATTGAACAAATAGTTTATTAAGAATGATTCAGGCTTAGAAACTATTTAACTAATACTCTGACCCTAATTCCTAACCGTAGCCCTAACCTTTATTAAGTAGTTACTAAGCTTGAATCATGCTTAATAAACTATCTTTGTTCATGCTTTATTAAGACAAATTAAGGTGTAGTTATTATAAAGTGGTATAATTTAGTTTTTTTCCCGTCATATAGTATATTATAAAAGCAGCCCCTTGTGAAAAAATAAAACTGCTGCGTGCTTTCTGCATCAAACAATAAAATATTTTATCTTTCTCCACAGCGCTCGGATTGACTGAGCTTTGAGCGTCACTTTGCCTTCTGAAAAAAGAAAAAAAAGCTAACTAAATAACATTTTTGCCCTTTTAAACATCTTTAAACGTAAGAGTAGGTGGTGGTTGAATCATATTTTTGGGGCATTTGAGGTCCCCCTGCTGTCTCTGGGCGGAAAATCTGCTGTGCACCCAAAGACAAATATCCTTACGTCTTTTCACGAGCAGTGTTTCTTTCGTAAGAGAGCTTCAGGGGGAGCTCTGTCGCTAAAGTGACTTAGTTCTGCTTTAAGTATTTAGCATCATAAAATATAAATTGTATAAAAGGTTACAATCCTAATATCTATACATTTCAGAATATTGACGACGTTATGTTACATTCAGTCCATCTTTCTTTCCAGATTTAGATGATCAAAACCATCAATCCTGTTTTCGGTTTTGAAATGATAATGTCTTATTGCCTAGATCCTTGGTTGCCAAACTTTTTGAGCCGGAACCTCAAAAGTGTTAAAGCGTTAAGTGTTAAAGCATGTTATATTAGGTTTAATGTTCTTTCTTTCAATTGTTCAGTGTATTTTTTAACCAGATTTAACTACAAGATACTGTTTTTAGTTTAAAAATGGAGTAAACACAGTGTCATATTCATCAAAAGTATATCTTGTTGACAGCCAGTTTGCTGCTGACCCATCTATATTTAGACTTGTGAATAAAAAAAGTATTGCCAGCAGTACAATGAGGCTCGAGCCACCTTACCATTCACACAAAAGGTCTCGCAGTGGCCTCTGAACTGTGGAGGTGCAGCTGTTACAGTGAGCTTAATAAGGCCATCCTTTCTGTTAGTTGCCTGTCCGAGTGTGCAGCGCCTCAAAGGTCATACAACAGGGACGGGTTCTGCCAATTATCCGTCACGAAGACTGAGACGGAAGTTGGAAGTTTGCTTCCAAATAAGAATAAAGGAGGAGAATATGCATTTATTTTACTTTATTCATTCATTCATTCATTTTCTACCGCTTGTTCCCGTTAGGGGTCGTGGGTGACTGGAGCCTATCCCAGTGACTGTGGGCCTTAGGCGGGGTACACCCTGGACAGTGGCCAACTCGTCGCAGCAAACACAGAGACAGACAAGGACAGACAACCATTCACTCTCACATTCACACACTACGGGCGATTTAGAGTTGTCAATTAACCTACACAGTCATGTCTTTGGACGGTGGGAGGAGCCGGAGAACCCGGAGAGAACCCACGGTAACACGGGGAGGACATGCAGACTCCACCCAGAGAGATCGTGTGATGTTGGGGTGGTTCGGAATTCAAAACCACGATGTTGGGGTGGTCTGGGATTCGAACCCACGATCTCCTTATTGAGAGGCAGAAGCTCTAGCCGCTCTGCCACCGTGCACCTCAATATTTTACTTTATAAAGTCGTAAAAAACTGTTCCAATTTCTGATGGATTTGACAAATGAAAGTTAGATTAAATGGCTAAGAAAGGAGGCCAGTTGCCACACTTTTTACTTCACAGTGGTAAAATTGTAAGCATGTGTGTAACTGTAACTGTGTGTGTATTTTTTTTATATATACAGATATTAGGGCTGCACCATTAATCAACATATAATCGAAATCACTATTTTAAAGGATGCAATTAGCATATCGCAAAAGATGCAGTTTTTAAAGCTTCAAAACTTGGTTGCTGGAATGCTGAACGAGTATCTTTTCAATAGTAGATGTAGATGTTTTACCCAGGTGCTCTTCTGGTTGAGGATCAGTCTTGTACCAAGTAAGCAGGACAAAGGCACTCATGGGATTTTAGAAAATTAAAAAAGCCTTTAATAAATCATGGATGAAAAATATTTTTTAAAAACGCCAACGCGTTTCGGCCTTAGTTGGGCCTTCTTCAGGGCTTGAATTTTGAAAAAAATTAATTTTCTAAAATCCCATGAGTGCCTCTGTCCTGCTTACTTGTCAGTTTTTAAAGCGCCATAATTTCATCCACAAATAATATTTATTTTTTTTACTGTTAACCCTGTAGTTTATATCTGTATGTTCTGAAATAAATGTGTTATTTTATTAGTTTGTCAGTCCATAATCCCGTTTCAGTCTTTTTGTCAATTCTCCTGGTTGTGTTTAAAATATAAACAGAATACAATACTCACAAAATCGCAATTAGATATTTTGTACATACAGATATTGCAAAAAAGGAGCAGGGATAATGAATTACTTATAAGGTTTCTTTTGCTCTAGTACATACATATGATTGCAAATGTCTTCTATTTGTGCAAAATCGTTCTAATTCATGTGTTTGGTTAGTCACTTTATTGCCCCGCAGTGAAATTTGCCTTCACAGCTGAGCCAAGGAATGCCATCTCACAGAAAACACACACATAAGTAATAATAATAATAGTAATGCATCATACTTACTGCACAATAGAGAGGAACAGCGGGTCACGGTTTACATTTTGTTCAGCATTAATGACTGTAGGGATGTGACTGTTTTTGAATCGTACTCTGATGTTTTTTTTTAATCACCCCTTACTCTGGACTAAAGATTTGTGGTGATATATTTGTGGAAGTACATTTTAATGGTGGACTGACTTTCATTCTTGGTTCGCGAAAGCATGGCCACAGTTACAATGCCACGTTGGAGCCTGCCAGTTTCTCGTCGTCTCAAAGTTTGACACACTTTCAATCCCACTAATGATGCAAAAAGCTGCTATGTTGGTTATGGAGCTTGGTGTAGTGAACGCCAAGCCCCATGGTTGCATTTTATTACGGCTTCTGACACTGTATTACATTTTGGCTACATGTTTTTACAGGTTCTGACCCTGTGTTACGTTTCGTTATTACAGGTTTTTACACAGTGAGTTCCGCTTGCTTGAGATACATGCGATACACTTTGCTACACTGTATTACGTACAAAGGACACACATTATGCAAAATTGGCTTTTTTTCAGCATCTAACCAGGTTATGTCATCTGGTTCTGATAACATTGTTCCCTCATCCAAAAACATATCTGGAGTCATATTTAGTTTCATTCACACTTATTTGGTGGATCATGTTTAGTAAGTTCTCTCGCTCTGAGTCTGACAAAATACTCTGTTCCAAATTCCCCAGGATTGTGGCGTTTATTTGTGGTGTATATGTACGGTAAAGGGCACGTGTTACATGTCTTATATTCACCACAGTATCTATTGGTAATGGCTAAATATTAAACTAGGCACATCTTGAAAGCCCAGCATCCAGAATTTGCTATGCACAAATGACTTTTATGTGTTTTATGCGTAGGCGGTAACTGGCTCAGATGTGTGTGCCGTACAGACAAAGTATCCCAATGTTTGATCAAATGTGCTTTAAAAAGAGGAGCATGTCTCCTGCATGTGCAGACGTGTTGTAATTGGCCCCAGTCAGCTGGAGACTGAAAACAGCCGGCGTAGCTGGTGTAAGTGGGACGTGACGCTAACGCTGGCGGAGGTGGATCTATAAATGGCGTGCGGTTGGAGGCTTGGTTGGCTGGATGGTGGGATGTGACACTTCACTGATGTGTTTAAAGAGGCATTTGGGAATAGTGAGATTCAAGACAGAGAAAATACTGTTGCTGTGATTGTTGTTTTGTCCTTTTCGTTGTCCTTTCAGCCTACGGAGATTTGCAACCTACACTAACCAAAACTACTGTCAGGACTGAGTGGATAGCATGTATGCCAGGCTCCATGTGCAGCCGGCCGCAGTGTCGTGACTGGCCTGTCCAATAAAGCCTTCAGGACAAAAAAGCCTGAAAAAAAAAAAATGAAAAAAAGAAATTAAACAAGCACAGCGATGCTACATTGATTTTTTTCCATACCCTGTTGTTTGTTGATTAAGTTTAGCACACGTTTGGGAAATCTATTGAAAATACACTTGAAGGTTGGTCCAAAATACAGTTTCCTTGACTTTTTGTAAGGAACTTTTAGCCCGTCGGCTTCATTGGACAGCATAGCTTGAAAAGGGAATGAGAAAAGGGAGGACATTAAGGAAACTGTCAATTCTTTTATATCACTCTCACTACGCGGAGCACATAATGTTTCAGATATAATAGTATGATAAGAGATTGCATTCCAGGTGTACAATACTTAAACCAGAAATGACCAGTAGACTGGCTCTGTTTTATGACTCATTACAAGTCTTATTTTAGCTCCCAAACCTGTCCTGACCTTGCTGCATAGTGACGGACGTGCTGACATTTGAGCAGAAGTGCATTGTGGGACAGGATCACACTGCCCCTGGTGTTTACCGTCTCTCATCCAGGCAGAGTGTCCCCATCACAGCTACAAGGGCACAGCACCTCTCCTCCTCCAGCCTCAGTCCACTCTCCTCAGACAGGCCCGATAACCTTTAGAATGAGGCCCCACTGTTTACAGAGAGGCAGATGACTCACACAAACTGGCGTTATTCAGAAACAACTGCATTTTAGAGTATAGTATAGTAGGTAAAGGGTGCTGATGTGAGAGTATTCTGTCTGGTTCTCCTTTAACGTCTCTGTAGTTCAAATATTTACAGAATATAGAATCAATTTAATCCACATATTTGTCCTTGTTTGGATTAGTCCTTGTTTATCCCTAGTTCAGCCCTAGGTCAGTAGTTCTCAAACTTTTTACCCCAAGCTTTCTGAATACCACCAAATCTAAATTGAGTCTATAACAGGACTATTTCAGGTCTAAGTAAGGGATAAACCAGGTCTTAAGAAGGAATACACCATTGCCACATTTGTTTTAGCTAGCTAAATGTCCTAAAGGAAGAGTAAAACATGTGAATAAAATGTACCATAAAAGAAGCAAACATTACAATTGAAGAGGTGTCCACGTACCACCAGAAGAAGTTTGCGTACCACCAGTTTGAGAAACACTGCCCTAGTTTAGACCAAGAATAGTTTTGGTTTAGACCTGGTTTAGATCTGGTGGTACTCAGAAGGTCAATTGGTTTCTTAGATGGTACTTGGTGTGGAAAACGTTTGAGAAAAACGTCCAGACAATGACTCTTGGCTAATTGGTAATCACCCAGAAACACAAAGGTCAGTGGTTTGATCCTTGTTCTATATACCATCAATCAGGGCTGGCCCTTCCTTATAAGGAGCTGCATAGAGCCCCAAAGCCACAAGGAGACCACAGTAGTACCTATAATCAACTTGATAACATTAATATTGATCAGAAAATAAGAACAAAAATAAAATAAAAATATTAGGGAGAGGATCTCACACCCACAAATACCTGTTTGACTGTTTTTGTGTTTACAGTCCCCCCCCCCCGTACTTGATAGGTCTATCTGATTTTGGGAAGACAGACACATTTATTTAATGTGATTACAGCTGTGTGCAAGTTGGGGGCCACCAGGACAGATTTTGCTTAGGGCCCCCTGAACAATTGGGCCGCCTCTCCCATCAGTCTGTCCACGGACAAGACACTTCGCTCACTTCTGAAATGTATATTTACTCATAGTTGATAAATTGCCAAACAATTTGTACAGTAAGAATGAAAGACATGATGACAGACCCCGGCCTCACAGCTCGAAGGTCCGAGGTTGGATTCCTGGACTGAATGGGAATCTTTTGCAGGTAGTTTTCATTTTCTCCCATTGTTTGCGCGTTTCCAGGTTCATATGTATAAAACATACAATAGGGTCCACATTACATACATTTTAAATGTGGAGATTATCCTGATTAATTGAAGGATAATAAATATAAACATTAGGACTTTAGAGTTTCATTTTAGCTTATTTTTGTAGTGCCCAAAATCACAACAACATTTACCCCGATGGGCCACAGGTAGAAAGCAGTTTAAATATTTAGCAATTGACACTCAGAAACAAAAAAACACAAAAAACCCTGTGAGAAAAAGTAAGTTAATCCAGTGCAGAGAGAGTTCCTCCAGGCAAATGGGAACATCCAGGTCTGCAGGTCAGGGTTGTGGGATGGGAGGTCGTCACTGGAGCAGCCGCCACAGTGTCTGAAAAGCCAAAAGCACCTTATTTTGTAGATCTTAAATGTACCCCCATTTGTGTTCGCCGTAGCTTTTTCATCATTCCAGTTGGAACATTCAATGGTTATCTGCAGCTTATTGTGTAAAATCACACATTTCCAGCTCTTTTCTCTGCTGTTCGTGTTATGACTAGTCCATGCTCCAAAGACGTGAGGCTGGCTGTAATAGGTGAAATGATGATTTTAAATTGCCTTTAGAAACGGCTGCGAGTGTGAATAGGGTTCTGTGGTGACGTGTCAGACTTATTATCAACCGATGTCAATATCCTGTCCAGAACACTGTCAGCCGCAGTCTATAAGGCTATACTTCTCTGTAAGGCTGGACTTCGAAAGGTAAACTCTACCAAAGAAGTACACTCTTTTACATTATAATGCAGGTTGATCACATATGAGCAATTCGACAGAGCAGTTGTTTGGGGAATTAACACCGGTTTCATTAAGGGCATGTTTGAACCAAATTGTGAAATGTTCTTGGTCTGAAATGTATGTTTTTCTTCCTCAAGTTGCTAGAGTTTGGGTGTGTATATTCATGGGTTTCCGAATTATGAAAAATTGGAACAGTTCCCATAAACAATTAAAACATATCTTTTGGACGGGAAAAAGTGCTCAAAATGTTGCATATACCAGGAAGTTTAAACTAATGAATTGACAGTCTTCTTCACAGCTCAAATATTTTTTTAAGCTGCTTCTAATATTACCACAATTTAGAGAATGTTTAACAAATTTTATATCTTAAAAAAGTTTACTATGGAGATTGTGCCAAGTTTTCATCACTCTGAAACCCATGGATTGTTCCACCATGTGAAGCAAAAACTCTTGCCTACTTTTCACCAGTTTAACTTTGGTTTGTGCTATTTAGTTTCGATTCGGGTTCGGAGTGAAAACAGTAACCTAAACCTTTTCCTAACTGTACCCTTTAGGTAGGAGCAAGTTCTTGTATTGCAGTCTCGAGTAAGTCTCAAGTCCAAGTCATGTCCCAAGTCAGTCGCCCAGAAGTTCAAGTCAAGTGCACGGGGCAGAGTGATTAGAGCTTCTGCCTCCCAATAAGGAGATTGTGGGTTCGAATCCCG
Organism: Rhinogobius similis; assembly: GCA_019453435.1. Classification (NCBI taxonomy): domain Eukaryota; kingdom Metazoa; phylum Chordata; class Actinopteri; order Gobiiformes; family Gobiidae; genus Rhinogobius; species Rhinogobius similis. Next base: position 41,821,054 of record CM033619.1, read on the forward strand.
GACCACCCCAACATCACACGCTCTCTCTGGGTGGAGTCTGCATGTCCTCCCCGTGTTACCGTGGGTTCTCTCCGGGTTCTCCGGCTCCTCCCACCGTCCAAAGACATGACTGTGCGGGTTAATTGGAAACTCTAGTGAATGACGCCCCTAGTGAATGAATGTGAGAGTGAATGGTTGTCTGTCCTTGTCTGTGTCTCTGTCTGTGTGAATGAATTAATGATAATATTCATTGGTTGGTGTATGAATGAGAGTGTTATGAGAGTGAATGCGGGACAACAGATGGAAATTAGCCCAAGGCTACAAGGCTGTGTTTACAGCATGTATATCATGTATATTAACATGCACTGTCCTGACCAAAAAAAAAAAAAAAGTCAATGTAGTTTCAAGTCCTTTCAAGTTAATGTACCAAATTACTGAAAACGGCTCCTATTTTTGCAAGTTATGTGATTTTTTTGTGAATACTTCTTTTTCGAAAATGCTGGTCACATTTAAGCATTGACTGTATGAGATAATGGTTTTAATAGCACATTTATTTTTTTGAGGAAAAGCATCAAGTCGTTTCAAGTCTGAATGTTGTGGCTCAAAGGAGTGGATCCAAAAAGGAGACAAGATTAGCAAACAGAGATAATTTATTGTCCAGTAATGGCATATAAGGTTCTCAAAGTCTCTGGATGGAACTCGGGCGGAGAATTGGAGCAGGCAGGAGCAGGAGCAGTTGAAACAGGTCTCAATTACAACGGAGCTCAAGGAACAGATAAAAGATTCAAGAAACTGAGCAGCCAATATTCCTGTCTGGTAGACTAATAATCTGGCGTCGACTGGCTGGAGAGCTGGGCTTTAGTAGTCCCCTCAATCACAGGTAAGTGAAGCCAGGTGAGTTATAGGCAGGAACTCATCTCCGCCCCGCAACAGCTCAGACACTGAAGGCTCCAACTTCTTGTCCAGTCTTGAGTCATTGGCATTCAGGTCCAAGCCAAGTCCCAGGTCTTAGTCTGTCCTCTCAAGTCATCAAAATAGTGATTCAGCTCTGACTTGAGTTCAAGTTACGACTTGCAAGTCCACATTTCTGGACATTACTCTAAACTTCATAACTTTCAAAGGTAGAAAAGGTTTTTGTGTGTCTATATGTGGCGAAAAACTATGGAACAGTCTTGGGGAACAACATAAGCAATACAGTAGCGTTCACAAATTTAAAAACCATGCATTAACACATTATATTCTCACAGAACTGAGGATGAGCTGTAAGGATGCAAGTATATTATAATTATCAACCAGAACTGCAACAACTTCTGTAACAATTTCACTTCCTGATTGGGCAGCAAATGTAACCAATTAGAGGCAAGTCAATGCACTATACTTACGGCGATTACCTATCCATCCATTTTCGTTTGCTTTGGTTTTTCTGCGGCAGCTTACATGGGCAGCAGTCCAAACAGAGAGGCTCATACGTCTATTTCATTTCCTCCAGCTTCTCCAGGGGAAGAAATACTGAGGCGTTCAGGAGGCATCTGGCAACAACAGCCTGACACCTCAACAGCAGGTCTATACTCTGAGCTCCTCCTGTGTGTTCACTTAGATCAGGGGTGTCAAACTCATGTTGAGAGGGGGGGGGTTTAGAAAATCAGAGCCGGTCAGGGGCCGCAACAGAGACAGACCCAGATCCTTACCCACAAAGTCTACACAGTACATTGGAGATTTTAGTTGCTCGAAGTTTTACATTTACAAGGTATATTTGGTATATTTTAGAATTTAGAAATGATGATAATAATCCACAAACTAGCTTCTAACTATGTGTTTTTGTAATAAATCGTGTTGATATGGGTTTTGATGGGTTCTATGCGTTCTATTGGAGGGGAAGTTTATAGTACAAATTAAAACCTATCTTAGGGGCCATAAGAAATCACCTTGAGAACCGCATTTGGCCCGCGGGTCGCCTGTTTGACATGTCTGACTTAGATCATTATCAAAAGACACATCTCAACCTTGTTTTATTTCCATTTTTACAACAAAACTACTTTTTTCGCCTTCCATAGAAATACACAATTTAAGCAATAAAACATGAAATAACTCAAGAAACTGTCTCCACAAACCACAGTCTATTCATTATTCGTCGATGTAAACCCTCATTCGTCCAGGTGTGGTCCATCATAGAAAGGGGTTCAGAGGTTGTTATCCGGACGCCGTTTAAAGATCGAGACGTTTCGACTTTTATCCAAAAGTCATTGTCAATCAGAGAGCTGGTATGGGAACTTGGGCTAACAAAGACAGGTATTCAGTGACTCCTCCCTGGGGGCAGGACTCCCACTACTTAGAGTAGCATATAAGCCCAAGTTACCATACCAGCTCTCTGATTGACAATGACTCTATTCATTATTCTTTATCGCTCAGGGTTGCTTGGATTGGGTTCACTCACAAAAATGAATGTAGACATTTTCAGTTGACATGGCATCATTTTATCAGTTCAAATTTAAAATTCACTTTCTTGAATGCACTGAACGGATATAAGTTCTGAGTATCACAATGAGAAAAGTGCTAAGTATTGGTTTCCTTGACATTTTCCCGTTGAAAAGATACAACATTTTGATTTAAATTGTTAATCGCTCTGGCACCGGTGCAAATTTTCCATTTTCTGATAGCCATGAATACAAAATAGGTTTCATTTCCGCTGATAACATAAATTGCCTTCTCCTTACAGCGCACAGAAACATGCAGTGTCAAGAGGGTTGCATCCTATAGTAGCAATCATAAACCCTATTGACGCTAAGTGTGTGTTCAGGTCAAAGATAAGGAGTCTCACACCTTGACTCCTGCGGGATACAATTATAACCAGGATGTATGACACACCAGCAGGTCAAGGAGCACACAAAAACTCTTCAGACGTCCACCTCTGCGCGCCAAACCCTGTGCTGTATTTACTTGACCGTGAAAAAGCGAAGTTAAACTAAAAGGTCAGAATGGGAAAAAAGTGAAAGGCGAGTGCACAGCGGTAGACAAGCCGCTTCAAAACAGAGAACAGAGAAGTGTGTGGGAGATTTGAGGCTGTTGTGCAATCATTTCAGAATGTTACTATGGCATTAGAATTAGGGAATTAGTTACAATACAAATGCTTGTGAAGATGTCAAATAAAACTAAAACAACTAAAAATGACAAAGAAACATTGTGGAAATTTCTGTCATTAAAAATACACTAAAGCCTTTTTTTTTATTATAACAATTTTGATTGATTTGATTAATTGATTGACTTTATTTCGAGCTTAGAATGTATTACACATCAACCTTGTACATACAAACAAATGGGTGCATACACAGTTTCCAAAATGTTAAAGTGCGTATGACGGGTTTTTACGATTTTGTAATTTTGACTTTATTCAGTGTATTAATACCTCTTGTAGACATAAATTATAGTTTTACAGTAATCAGGTCGCTGTTTGTGGAGAAAAGTTGAAAAGTCTGTTGACAATTACAGGAAGTAAACAAACAGATGACATCACACTGGGGAGACAAAGGTTACGCATAATTTACACAAAATAAACTACCTTGTTGACCCTTTAAACATTAATTCAACAAAATAAAGGCGTGTTTCTTTTTGTCAAATGAGCAAAATCTGTGACATTAGAGGAGTTTTGACCAATGTACATTGTGGTTGCTATGGTAATTTCCTAGTGTGATGTCATACTTTTCAACCAGGAAGTAAAATTTAAAACCTAAAAAATAGCTAAACGGGGGTAACATGCGTGCAGATTTTAGTAGAAATTTGAATATATTCATATTAACGGCATTTTAGTTAAACGTGTATTTCAACCTGTCAGAGGCCCTTTAATGTATCGTATTGTTAACAGTATGTTGTATTGTGGTGTCGTGTCTGTTTAAAGGTGCACCATGTACCTTTTCAGTTGTAGAGGTCTGCTACGTGATTGTCCCATCATGACACAGGATCAGTTTTTTTTTGTACGAAGGGTGAAGAAGATTTGACAGACGTTGCGCTCAGTGGAACTCATTTCATTTTGGTCGGAGTTTCAGATGTATTTTTGAGACTTATAAAGGCATTTGAGTGGAACATAATCTCAGTGAATGCACTCACCTTTGAACCCCTTCAGAGCGTGTTATCGATTTCACTCAAACAGCAGGAAGTCCTAATGTTTTCGAATATTAGGTTTGGTGGGAGAATGTAACTGAAGCCCGGCGCTGTGCATATTACACATACGGATACCACACACCGGAGCCATGCAGTCTGCTGTCAGAAATGTTATCTTACATTGTGGAGCTGGTCAGGAGTTGGGTTGGAGGGTCATTGTCTGGACTTACAGCATTACATTTACCTCGATCATATTATTTCTATCAGTAATTGTGTAATACTTTTATGGCAGCGGTTACCAACTTTTTCCTCCCTGATTTCTTACCTGTTTACGTGGTGGGCGGCCCAATCATCCTTCTCCTGCCTAAGAAGCTACAGCCTTAGAGGAAAAAAATATATTTGTTTTCTAGTTGCTAAAGAGTTCTTAAAATAATTAAGATGTTAAAAGAACAATAATGATTATAACATACTTTATACTTTATGGGTTAGTCACAGGGAAAGACATACAGTGTCCAAGTCAGTAGCAGCTGTATTTACTGTGTGCTGACATTATGCTTAGTCAGATCAGAGAATACAGCTAAGCCAGCTAAGCCAGCCACAAAAAGGACATTGTATATTTTCTTTTCTTTAAGTAACGATTTTCAGAATTATAAAAGTAAATATTGTATGTAGCACTAACTTTATACGTCATATTTCCCATTGTGTTAACAAGTCAGGTGCTCTTTCCAATGCAGAAAGCACAAGAGAGAGTGCATTTTAATGGGCAAAAAGAAACATGTCAGAGTGCTTCTGACTGTGCTTTTTACCAATAATACATACTAATAAGTTGTGAAGATGTGGAAGCTGCTGTCTTTTTAAAACAACATAACTGTGTTTGTGTTTTCTATTTTAATTGACCTTGAGTCTAAATTAAAGTTGAAGTGAACTGAATTAAAACACAACCACATTTTGGTCATAAGGCAGGGTTGCACCAAAATGAAAATGAATTAACTGGATGGCAATTAACACATATTGTGTTTCCAAGAGTATGATAACATGCTACACATAAAATATGTGCCATGTATCACATGAGCGTGAAGTGTCAGTGGTGGGACACATAAACGTCAGAAAACACCAGACCATGATTGTCCAGGAGGTAAATGCCATGCATTTATTTCAGTGCTGTGACAACTGTAAGAACCAAACTCTTTTCTCTAACAAACCCAGCATATCACATCATACACTTTACATTATATTCATATATCTGTATATACTTTCAGTGAGCCTAAAGCCTGCTTTTGTGCATCATAATCATAATCTTTAATCAACATTACAGCGTTGCCATCACATTTTCTATACATTTGAACAGTGCTTATGCATATTAACAAGGGATGCAATCAAACCTGTGCACCATCTCCCATTGTCTTTCTGTAGTTCATTAGGGACTATTCGCCGCTCAGTAGTTCATCTCCGTTTACCAACCCCTCAGTGCAAAGAATGGCACTGAACAAGCAGCTCGTATGCAGCTACAGAGAAACACTATATGGCAGTATATACACATCACATAGTGGGTTAGCTTTCATTAGCATCCATTCACAGTTAGTACTCCAGAAGAACAGAATGAAACATGGTGTGGCAGAGGAATAAATAGAGCTTTGTAATGCATTTTCATTTATACCAACATGAAGAGCAGTTCTTATAATACTGGGTATGCAGGTAGCGCTTGGTCCTGTTACTGTAGGGACAACTGTGATAGTAATGTCCAGAAGTCTTGGCAATGTGTGAATACCTGGCTTTGTGAAGTGGTTTAAAGGGATAGCGTAGTGTTATGTAAATGGAATCATATACATTTTAGAGTTTGAAGAAGCAGACAGGAAACGAGAACTACCATTATAAAAACGGAAAAGGTTGTCAAAAAAGGTTGTTTTTGCACTATTGAAACTAGATACTGATTTTAACAAGGATCGATACCGAAACAAGTAAAAGACCACTTGGTAATATTAAGATGGACATACGTCATTAACATGCATTATTGTGGCTTTAAATAGTTTATAGTTGACTTTCTGTTACGTAACCAGAGATGGAATCATAAAGAGGGTTAATGAAACAAATGTGATCAAAATACAACTTCAGGTATTTTTCGATGAGGGAAACATGGTTAAAAGATTTTTAAAAATGACAGTTAAAAGTACATTTTGCATGATATGTATCGTAAAAGCTATATGTTTTAAAAATGACTTTCACTTGTCTATAAAGAATTTTAATTATCATTGTGGTATCAAATTCCGAATCCAGTACCAGGCCTTTTTCTTAGTGCTGCACTACACATTGTTTTAGTAGTTAACAAATTATTTTTTGATTAGTCGACTAGCCAATTATTTCTGTTGTATATAGGTTTTAAAGGACAAATATTATGCAAATTTTACTTTTTTGAGCTTTTAGCCATGTTCTAACATTGTTCCGTCATCAAAAACATACCTGGAGTAGCACTAAGCTTCACTCACGCTATTTTGATGAATCCTGGTTTGAAATTACTCTCCCCCTCCGTTTTTTGATAACTGATGTCACTTATCAGAGAATCTTCTGCAGTTTTGAGTCCTTAAACCCTCGTCAGACTCACTATGAGCATTTCTGCCATCTAATTACGATCACTACAACCGCGTCACAGCTAACCATTGCTAAAATTAGATAGCAATGTGTATATACAAATGTGTGTAATTGCCTCTGCAGCCAGTAGATGGAGCCACAGCTAAGGCTTAAAATGGCATCTTCAAAGGCAGTGATTGTACTTTGTAAAAACATTTCATTTTAGCTCTAAAACATGAGATGTCAAAGTCATGATACTCAAGAGCATGTTTAAAGGCCAATAACAATACAAATAATGCACAATATTTGTCATTTAAATACATATTCAGGCAAATAAAGGTTCAAATAAGGTGATTCTCGATAGAAAGTATCAAAAATTGTTTCATTTTTTGAACATTTAGATTTAACAAAGTTGCTGTCTCTGTTATAAAAGATCTTTTGGCATGCATTCTGTCTGTCTGTGTAGTCCAGTTAACAATTACAATGATCAAAATACAATTAGGATCATTTTAATAGTTGCAGCCTTGTCACTAGTTTTTGTCTAATACTGACCTGCCGTTCCGCATGAGTTATCCAACTATTGAGCTTAGGGTTTAGACAGAAATTTCAATTTGTAACCGCTTCAGATTACGGTAAACAATGGCGGTAATTCACAATGTAGCTTTCTGTCTGCTTCTCCAAAAAGAATCAACAGCAGCAACGACAAAAGATCTCGGTAGAAACGGGTTTAAATTACAACAAGGTCTAATGGAACAGACGGGTAAGAAGTCTTAATTAGGTGAGCACATAAAGAGATCTACATTTACAAAGCAGAAGAAGAATGGAGCGCATAAACTTATAACAGAGCCATGTATGTTGGGTCTATACCTCCAGCAGCAGCAGTGAAGCCTGTTTGAACTGGGCGCGGAATGGGTGATTGTCTGGTACACCTCACGTCGCAGGCCGCTGTCGTTCTCGTCCGTCATCGTGTGTACTTGGTGTGGTGCGGAGGAAGAGGAGAGAATGAGCTCGTCTCGCAAAAACCCGGACATGTTTTCAAGCAGGTTCTCAGTGGCGTCGTCCTGTCAGGTCAAACGCTGTGGGCTGGATCCCCCCCTCTCTCGCTCCGTGGACTCCGTGGTGCAGCGAGGCCCCTGGACTATAGAGGCATCCGGATGTGCATGGCGGAGCTGTTGGGACGCGCCGCCACGATGTAGATGGCACTGTCCTTCAGGAAGTCTGCCCAGGTGACAGGTCTGTGGGAAAGACGCAATTGTGAATTTGCGAGATGCTACAGACGTTTTTACACCAAATGTGGCAGAGAGGAAATGAGGGAATGGCCCGTCTCATCAGCAAACTGAAACAAGTAAGAGTGGGACATGGAGGATATGAAGTGGCAAAATCAAAAAGACTTGTCACTGTGGCAGTCTGGGCCTTAGCTTTTGATTGACGTGTGCAGAAGTGTTCAATGAAATCAATGTCCAGACTTACATTTATGATTGATTGTGATTTATTTTAAGTCCACAGGTTTGAACAAGGTTCCACAGCTGATGTATTCCACATAATCCACGATATTCAGCATGGGCACAGTCAAACACCATAGGCCTTGAAGCCCAGGTAGCCTCCACACCTGTTTTGGCTGTTTCACTTTTTCATGCCTAGAGCTCCCCCACCTGTCCACATATAGGAACTCTAGCTCCACCTCTTAGGCGTCATCAAAATAAAAGATCTATGAAGCTTAAATTCAGGTTGCTTTTTATTAACATAAGTAGACGCAGGTGTAACAAATAATAATAATAATAATCTAGTAACAGCGCCTAAAGAAAATGACATACATGGCCTCTACAGGAGAGCTGTGATTTCAAGCTCAAGGTCAAGTTTAGTTTTAGTTCCTAGCGTCAATGCCCCACTCTAAAGATTAAGTTAAGAGTTTTTTGCTACGAGAAAACAGAATCTGATTGGTTGAAACAGAGTCTTCCTATCTTGCTTACTGCATGTGTGACCCTAGTTCCAATAAGATCTCAGCTCATTTTATGTAGATGGCATTCTTGCAGCAAAAGTGAACAATAACATAATGTTTTAACAACGACCCTCAGTATGTTTCCATTGTTATAAAATGCATATAAAAAACATAAATGATGATAAAAGACTAATTTTTCTGTCTCTAGAGTTCACCTGGCTCCCCCTGGATGCTGGCTGTGATGCCGAGGCTGCAGGACAAAGAAGAATGACGCTTTTGTCCTGATGGCTGTTACTTACCACAAACTGGCCTGACACGATCCTCCTGTCAAGCTCCTTTGACTTTTGTTTGAGCTTTACTGTTATGATTATTGTATCAAGCTCTTCAATGTGCTTTAATTGTCCCTTTGTGACAAATTAAGTGATTGATTGGTTGATTGAATCTTCCATAGATTTATTCATAGGTTTATTAATTAACTCATCTACAGAGCTCGGGATCGAACGTCAAAAATGTTTAATTTCTGGCCAGATGTACCAAACGTCCAAAGAGATATATAGCAAAAACAATGAAAAAAGCCATTACTGCTGGTAAATACATTTTTGAAAATATAGCATCAGAATAATTTTGAATGAATGCTAAGTTTAGTATTTAGCATCTTAAGCTCTATGGTTAAACATATCTTGTAAAATTGTTGTTAAAACATGACCAAAACTTATGCAAAATTGGTCCTGATAATAGTGTAAGACAGACAGTTGTAAGGATAAAGAAATGATGGAGAACCTGTGGATCATACTGCCATAAAATTGTGAAAAGTTCTTATCACTATAGCTATCATGTGTCAGTAACACTTTAGAATAACTCCTAAGTAAAGCATTAACAAAGTAGTTCATTAACTACTATTAAATAGTTTATTAAGCATGATTCAGGATTAGTAACTACTTAATTAAGATTAGGGTTAGGGCTAGGAATTTGGGTTAGAGTATTAGTTAATAAGCCTGAATCATTCTTAATACATTCTTTATTCACTATTAATTAAGTTATTCTAAAGTGTCACCCATGTATCTAAAAAAAAACCCAAAACAAGAACAAATCTCTTTACTATGAAATAAAAGTTTAACCTTGATGTTTTAAACTGAAGAGAATGTGAGCCTAACCTCTTAAGTATACTGTACATTGCACACTTTCTTTTTTCCCCTGCACACACAACAAATCACAACAAAACACTGACAAACTTGCATCTGCTCGCAAATATTCTGTACACATATTAATTCAATTGTGTGTTCATTTACCCCACGCCGCTTTACAAAATGTAATTAAGGGCTTTCATTTGTGCGACCTAGGGCGAAGTTAATGAGTAATTCGGTTTGATTTGACGGTTCGTAACCAGTAATTGCAGGTCCCAGTCGTCCCAGTGTCTAGTGCGGCTGTATTGTACCATGGGAATGTAGTAATGTCTGAAGAAATAACTGCATCCAGACTTTACAGATGACTTTCACTATCCACTCTGAAATGATCTTGTTGCAAGTGTATTGTCTCCACTTGAATTTGCACTTGTGAAGCCCAGTTGAATACCAAATTGTCATTACTTTGAAAAGATCAGTCAGTATGTTGACTTATAAGCAGGCTCTGCGTAAGGCTCAAACCAGATATTATTCAAATTTAATAGAAGTAAATAAAAATAACTCTAGATTTCTCTTCAGCACTGTAGCCAGGCTGACAAACTGTCACAGCGCAGTAGAACCCTCAATACCAGTTACTCTAAGCTGCAATGACTTCCTTCTATTCTTTAACAGCAAAATCACAACTATTAGAGATAAACTAAATGCAATGACTCCCACTATCAGTACTGAGCAAGCCCAGACTGCAAAGCTAGTGTCCCATACAAATCCTTCAGTAATACTAGATAGGTTCACTGCTGTTGATCAGGCAGAGATAACTTCAGTCATTATGTCCTCCAAAACATCAACTTGTATTTTAGACCCAATCCCAAATAGACTCCTCAAAGAAATTCTCCCCCTAATTATAAATCCCATTCTTAATATAATAAATACTTCACTAGAAAGCGGTTATGTCCCTCAGTCCTTCAAATATGCAGTGGTTAAAGCACTTTTGAAAAAGCCTAATCTAGACCCCGACATACTGGCAAACTATAGACCTATTTCTAATCTGCCCTTTGTCTCTAAAATCCTTGAAAGAATTGTGATTAAACAGCTTTGTCGCCACCTGCAGGACAATAATTTATTTGAAGTTTTTCAGTCAGGGTTCGTGCATACCACAGCACTGAAACTGCACTAGTTAAAGTCACAAATGATCTGTTATTAGCTGCTGATGATGGACAGGTCTCAATTCTGGTTCTGTTGGACCTCAGCGCAGCGTTTGACACCATCGACCACAACATTCTACTGCAGAGGTTAGAATGTGATGTAGGTGTCAGTGGAACCGCCCTTAGCTGGTTTAAATCCTATCTATCTGATAGGTACCAGTTTGTTAATGTAAACCAGAGATCTTCCCCACGTTCTAAAGTAACCTACGGTGTGCCGCAGGGTTCAGTACTCGGTCCAGTTCTGTTCACTCTTTATATGCTGCCCTTAGGTATGATCATCAGAAAGCATGGCATTAACTTCCACTGCTATGCAGATGACACTCAGCTGTATCTATCAATGAAACCTGATCAGACGCATCAAGTAGACAGACTTAGTGCCTGCGTGAAAGACAAAAAAACTTGGATGACTCTTAATTATCTGCTCCTTAACCCTAAAAAACCGAGGTCATTCTGCTGGGCCCTAAGCACCTGCGAGACTCCTTATCTGACCAGATAGTTTCTCTGGACAATATCACTGTAGCCCCCAGCTCTACTGTAAGAAACCTTGGGGTCCTATTTGACCAAGATCTCTCGTTCAAAGCTCATATAAATCAAGCCTGTAAAACAGCCTACTTTCATTTGCGTAACATAGCCAAAATTAGAAAAATCCAGCCCAGAGATGATGCCGAAAAACTCATCCATGCATTTGTCACATCCAGATTAGACTATTGTAACGCTCTGCTTATAGCGTGTCCTAAAAGCTCTATAAGAAGCTTTCAACTGGTTCAAAAATGCAGCAGCAAGATTATTAACAGGTACTAGAAAAAGAGATCATATTTCACCAGTGTTAGAGTCTCTTCACTGGCTTCCTGTTGAGTTTAGAATCAAATTTAAAATCCTCCTCCTGACTTATAAAGCTTTAAACAATATGGCCCCATCCTACCTCAAAGATGCAATAGTAGCGTACCATCCAAACAGAGCTCTTCGTTCTCAAAATGCTGGACTATTGTTAGTCCCCAGAGTCTCTAAAAGCACAGTAGGAGGTCGAGCATTTAGCTACCAAGCTCCTGTGTTATGGAACCAGCTCCCTATTCATGTAAAAGAGGCCGACACAGTCTCTACATTTAAGACCAGGCTCAAAACGTTCCTCTTTGAAATAGCTTATGGTCAGGCCAGTTAGGAACAGAAATAAAAACCTACAGTTTTAGCTACGCTGCCCTTGGAGCAATTCTGCTGGGGGAAGTATGGCAGCTTGAACACTATCCTCTGGTTCTTCCTACTTTATCTATCAACAATATTTAATATTACTTCAACTGTAGTCTGTTCATTGCTGTTCACATGTTTCTCTTTCTCTCCACTTCCCCCGGGGAGTGGAGACTGTTTCAGACACTGCGGCGGCTGCTCCAGTGACGACCCCCCCACCCCCACCTGTCTGGACGATCTATGCGCCACCCGCCTGGACAGCTGGATTAGCCACACCTCGTCTGCCTGGACGAATTCCTTCTACTTTAGATGAACTGTTCCTCATCTCCTGCTGGAGGATCTCTACACTGGTGGACTGCTCCTCGTCCGCCTGGAGGAACTCTTTAAAGCCACCTCCCTCTTGAGTGGTTCTGGCTCCACAGTCCAAGTGGATGCGTCAGTCCTAGTTCATCTGCAGCCTGTCCGTCCGTGGGAGTAGGATCTCTCCTTCACTGTGGTTCTCCCCGAGGTTTCTACTTTTTCCCATGGGGTTTTGTAGTTTTTCCTCGCCGCGAAGGAGGGTCAAAGGACAGGGGCATTCTGGGACAGTTATCTGAACTGCTTTTACCTGTGGCCCATCGAGGCAACTGTTGTTGTGATTTTGGGCATTATAAAAATAAATTGATTTGATTTTGATTTGATTTGATTTGATTCACAAGTTTGTTAAAAATCTAAAATATCAAAGAACAGAAGCTTTAGTTAAGGTCCATTTTGTGGATTTGGTGTTTCTAATTTCTTTTCTTAAATTTTTTTCTAAGTTAGTTACTGGATTATTGATTGGCACCGGTTTTGTTTGTTCAATTCACAATTACAATCAAGTTCAATCACACTTTCCACAAAGGAAATTTGAAGAGCATCGCAATCACGATTGTAATTAAGCGAACTGTTTCTTTGCTCTTTCACAATGTCCCCGTTGCTTCACACCAGAATGTGAGATTTGAAATGTTCAGCAGACCAAAAAATGTGAGTTTTGGTTACATAAGTAAAAATGAGTCCCTCGTCAGGCCTTGCTGGTCAGGTCTTTTTCTGTGGAGAGGCAGCCCTGCTCACAGTAAAGGCTCGTTTATGCTTCATTTTGTGCAGAAACAGATCGGCGCGTTCCAAGCGTAATTTCCAAGTTCCACCGCCTGACTTTATAAGGTATAAATTGGGACTAAACCAGGTCTAAATTGAAGGTCACAGACAAGGTAGTTCTAAACAATAAAAACATACATTGATTTGTAGCTAAATAAAACAAATGGTCAAGCTAGGGGTGTGCAGAAATATCCATAAATCGAGATACTAACTTAAATTTGGTGATACAGTATCGATATTGTGGGCTGCCGTATCAATATATCGTCATTTTTTGGTATAATTTATAGATCTTTTTTGTGTGACAGCATTGCACATGTTGCTTGTTTGGAGAAAACATACACATACACAACACATACACAATGCGACACATTTGACGCATTCACTGTTTTGGTTATTACAATTGGTGAATTTTGTTTTAAGTTTGTGCAGGTCATGGTTTAACAAAGAAAAACCTTACTAAAATGTATTGGGTTCTTTAAAAATCATGAGCAATATTGCATGTATCACATTATCATGACCAAAACAAAATAAATAGATAAATAAACAAGAAAAACAAACATGGAGGAGAACAAGGAAGTTTTAGGTCTAATTTGTTGGAAAAGAGTCGAGAAAATTTGGTAAAATTGTTGTTTTATTTATTTTTTCAGCCTGTTCTGCCACTTTAAAAAAAAAAAAAAGTTCTGCAATCTCTGTTGAGCTGTGTTCACTACTGCCCCCGGAGGTTAGCAGATGTACAACTGCTTTGCGTCCACAAGCTCAGAACACGGTCAGAAGTCTCCAACCATAGCTATCCGTATGTGTTTAGCATAAATGAGCCTTAAGACTGCATGTTTTTCAAGGTAGTTTTTAAAGCAATAAAAACATCTGTGATTGAATAAATGCAAGATAGGAACATTAAAGGGGCTGTACCTGATTTTAATGTTGTGAAATGGGATAAACAGTATTTAAGTAAAAATGTGTGTTGTCCCAGTACAGATATATTGTAAAAGCATCTGTTTGGGTGAAAATGAGACCTGAGCGCTTTCTCTGCATCTGTTTATAGAGCCTTTAATTCTACGAGAAGCAGGAAGTGCGCTGTTAGTATGCTAATGTTTGTTTGCTTTAACCGGGACGGCAAAACTGGCTCTGGGCTTGTGAAACGTGCTTCTAAACTCGTGGTGGTGAATTTGCTGGAACTGCATTATGTAAGTGAGTGATACATAAAATAAACTAGTTCTGCTTTTCACGTTTCCGAACAGTAATAATCAGGTACAGTGCGGGTTTTTCAAGGTAGTTTTTGCTTTACTGTGGAGCATTCCAGTTAATGCCAGAATGTTACATATAGTGCACTTTCAATACCACAGGTCGAATATAACATTTCTGGTTGCATGCATTACATACTCCATATACAACCATTCTCACTCACAAAAAATGTAGCTATTTCGTCCTTGTTAGCACTAAATAAAAAAAGCCTACCTGCCGTCATCCGTCTTGCTCCTGTCACTGCCCGAACTGGCCGGACTGCTCTCACAGATGGGTCCGACGTGACTGATGCTGCATTGAACAAAAATCAAAACAACACGGCAAACGTTAGACACATTTTGTACGCGGCATTTTAAATCTTGTCTTGAAAGAATACTCTAAAACATTCCCTCATTTGCACATCTTAGAGAACACCATTAACACCAAAATGCCTGATAGATACATTGTCCATACTCTTTCGTTTTGTCCCGTAACTCTTTTGATATTCATTTTCCATTTACAGACGAGAAGTTCACAGTCCACAAAGCTTTCTCTGATCCCACTAATTGCCCTGCTCCTCTCTTCTTCAAATAAGAGCCCCACATTTTAGAAAGACAAGAGTGTACTCGTTAGCATCCATTCAGAGAGCTGCTTCCTTGGTGCGAAAAGCCTGGGTTCAATAAAGTGTCGTTTTTAAAGGTGATTTTCATGAGTTAAAAGGTGTTAGATGAGAACGTGTGCAGTAATGATGAAGAAGCCATGCAAAAGCTAAGTCACACTCACCCACAAAACAGAGGAGTGCAGATGGCCATGAATCTGAGGGGCAGAGCACAGGTGATGAGGATGAGAAGGGAAAAGTACACAGACGTTAGTGGCACAGAAAGTGAGAGAAATGGCTTAAATACAGCGACTGAGGACAGAGAGTGCAAGGAATTGGACAATTAAGACAGGCACGGATGAACTACTGCAGGGGTCAATAACCTTTTTTTATTTTACTCATGATATGCCGGTGACCCAAGCATCCTTCTACTACTGTCTAAGAAGGAAAGTCAATAAGATGTTAAAGAACACAAAATATTGTTTAAACACTTTTCCTAAGAACCCCTGGGGAACCTTCAGGAAACCAAATTGGAGTCCTGACCCCCAGGTTGGGAATAACTAAACCACTACTGTTATTACCACAACTGCTTTTGTTATGGAAACTATCACGACTACAGCTCTACTGATACTACTTCCTCTACTACTACTACTACTCCTACTCCTCCTCCTACCACTACCACTTTTACTACTGTTACTACTACTACCACCACTACTACCACTACTACTACTTCTACAACTACTACAACAACCTTCCACTACTTTTGCTTATTCCATTCATTTTATATCATGTCAAAGTGTATGGTAAAGATTCATAAAAAATAAAATTAAAATGAAATCTAGACATAGACTTTTTTTTGGTCCTCTTAACAAAAAAAATAAAATAAAAATGCAACCATTAAATTACAATTTTTGTTTGATATAATTTAATAAATCAAACCTGGCGTAGCCTACACTCTACATGTACTTTCAAATACGTACTACTTATAAAACTGTATCTTTCTTCCAGCTATTGTATATTTTACCTTGAATACTAAATAGCTCTTTTGATGAGACATGTCCACACCACACACGCCCAACAAAATGACTTACAACTAATTCATTTTTCATTTACCGAAAAGGTGGCTCACTGAATAAAACACATCACGCAGCTGCTTTATGAATTTTAATAGTGACTGAAGGATTTATGGTTCAATATAAAAACTGTATTACAAATGAGCGCTTTTGTGCACATCACGCTCAACTTATTTTCTTTGTTGTTTGAACAGAGAGCCAACCCGAGGACATCTCATATTCAGCCTGTCTTTGATGAATGGACAAGAAGTACTGCAGGTAAGACGTAGCCAGTTGCTGTCATTTCGTGCAAATTGTATGATGCCAAGACTCCACAGTACAAAGAACAAACAGGTCTATTTTGAGAATATGTATTTCAAAGTGGTTTTCAGTCAAAGCTTTGTTCCTTCAAAAGAATATCTAATATAGATTTCCAGCCTGCCACTAGCAATGACAAGTGAATGGTGTTAGAAAAACAGGAAACTAAAAATATCAGTACGGCGCACGTTGACAGGTGGGAAAAAAAAATGTAAAAATAAGTCCTCAAAATGCGATTAATACGTTTTGATTAATCCGTTGAATCATAATAATGTAAATGAGAAAATAGCTTTACGGTAATTGCTGGATTCATTAGTGAGGACTTTCCTAAGAGGTGTTTTTAACAAGTACTTGGACAGAGACAGACAAACAATTGTAGTGTTTTGTTTTTCAGCCAAATGGTGCTTCATATTTTTAGCTACAGGATTGTGGCAGCAATTAATGAGAGAAAAACAACACGTACGGCCCGACATCCAACTGCTTTTCAACCATGTTTTTCAAAACTTACAAAATCATAGCAGATGTTGTTACGGGGGAAAGTTAGAGCTGAAAGTTTTGGGGTGATGTTGATGAAATTTAATTGGTAATCACAGTTTGAAAGCCTGTTTAGAATTTTGACAAATTTGTATGTTTTGTTGTTTTTAAGAAAATAGACACAGCTGGCATTCATTTTAATGCAGAACAGCTGCTCTGTCACCTGATGTTCAACAACTACAAAAGCAAATGTAGACTTTCGGATATGTATATTATATCAAATGCAAACACAAAGACTGAAGAAGAACAAAGTGGTCCAATATAATATAGTTAAAATATCCAACAATGTTAAGGCAAACTGCTGGCTAAATGCTGTTGTTTTTTAACATCTAGAGAACAATTTGTTACTTTTCTGGTGTAATGTCATGTCAACAACCTCCATTAATACTCAGTTGTGACTCAGCTTGAATTAGTGTTTGTTTAAATCTGCATAGATTGCCAGTAAACATCTCAAAATAGAAAAAAAAGTTGCATGTCCCATTGAATCAACAGAGTTTTTAATCCACGGTCAGACCACGCCCCCTAATATGAAGTGTTGCCAACTGTATCTTATAGAAAAATGGAAATATGTACCTAATAAATGACTATCCGTTTGTGGAATAATAATTTACAATGAAAAATAAAGCCTTCAATAGATAGAAAATATGCAATAGTTATCCAACACTGGCCAAACTCAAGGCTAAAATCCTATATTTATTATGTATTCAATTGAGATACTGATTTATAAATTTAGTTTCTTAGTTTAACAAGTTAAGCCTTATTTTTTATCTTAATTTGATCCTATTTTCTTCTGCTGGTCGGTTGCATGTCTGTAATGAAAATAATTTCCCCTCAGGGATGAATAAAAGTAATTCTAATTCTGATCCTAGCTTTGAATAAAGACATCGGTTCCAGCAGAATGATGATAAAACTATAATGAATACATAAATAAATTACACAAACCAGTGCATTGTTAGATAAATAATCGCACTGCTGTTAGCTTCCACTCAATTTTACAATAGATTTACTTTGTTTATTCTATGATAATATTTGCTGTTTTGTCTCTGTATTGAAGTTATTACACATCAGAGACAGCAATGTTTTTCCCAAGCAGTATTTAGTGCATGATTCATTATTTGGACACTCCACATTCTGACACAGCTGTAGTGGAGGAGTAGTGCTGGACATGTTACTCGCACTGACCTGACGTTGCAGGATTGTGAGTCCTTGGTGCCCTTCTGGAACCAGGACTGCTGGGCCTGACGACACTCGGCTCGGGTGATCATTCCGTCTTTGTCCAGATCCAGACTCTGAAAAACGGACCGCGCCTTGTCCCTCTCCTTCCCGGTCAGCAGACGCACCAGGGAGTTCTGCAAAAATCACAGCCAAGGACACACTCATTTGTTTACAATTTTAGCTTTAGTTGTGAGCTGACATATTGCTACTCCATGGGTTTGAATCACAAAGCATGCAACTATGATTCATGTGGATTCTATTTATTACTGCGGTGGGTTGAACCAACGTACGGCAAAACATGTCCACATTGTATAAATATCCAGGATATAAAAGACAGACACGTATAGATCAATCAGAGCAAAGAGCAAAACTAGGACAAACCAAGAATTAGAGCCTGAAGAAACATGGTCCAAGAAGTACAAATTCAAACTTTGATTGACAAAGGAGCCTACCTTTTGAATTTGACTGATATTTGGGTTTTGTTCTTGTACGAGGCACCGAAAACTAAATACTTTTTCTAAAACTTTTCAAACATTTTTAGTCTGGAACCAGGTCCTGTCTCCACAAATTCTGATGGGCATGATTGAGCAGTTTAACCAGTCAGAAAAACAGATGCTCCATTTGTGTCAAAACAAACATGGTGGCTTACAAGTAAAAAATAAAGGGAAAAAAAGTATGCTACTTTGGAAACTAGATTAAACTTGGCTTAAGTAACTGTTTTCTGTTTGAAAATGGCTTTGATGAGCTATGAAACATTTTCAGGGAAGAAGAAATCTGAAACAGATAAAAGACTTATCTGTTTGACTGAATAACTTGAACATCTAATTCATGAACTGGCTCTCATAGGATCAATTTACAATGCTGTGTTATGTTGGTAACATTCTGTTGTTGATCCACATGTTTTGTGAGTCGTCTTGTGTGAACCTTTCAGTGTGGTAATGTGCCATTTGACTGACAATAAAACATTGCCTTTAACTTTGTTCACACAATAGAGGCCTGTTTAATGTCTGAGGCCCTGCAGACATCGACCATCCCCTGCAACACACACTCATCTGAGTCAAGTCTCCCATAGGTTGAAAGTTCGTGCCAAAGCTTGAGATGCTGACTAGTTAAAGCCTATGAACTGCCCAGTTCAAGTAACTGAGTCCCGAGCAGGTTGGAGCTTCGTCCCAGCCTCGTCCCAGTACGAGTCCCAACGGAGGGCCGTGCATGGCGGTTCCACAGGAGAGAACCATCTAAGCCCTATGAGCAGGAGGAGTTGGGGCAGTTGAGACAAAAGGACAGGACACCGGGAGCAGTTGTGGCCAGTACCAGCAGGCCAGTCCACCTTGTCCAAGTCCCAGAACGAGTCCCAACGGAGGAACCACACATGGCGGTTCCACAGGAGAGAACCATCCAAGCCCTCCTAAAACCAAGCAACAGAGGAGCCGAAGAGCACCTCGTGCTTATCAGCTCAGCTATGGGGAACAAAGGCCCAAGGAGCGGACTCCTCTCTCGTCCAAGATCTGTGCCTGTCTTTTGACGTGATTTTGTCTGCACACATGCATTTTCAAACAAAGGACCTTTTTGCGATTCTTCAGTCTGCAACAACAACCTTTGGGTTTTAATCTGTGACTATGTGCTGTTAGACCAAGACGTTCAACAGAGAAGTGTCCCCTTCTTCCTTCTATCTTCACTGGAGGCATCCTCAGGCAAAATCTTCCAGGCCGCGGCCGTGTCCCTCTCAGTCCCAGATCCTACGCTCTGCATCTGACCCTCAGGTCACGACATGGGACACAAGGCTGGAGAAACTCTTGGGTCGAAAGCGCACAGATTTCACAGACACAAACTGACTTTAATACATTTTGTCAATTTTAACTTCAACACATAACTAGATAGATATTTATCTGTTTGTATGTTAATCAATAAGTTAATAAGTTGGTATGGTGTTATTTTATTTCCAGAAAAGAAGTCAATATTGTGGTAACGTTCTTACAACCTTCAGATTGATTATTACTAATAATTAAACGTTGGTCAATGTGCAGTTGTTTATTGATAATTCTGGTGCCCCAAAACAAATAAAAATAGATTAAATGAAGTTAACCACGCACTCACCAAGAACTGTGTGACATGCTTTAAGTTCAGTCCAGTTCCTTAATCAGTATTAACATTTCCTCTCATCCCCCTTGTGTTGGGAGGGCATGATAGCGCCACGTGTTTGGTGTGAGGAGATAATCAAACATATATATTCACTGCATATATTAACCATAAATCAGGTGCAATCTGATAGTTAAAAACACATTTAGCGATGGAATTGTAAAGTTTGAAACCAGAGAATTGTTGTTGTTTTTGTGTAGTATGTATAAACTGCTGTACTCAAAGAAGTTTATAATAAAGTCTGAGGTAATACGTTTTGGGGTGACAAATGGATTCACTTGAACTTTTGTAATACAATAAGCGTAAGAGGGATTGCCGTGTAACTGATGATGGATCTCCACTTTTAAATTTTCAATGACTATAATTCTAGCCTCAGTGCAGGTATTTTTAGGGCTTAATCACTCTCAATCACATTAGTGCTGTGCGACCTAATCTGCTCCTTTACCTCCGTCCACCCCGGAGTCCACAAATTTAATCTCCGTGGCCCAAATATGACAGCGTTTAACTGTGGTCACTAGACCGTGAAAACAAGTCATTTGGAGAGAAGGATCCAGGCCAAAACCGGCGCCACCATAAAAACGACAATAAAAACATACCATCTGTGGGCAATGATCTGTGGTCCATTTTCTACATATTTTGAATGATGCAGTGTTATGGCAGTCATGTAGAGCTAGGAGTGAAGACTTGATGGATAAATGTTTAATTGAACAGATTCTCTTCTCCTAGATCGCTCCTAAGGGTAAAGTTAACATCTTTTAAAAAAAAAAAAAAGATCATTTTGCACATAGAGTCCCCTTTGTATGTTTTTGAGACTTGTTAGAAAAGTCTTGCGTTCAAGGCTATAGGCTCTGTGCACAGAATTTCAGTTGGCTTTTTTATTTCTTAGAAAAAGGGGTGCACGGTGGCAGAGCGGTTAGAGCTTCTGCCTCTCAATAAGGAGATCGTGGGTTCGAATCCCAGACCACCCCAACATCGTGGTTTCGAATTCTGAACCACCCCAACATCACACGATCTCTCTGGGTGGAGTCTGCATGTCCTCCCCGTGTTACCGTGGGTTCTCTCCGGGTTCTCCGGCTCCTCCCACCGTCCAAAGACATGACTGTGTAGGTTAATTGACAACTCTAAATTGTCCCTAGTGTGTGAATGTGAGAGTGAATGGTTGTCTGTCCTTGTCTCTGTCTCTCTGTGTTTGCTGCGACGAGTTGGCCACTGTCCAGGGTGTACCCCGGACAGTGTTAGTGTTAAGGCCCAAAGTCACTGGGATAGGCTCCAGTCACCCGCGACCCCTAACGGGAATAAGCGGTAGAAAATGAATGAATGAATTTTAAATGGCTAGCTCATTGAATTACTAAGTACTTCCTGTCCAATTCTATCTCTATGAGGTTTTGGTAGCGTCACTGTAAGATTAATAAATCCTTAAAGCTCAGGCAGTGAACAGTGAGCTGCAGGTGGATTTCACTGACAACATGTTAAAGAATGAGATGAATACTACTTCTGTGTCGATAAATGGAGGTGTTTGTAGGTCAATTTTGAATCATAATAAAGATAAAATAAAACTAATAAAAATAAAAAATGGAAGTAATCTAAGATATAAAAACAATCAAGAAGTCTTTACTTAACATTTCAATTAGTTTCTTTATAAATTAGCAATATCTTAGCACCACAGAACCCATAGAAAAATGGAAAATCACATTGAATCTGTAATAGAATCTCTTATTACATTCAAATATGTAAATGCACCCTAGTTACTAAAATATATCCTTACAATGTGTCATAATCCATGATCCAAATTATAGTCTATTCTGCTAATCCATACATAAGCACATACAATATATGCGTATAAAAGATCCATGTTGTTTATGCAGATATTTACACTTCAAACAGAACAAATGCAAATGTGTAAACAACATCATCTGTCATAATTTAGTTTTAGCCTGGTTTAATTAGAGCTATTGTTTCTATGCATAACTCGGCTACATTCGTTACGGTCTGGCTTTTCGATTTGTGCATAAGCAAAAACTAATCACGCTAAAATATGTAAACAGCACGGTTTTAAAGGAAGGAAATTGAGTTTAATCAAACGAACATAACTGTGCCTATTCAGTAATTTTACTCTCTTCTGCTCATTTACAGTGGTTGGGAGCCGACCTCACAGTGAGAAGGTCCAGAGTTGGATTTCTGGGTTGTGTACAGTTGTTCTCCTCTGTCCGGACACTCTGGTTTAACCCATCAATCTGAAATATGATAATAATCCAGATAGGATCCGTAATCTCCACATCATTCACTCAGTCAATCAAATTAGAGGCACAAATTCACCTTGTAACATGTTTCAATAGCTACTATAATTTGTCATTTTTACCTTTTATGGAACAAAATACTTGCAAATTCACTCTTGTTTTGATTTTTTACATTTATCAAAATTCCTCCATGAAGCGAGGCAGTCAGAAAAAAACTTAACCCGTCAAACTCATCTTCAAAAATGTTCCAAGATTGATATCACTGTCTAATTTGTAGACTTCACTTTATAATTGCACTTATGCTGACATTTTACAACGTAGCAACGAGCCTCCTAGTAACCACATCTTAATGTTCTCAGCGCAGGTCAGAGCTGCGGAAATAGATGGCATAGTTAGATTGTGAGATGTGTGCGACAAAATAAGCAAAGTGTGGCTTCCAGATGGCTCATAAGAACCAGATCCACGGCGGGATTAGACACCAAATGACAAGAGTAAAATGTGACGTAGAGTATTGTTTATAGGAATTCTGCTTCTGTTACCTGTCGTGGGAACTGGTTAAATGTCAACTATAGTTTGTTTGTGTTGCCATGTTAATTATTTATGTTGAGGGGGCAGTAAAAATAGCACACAAATAACAATGTTTTAGGGGAAACCCGGGGGAACCCAACCCAAACTGAGAAAACATCCAAACTCCACACAGAAAGACACAACCCGGTCCAGGAATTGAACCCTGGACCTTCAATGCCCCTGCCTTGCCTGAACCTATTTGTAGATTTAAATTATGCATATTCAGATTTGAAGTACAACAACAGTACAGATATATTTAAAAGCAGCTCTTCGGGTCGAAATCAGATTGCTGTGTGCAGTCTGCATCACGTACCGCACCTTTAATGAGATAGAAAGTTTGTGCAATTCCATCTAATATCAACACGTATTTCAGCACAGAAAATGTGGTGGAACAACTCGATTAACTGATGGATCACACAATACTGCCAGAATACTTTTCAATGAGTGCTAAATTTAGTATTTAACATCTTAAAATCTATAATGGTCTAACATTGGGCTCAAAGGCTAAATTCTGAAGATGTGGGACGAGAAAATCCTGACTGCTCATGCTCTTTGAAAGTAGTACATTTGTTGGCTTTTCAATTAGGTCTTTGTGAAATCAACTCAGCGATGCATCGACTGTGCTCATGTTCTTTTTCTCCCCTTATAGGACACTTATCGTGCAAAATGTATCTTTCAAACATGTTATAATATTGTTCCCTCATCAAAAACATACATGGAGTTGTATTTAGCTTCATACATGCTTATTTGATAAATCATGTTTAGTACTTCCTCTCCTTATGAGCTTCAGAAAACACTCAGTTCCAAATGTCCCAGTTTCGTGACATCAAAGGTAAAGCTCCAGAGGTCTTTTGTGCTGTTTCCAAGAGTCGTTCTGAGCATTTCTGCCAACAAACCGCATTCATAACAACTACATGTTTATATTAACATGTTGGGGGCCAGCAAGCTTTTGTTTATTTCCCAGTGGTAATTCCCTCTGCTGCCAGTAGATGGTGTGCCACAAATGCTGACGAGAGAGCGCCTGACTGAGCGAGAGTAATGAATCATTTCAAGTTCTAGCTGTTTAAAGGCCATACAATACAAATAATGCATAACGCGCTCTTTAAACTCCACTAATTGCGGCGTGAGGTTGGCGTATACTGCATACTAGAAAACGAGAACATCAAACCCAGTCACCTCTGTGCGAAGTTTCCTCAGCACGGCCAGGGACTCGTAGTAGAGGAAGTCGGACCACTCGATGTGTCCCTTCTTGTCGGGGTCCAGAGCGGAGAACTGTGCCAGAACCTCCTCCTCCTGCTCGTCCGTCAGGTCTTTGTCGCACTGCTGCTTGGAGACAAAGTGACGGTACTGCAGCAGCTCGTCTGACACCAGGCACGACTCTGCACGAGAACGCAAAGACAGGTCATTAGAGACAATCCGCTCTGATGTTATAATTAACCTGTAATTAGTTCTACAAAGACAAGAACACCTGCAGCTTGTGGCTCTTTGTCTGTATGGCTCTATGTTGTACTCAGTCAAGTCAATGTGTCCTGCTGGATTTTTACCATCTAAGAATTTATTTAATTCCAATGAGACATAAATTGCAATTGGATACTTTTAAGAATCCTTTTTCAACACCATCATGTCATCATCACTTAAGAAACAGCTTTCATATCATGTAGGACATATTATGAGTGTCAAAGATGTATAGAATTATGCTGCGTTCATGTGGTCCTTGGGTGCTCGTGTTTCATGAGAAAAAGGAGTTCTAACTTGTTTGGTTTTATCTCGGAAAGTGAGGATTTGAATACCCCCAATGATAAAATCACAGAGGCCGCTTCTTTAACAGCCTTTAATAAAGCTAAATAGTAAGATTAGTTGTTATCCTTCCCAAGAGCTAATGTTAAACGGTTGTATTGGAAAACACAGAATTTTACTTTACTCTTGAGCGAATCTGTTTCTCTTATACTATGGACAACTGGCAGTAAACTCCTAACATTAATTGTCAGATCAGCTGATTTTCGTCCGTCTCCACACAAAAGTTGACATCCAGTGTTGAAAGGCAGGCACTAGCTTTTGATCTGAGCTCCTGAGTTCTTTTTCAACTCAACTTTTTCTCGAGCAAATTCACATCAAAGACTTCTGACCTATCTCTAGCATTTTTTTTTCCCACAACCCACATGCTAGCAAATGTTTATTGTTTTTAGAATATCTTTTTCACAATTAGGGTAAGGTTAGGGTTAGGAACAATTAATGTGGTTAAGTTTCAGGCTTTGGGAAAGGATAGCTAATGCATCTCCAGCTCAATTTTCAACTATTGGATTTCTAGAATGTTGTGATGTTAAAAATGTTAATAATAATAATAATAATAATAATAATAATAATAATAATAATAATAATAATAATAATAATAATAATAATTCACATTGATAAGGGGAATAGGTAAGATGGGTGAAATGTCTAGCAATTGTGGCGCAGTTAGAGTAAAAGTACTTTTTAAGAAGCTGCAAGTGCCCTATGGAGATACTCTTTGTATTTGATAATGTATGTGAATAATAATGTTCCCTCACTGACTGCTGTGATTAGAAACCTTGTATATAAGTTTATGATGCGCCTTGTGGCCTCTCAAATGAAAATATAAATGTTTCAATGACGCCTGGACAAAGAAGTGTCAAAGACATCTCTGAACTCTGGAGAAACTGGAGGAAACGCTTATGTGTGGACTATAGAATTATTTTTGTTGTTGTTTATCTTAAATGTGTTTTTATTGTTTTATATGTACCACTTTGAGTCTGAAATGAAATTTGAATTGAATTGAATCTTACTCCAACACAACAACATATTACACCCACTTGAGGCACGTTTGCTGAACTGAAATTACAACGAATCTAAGTTTAAATAGTTAAATTATCAATTAATCATGATTATTCTAATTATAAAGTCTCCAAACAGAGATTCAGAATCGACCTTTGTTTACCAACGATGCATTCACGTCTAATTCCCGTTTAATTAGTTCTGACCTTGCCTCAAAAAACAATTATAAACATATTAATATTTGATAAAGCACTGTTGCGTCTGACCTGGGATGATCTTGCACTGCTTGAAGGTCTCCATGAGGCTGTACAGCTCCTCCTCGGTCAGCAGCAGATTCAGATTGTCCTACGGAAACAATACCATAATGAATAAAACCGTAACACGAACATAGATCTTTTTCAGACGACAGAACCGAGTCATGTGAGAGCAGTTAATCCGCCAGTGGCTAATTACATGTAGAAATTCCCAGATGAGCCAGCTGCAATTAACATGAGCTAATTTGCTAGCAGCGAGTGTTTTCAATGAGGCACGTGTTGAGCGATGCTAAAAGTGGAAGCATTTGTACGGCTGTAATGTGCAGTTGCTTTGTGCGTAGGATGAATGCTTGATGATTGTAATAGCTACGTTTCATTCACACGTTGGTTATTTGACTTTTGGCAATTGAAGTGCATAATTATTGGTGTATTATGTTATGTTAAATGTACTTTTTTGAGCTTTTAAGCAAGTCCTAATGTTGGTTCCTTAGTCAAATGAAAGGGAGCTGGACTTGTATTGGTTTCATTCACGCATGTTTGAGAAATCTTCCTCTGCAGGATTAAAAATGAAATCGATTGCTGGTTCAGGTCAGCGCGTTGCAATCCACGAAGACAAAGTTCCTCCATGATTTGAAAGTCCACAAACTGACCAGACGTGTTCTGTCAGTGCTCCAAGTGCCTTCCCCTAAGGACAATACCTTGTGACTGTGTGACTATGTTCGCGTGCACACCAAAATTGTTTTTTTTATCTGATTTCTGGACCTTTAAGATTGTTTAAATGACATGCAAATCGCAACATTTGATGTGAGTAATCAAAGGGATCATGATCAGAAAGATTTACATGTCACTTTTATAATCAGATTTTGCACACGCTTGTAACCACAGCCATTGTTTTTAGCTTCATCCAAACTACATTTTCCTTTTTCCAGTTTTTAAGTCTACAACACAGAGCAGAAAAACACACACACACAAAAAACGAACACAACCAGAGAGAGACCAAGAGACAAACACAAAAGGAAAGGAAAGCAGCAAACGACAATGACAAGAAAATCAAGGCAATGTCAATAATTAAAGTCCCATTTGCTTCAAGGTCTTTAAAATGTGTCGATTTTCAAATGAAGTTCAAATGTGATGTTTGTGCAGTTTGTGTCAATTGCTTCACTTTTCAATGTGCCTGCAGACACAGCCCTAGAACCTTCTACTGACATTTTGTATAAGCACATCCTCTAGCGACAAACGCAATAGGATCTTACCCAGATTTCCATCCTTTTAAAGCACACACATTATGCTACAGTGACGTTTTTGAGCTTTTGACCATGTTCTAACAATGCTCTGTTCATACCTTTAGCTTCATTCATGTTATTTTGAGGAATACTGGTTAGAAAATCATCTTCCCTCCAGCCTCCCTGCTGAACTCCCTCGATCTGTGAAGTTTTTCAGAAACATGACGTCACTTATCCGAGAATCTTCTGCTGTTTTAAGTCCTTAAATCCTCAACCGACTTGTTCTGAGAATTTCTGCCGTTTAAACATGATAACTGCAACTACTAGCCTGATCATCGCATCTCACAAAGCTTGAGATGGCAAATTTAAGAGCATATGTTTGAAAGCTAATACTAATAAAAAATGCATCTATTTTTCCTTGAAGTTATATTACATGAAATACTTAGGTGCATTGGCTAAACATGGATAAAGCCAGGTTTAAATTAGGATTAGAACAAGACCAAATCATACATCAAAATTAAACTGAGCACAAACTGGGACCAAACAAGTAAAAGTGTGAACGCACTGTGACTGTACTGCTAAAAAAACAAAAAAAAGGAACTCTGATGGAATAAAAATCAAATACTATGGAACATTCCAGTCAAACGTAATAATATTGCCATGGAGACAAGCCTGTGCTAGTGTGCAAATGTCTGCACTATTTAACTGATGTTGAAGCTTTTGTGGATGGAAAAGGGATTAATGGGTCAAGTCGATCATGATTAATGTGATGAGTTTTTGTCGTTACAAATATTTGATCCACAAAAACAAAACAGAAGCAGAGCTGGAATTATGTCACAGTGTTGGACAACTGTTGCTGCTTTTACTTTTACCCATTACAGACCTGAGCATTGAAGTACACTATATACATTTATGTTTTTATATTGACACAATGAAGAATGTGATTTAAAGGGGACATATCATGCAAAATCTACTTTTTTGGCCCTTAGATACCTTTTATTGTATACTGTGGGTGTCTGGTAGTGCCAAAAAGTTGAAATTAATCACTTAAGTAGCTGCAGAGATATATTTATATAAATTTTGCAACATATTTCTCAGTTCGTTCGAATATCTGCATTTTCTGTTATGTATTTTTGTCTATCACGTCACAGCGGAACTACTAAACAAGGTCAAGAGCTTCCGGCTAACCACTCGCCGAGACCGCCATCTTTATTTTCCTCGTCGCGATTTTGTAGTCCAAGCGCAAAGATGTCAAAGGTGCGAGTGGACAAGTTAAAATGCTCTGTTCTTGGTTGTGTTAACCAGCACAACTCATTACACCGACCGCCTGCATCTGAACAACTGAGATCGGCATGGTTACGTTTTATTTTTCGTGGCAATGTACCACCGACAGTGGGGAAAGACTCAAAAGGGTCTACGATTATTACACTATTTACATTTGCAAGACTTTTATAAACGGGTGAACAATTGCGTTTTGCCATTTCTTTTAAGCATAGTAAAGAAAAGCCAGTTCACACATCTTTTTTTTTCCTCTTCTGTAAAGTCGCAGTTGATTCTCAGTATTGACAGGTTCTTGCTTTTGTCCCTCTCTATAAGTGCATTGCTGCTAAAAGTGTCGCCTTTTCCCGCGGCCCACTGTTGTTGAGCTGTCGAACTGGACCGCACGACTTGACCTCAACGACCCCCGAAGCGAAGGCGCAGGCAGGAGGCGTCCAACTGCACTGCTTTACCTGTCACGGTTATAAAATCCATGTAAAAGGTGGGACTCTAATAGGAGGGCCTTTTTTGTTTGTTG
Source organism: Rhinogobius similis (assembly GCA_019453435.1). Classification (NCBI taxonomy): domain Eukaryota; kingdom Metazoa; phylum Chordata; class Actinopteri; order Gobiiformes; family Gobiidae; genus Rhinogobius; species Rhinogobius similis. Next base: position 41,850,193 of record CM033619.1, read on the forward strand.
TCGTTTTTTCTCATCGGTGTATTTCTGCGTTGTGTAGTTTTATGGTATTGATGGTGCGTTAAGGAGCCACAGGACACTGCCGAACTTTTGGAGGCGCTCTCCGTTTAATCTGGTTAAAAAAATCTGCATGGTCCAGTTCAGCCCAAAATCTTTCCAAAACGGGACAAAAATAAATAAACCGGTTACACTTGTACAACTGGAGCACGCCAATCATATTTCTCTTCATATGTCTCTCGCTCTGGCAAGAAAAACAACAGTTAAATGCTCTAATTGCATGTAAAAGTACAATCGGATGTATGTGCTTTAATCCGGCTCCGTTTGGAAAGACGTTCAACTGTTTTGGGCAAAAAACAGCCAGGAAAGTTTTAGGGTTTTTTTGTAGTCAACCAATCATTTTAGATTTTTAAATAATAGAAAAGCAAATGTAAAAGGGTTGTCAGGTAATTAACAAATAGTTTATAAACAATGATTATGGCTTAGTAACTTAATCGAGGGGTTAACAGGATTCATTTAGTATTTGCTAAACCTGAATCTTTCTTAAAGGAGACATCATGTGCTGTTTTACTATTTTTTACTATTGAACTATAACATAAGTAGATAATTATTTTACATTTTTTTTTCACATTTTATGTTTTTTTTTGTAAACCATACCATTGATCTAAAAAGGCTTAGTAATGCAAACATGTCCACTGACTCCATGTTCAAAACTGCAGTATTGCTAATCCCCGCCTCTTCATAATGATATTTCACTGTAACAAGCAGCAGACTATCATTAATTTGGTTTTTAGATGTAAGTGGGGGTAGGGGGAAGGTGAAAACAGGAATTTTCAGGACAATATAGGATTAACTCCTACATTTAATCATCAATCAGAATACAACTTTAAGTAAACGAATGCTGAGGAAACACTGCTATAACAAGGATTAAAGTGCATTACAGTACGTATGACAGGTTTTCATGATTTCCTAATTTTCACTTTATGTGGTGGGATAATACCTGTCATAAATCCAAATGATAGTTTTACACAAATCAAGTACTAGTTTCTGAAGAAAAAGTTGAAAAATATGTTGAAAATGACGAAATGAAGTTGAGCAGAGTTCCAAAACATGATGACATCAGACTGTGGAGACTCCATTGAAAAGTTAGGAACAATTTACACACAAAAAAAAACGTTTCCTGATCCTTTAAACATGAATTCAACAAAATAAAGCTGATCCTATATATTTTTATTTGTAAAAAAATCCATGGCATTAGAGTTAGAGAATTAGAGTTTTGGTATCGTTGCTAGGTAACAGTTGCAGAATTTCCTAGTGGGATGTCATGATTTACAACCAGGAAGTAAAAATGTAAACCTAAAAAATGGCCAAAATGGAGAAATTATTTGTAATTTTTTTTTGCAAGATCTTAAATATAATGATCTTAACTATGTTTTAGTAAAATTAGTAGTTTAACCTGTCAGAGGCACTTTAAACTTGATTTTGCATGATGGATTCCTTTATTCATACTTTATTAAGGGTAATTAAAAGTGTATTTATTACAAAGTGTTACCAGTTGTCACTTACTTGCAAAACTGCGATTATATTGGCACATTTATATGATGTTCGAGCTTAACTACTATGTCCCTGAACGTCTCTTGGCAGCTTTTCTGTGGTGAGAGATTGAAATGCTAGGATAATGTAATTGTAAGTTATGAGTGGCATTTTACACAAGATGGCCCCCTTCAAGATAAAGACGCACTTTTTATTGGTATTATTAATGGCTCTTAAAACAAGGTGAGGACCTGGATAATGTTGTCTGCTTTATAGAGTCTGGAACAGTGCGTCCTTGAAAATGTCTCTAAAAAAAAGAAAGGGTTAGCCGACCTATTTGTGAGCATAAATTATGTTTCAAATGTCATCGCTAATTGTTAATGGAAGCAGGATTGTAAATATCAGAGGCGCTATCATGTGTGTTGACAAAATAAGACAGGATTTTGATCATTTTATTGGTTTACTGGTGGTGTGTGCAGCTCATTACAGCAAAGCAATGTAGATGTAGACCTTTTAGGTGTTTTTTTGGGACGCAAAATAAAATATTGTGCATTTTTAGTTAATATTTTAGTTTGAAAAACTTAGGCGATATCATACTTTTAAGGCGAGATACCGCAAGCAAATTCTTTCTTTTCCCCCACTTATTTGTTTTTAGTCCAATCTGCTCCAAAATATGATTTATTACTTAATTTACTCCACTTCATCCATAGATATCACTGGGACATTGTAACTTTTCTTAAAATGCATGTAGAGACTTAGGGTGTATTACACTTTTATGGGGTACTCATTGTTAACACATAGCATATAGAGATGTTACGTTTTGTTGGTTTGAAAATGGTAAATTCACCAAAAACAACGTATTAAAAAAGTTAAATCAGTTTCAGTTTTGTTTTTGACGCTCAGAGTCCTGCTCCCCACGCTAAGCCCCCTGATAGGAGGAGCCGAGCTTGTGGGCGGATCGCTGGAGAACGGTTCAAATATAGGATCTGGATAGTTATCGAATAGTGCGCAGAAGAGAGCCAAGATTACTCAAACATGCATGACCACAGGCATGTTTTTGATGAGGGCATAACTAGAAAGCTCCAAAAAGTGGAAAAGTTTAAAAATCACCACTTAAAACACACACACACCAAACTTTACAATCTTGTACGTAACAAGGTTTTGACAGATCGTACAGAAGGGTTTGTTCATATCTAATTCTAAGCATGATTTATTACAGTTTTAAGTTGAAAAAATCTGGCAAAAATGTGATTTTTAGCAACATTTTCAGTCAATCTAGTTTACCCGAAAACTACATAAGGTATCAAAAATCCCCTCAGCAATTTTTTTTGTATCTAATATGTCAACAAAATGAATCAAGAAAGGTAGACCTGGTTCTGTCCATTTTTCAGATTTTTATGTACAGTACTAAATATTTTGGCAGTTTTTTCACATTAACGGCCTTATTTCAATATGAAAACTTTATATGAAGAAAAACCTCAATTTTTTTCACTTTAAATTGTATACAAAGTAATTATCCTGATTTTTTTACAGGTAGAATGTATAAAAGTAGAAAACCTTTGTGTTATTCTGGCAACATCCAGCTAGGTGGGTGTACTTCATACTTTCAACTAAGATTGTGACTTTGATCAGGATTATACAGTTGAGGTTAATTAGTTTGGCTTTAAGTTGTTACAGAAGTTTTGTGGCGAACTTGTATGAAGAAACCATTCTCCATGCAATGCACCGTGGGAAATTATATGTTTACAGTGTTGCTATAAGAGATGGAAATAAATAAACAAGAGCTAGAATCTCAGAAAACACGAGCTGTCTCAGACCTAGAATCCATAACAACATTGAATCGTCTCCAAAAAGTGCTGCCAGCTCTTTATATAGACAACAGAACAAAGAAAGCGAGAGAGTGAAACAGTGGCGGGGGCAGAGGGATTAGTAAACACTGTTTGCGCCGTCTGAAAACTAAAACAAAACCTAGTGATGAATGTATGTACTGTCCTCTGATCAAACATTTGAACAGATATGTTGCCTTTTATGTTAGTCTTTGGTGTTGTTGCTGAAAGGACTGGCATGCTGAGAGCTCCACTTTCCTCGAGAACTGTAATTTGCCAACAAACAATAATAATTTCTCATCTTAATGCCAATAAATGATGTTTTATGTCCATTATGAAACGTTTGGGGGGTTTCTGTATATTATGGTGTAGAGCAGGGGTTCCCAAACTTTTCTAGCCGGGACCCCCAAAATAGCCATGCAACCAACTCGGAACCCCCAAAGCGAAATGAAAATGACAGTAGCAATAATTTAAATTGTCAAAGCGTGTTAAATCCAGTTTAATTTAGGTTATTTGAATAGTTTATTGTCTTATTGGGTCCTATTTCACTAAAATATATATATACTTTTTTTTAAAATAAACAATAGACCAAATACAATGTAGTATTAATTAAAATTAGATCTTGAAATCATCTCGCGACCCCCAGCACACCCCTCGCGACCCCCCAGGGGGTCCCGACCCCCACTTTGGGAACCACTGGTGTGGAGGGTTAAGCACTTCTCTAATGGTTCCAGTCACCTAAGTTCATTCTCTTTACAAACTAGGAGCTGTCAATTTTAGTCTCAAACTATAGCCACTTGAAGAAAAGAATCCAATAAAAGTAGAGTGATAGTTATTTTGTGCACATAACAGAGTCTTAAAGAAGAAATATTATGCATTATTCATATTTTTTTGTATTGTTATTGGCCTTTAAACCTGCTCAAGTGTCTTCAGTTTGACTTCTCATGTTTTAGAACTAAAAATAAAATGCTTTTACAAAGAAAAACATCACTTTATCACTCCATTGGGAGATGCCATTTTGACTTAGCTGTGGCTCCATCTACTGGCTGTAGAGGCAATTACACACATGTAAATATATACCCACAATGCTTTGCAGTAAAGAGTGGATCTGATGAAGATGTAGTTATCGTGATTAGACAGAAGAAATGTTCAGAGCAAGTCTGGAGATGATTTAAGGACTTAACAGCAAACGATTCTGGGAGAAATGACGTCAACATCATCTACGTCACACATCGAAGGAGTTCAGAGCACGGTGTTGTAGAGGGAGAGGATTTTCAAACGAGCATTCATCAAACAAACGTGACTCAAGCTAAATGCTGCTCCAGGTATGTTTTTTGATGAGTTTACAAGGTTAGATCATGGCTAAAAGCTCATTTTTTGTTTTATATTTGTCCTTTAAGAGGCACACATTGACGCTAAGGGTGTTACACGTGTGTGGTTGCTGCAGCTGTAACGTTAAGTTTGAGTCCAGCCCTTAACATTTGCTCTCAACCCCCTTCCCCCTTTCACGCTACAACAGTCAAATAAAGCCTTCAGGCCAAAAAACAACAACAAAAGCATGCATTTATGACCATCATGCCATTTTTACTGTTACCTGTAAATTGTGCACACATCAAAACAAGGTAACAATGCATTTTCTGCTCTGGTAATATAAATATTTAGGACTTTTCATAAATGAGCATTTTGACCTCATTATGAACCATACTGTTTGTCCAAATGGGAAATTTATATTCAAATCATAATGGATTATATTTTTATTCAGTTTTGCAAAATAAAAGTAAAAAAAAAAAAAAAGTATTATCTTATTTAACAACATTAGCATCTCAAAAAGCACTGTAAAAGTACTGGTACAAATTTTAATTAGCTTTTCTCTGGTTTGAAAAAATACATTTTTAGTTCGGCTAGAGCAGGCATGTCCAAACTAAGGCCCGGGGGCCAAATGGGGCCCTCAGACCAATTTTTCTTGGCCCTTAGGCTTCCTGGTGAACTGGCCCACATTGTCCTGAGAAGTACTTTTTACGGCAAATTTAACATTTTCTACAATTCTAACCTAAATAACTAACATTTTGGTGCGATACAGACCTGATATTAAGGCACTGAGACTGAATGTAGATGTGGTGGTGCTTAAAACATCAGATAAATGCAGCTTTTTTAACATTTCACGATTAATTTGTGGCCCTCCGATTGGTCTATATTTCAATATGTGGCCCTCGTTGGAAAAAGTTTGGACACCCCTGGGCTAGAGTATGGCATTTGGGAAAAATATGGGACTTTTTTTTCTTCTTTTAACCACTTAACATGACCATATTTTATGTTGGTAATATAACATTCATCTTGTCTTCATCTACGATCAACTGTCGAGATATATCTATGATGTTATTGATGGAGTTTGAAGTGTAAGAGCTCTATAAGTCTATAAAAACATCCCCGCAAAAATGTTTAATGGCAGATCACAAAGAGAAATCTCATACTCTAACAGGGAAACATTGAGATATTATTGTCCGTTTTTAAATTGTGCTCCACCAGTTGAGAAACATACTTTATTTATGCTGATTATAACAGTTCTGACATCTATGCGCCACAGAATGAACATATTCTGCTAATATGGTTTTAAGTTTGTCGTGAAAACTTCTGTCTTCACAAACTAATTATTTCTCGCAGATGTTTTTTAACTGTGTGGATTTTTTTTTTATTCTAGCACTGTCTGCACTGCGCTAAACGTGTTATTACTATCACCCAAAATGTGATTGTGGAATTTAATATTTTCCAACGTGCCGTTATCTCTACTCTGCCTGCTCCTCCATCTTTCTGTGTCAGATACGTTTCTCTGGAAGTATTGGTCTTAAATAAAAAGATAAGTATGCAATAAGCTGCTGTTATTTTTTTAGGAAGCCGTGTGTTTGTTCGATGCATGTTTACAGGAAAGCAGGAAAGAAGAAATCCTTGGGAAAAGCACCATTATCAACAATGCGCTCTTATCGTATAGTGGCAGCTTGAGAGTATTTTCAGTGCATTTGGAGAAGTGACAGTGCTGGCTGTTTACAAAGCTGCCTCTAACACCGTGGCACATCATTTAGGAGGCTCAAAAGTTGCACTCAGAAAGAGAATAATTGCAAGGATTTTTGACGAATCCCAAGCAGGAGCGACGGAGCTTGCGCCGACATAAATCTGCTGAGAATGGTCAAGTCGGTGAACATGGATGACAAGTTAGTTTGGCGGTAGGATTATTGTAGATGATCGTACAGAAGTATATGATTCGATTTCCAATGTATGTTTGAATTATAGGATTCTGTTTAAAGTTCAAGTTTTTGGAGAACTGACTGACTGAAATAAAAGGCTGAAATATAGGCTTAGGAAGTGACAAATTGACTTAAGAATCCCATTACAGGTTAAACAGTTTTTATGCAGAATAAACTGAATATTTTCTTGTTTGTGGAGGAAATTGTGATGCTTAACAAACTGCAGTCTTTATGATTTGCAAGTGATAAAATCGTGATCAAAAGTCCCTCATGTGATCACTAACCAAATAAAATATACTTTATAAAGAAGACCTATCATGCAAAATTGACTTTTAGGAGCTTTTAACCATAATATAATTGTTTTCGCTTGCCATTAAACCACTGAAAGTTGTATTTAGAGTGATTCACACATATTTAGTAATCTTTATTTTCCTGTGGACCAGACGCCATTGCTCCATCAGCCCCAGTCTTCACTGCTCCAGGTGACATCCACTTATATTAACACAGCAATTTTATTTTCTCAAAGGACAAATATTATGCAAAATTGACTTTTTTGAGCTTTTAACCCTGTTCTAACATTGTTCCGTCTTCAAAAATATATGAAGTAGCATTCAGCTTCATTCACGCTAGTTTGATGAATCCTCGTTAGAAAATTCTTTACCTTCCGACCGTTAAAAAGACTCAGTTCTTTTTTCTGATAACTGATGTCACTTATCTGAGAATCTTCTGCTATTTTAAGTCTTTAAATCGTCACCAGACTCACTTTCGTCCGTCAGCGCACAGCTAAAATTAGAGAGCATGTGTGTATACAGATTTGTGTAACTGCCTCTGCAGCCTGTAGATGGAGCCACAGATAAGTTAATATGGCGTCTTCAAAGGCAGTGATAAAGTTATTGTTCTTTGTAAAAACAGTTTATTTTTAGCTCCAAAACATGATATGTACTCAAATGGTAAATGGTAAATGGTCAAAAGCGCTTTTCCACCTTCGAGGCACTCAAGGCGAATGAGCATGTCTCATTCTACTATTGAGCAGCAGATTTGCATTTGAAACCCTGATTACACACTCCCAGTCCAACTATGTCACATAAATGGAGCAGTGGACGCAGGGTGCAACTGGATTGACACATTTTGCCTGTCACTGTGACACATATCCTTCAATCTGCTGTGAAGTCCTTCTGGTTTGGGGGTTCATTTTGTCAGCCGCTGCAGGATAGAAGAACAGCGATGAGGATTGTTGTATTGAGGCAAAATGTCTATCAAACCATACAAAAACCACCATTATATTTCTATTTATCTATGCTATTCTTTCTATTTCTTTGCACATTTAGCACATCAAAACAATGACTAAACCAGGACTAAACCTAAACTAGATCAGGACATGTCCACATCAATACTAAAATGAGCTCAATTTAGGATCAAATTACTGTGAACGTACCCTCAGTCAAGCTTACCTTTCAAGCTATTCATATTGAAGACTAAATTGTGATCAAGTAGTGTACCGTTTCTTCAAAATAATAACTCAACTTCTGTATAAAACTGACTCTCCTTCATGCTGCCATTCCAGCTAATTACCTTGACCTTCCTCTGCCCTAACAGCCTCCTCTGCCTCTCTGTCTTCACACCTCCACGCCCAGGGTTAAAGGTGCTGTACCTGATTTGTACTGTTTTCAAATGTGAAAAGCAGAATTTTAAAGTCTCTACAGCAGTGTCATGTCTTGCTCACTTACACAATGCATTCCCAGCATTTATAAGCACTTTTCAAGACTAACAAACATTAGCATGCAAATGGCACACTTCCTGCTTCTCGTAGAATAAAACGATAATCAAATCGATGCAGGGAAAGCGCTGTGGTTTGATTTTTATCCGAATAAATGCTTTTACAATATATCTGTACTGGCTAAAACAGATTTTACCTTGCAAAATTACATGAACTACTTCTGTTTTTCATGTTTCAAAACAGTAAAAGTCAGATACAGCACCTTTAATATTTCTTTTCCAACAAATCCTTTAATTTCACCTTTTAATCCGTCACTAGCCAGTAAACATCAGATAACTAGAATAATCAGATAACCCAAGAGTTAAATCTGATTTGTGGCAAGTGTTTACATGTACGTGAAAAAGTCAGGATATAAAAAACATCTTGTGAAACGTATTAGTTAGTGGATTTTTAGAGTGACTGTTGTAGTTAGAAGACTTTTAGCCTCTTTAACTAATAACGCTTTGATTTTTCAACCTTTTCTCTCTCGTTTTTGTCTTTCCCAGATTACTTTGTCTTTTTTTGCATCATGTTCCTTGTAAAAACCTGCACATAAACAATCAGAAAGAACTGCTATTATTCACATCCGATGGACCTGTTTACATGACATTTCAATAATCTGAGTGAATGATTCAGGCTTAATAACTACGTAAACAACAGCCAGATTCGTAACCCAAACCTCATCTTAATGAAGCTGTTACTAAGCATTCTTAATGAACAATTCCTTATTTATAAATTGTCGTTGTTAAGGCTAATTAAAGTGGTACGCATTTCTCCAATCAATAAACTATTCAACCCACCTTTTACTGATTTGCGTTTCTATTTAAGCCTTGCTTTGTTGGAATCGATACAAAACACACAATTTAGAATTAACAATCCACTTTGTTTTACTTGACATCACTTGGCCTTTCCCAGACGAAGTGAAAACACTCCTGGCAAGTTTGGCAAATTAACAAAAAGCCTCTCCACTCTGAAGGGTGCTCTCGTAGAATCACGCTTCAACCAAATCTATAATTATTTCTGCCTATCCACCGCGTTTTGGCACAAGCGTTGCATTTGTGATGAGAGACTGGACTTCGTTTAGTTCTTAAAATGCCCTCCCACACAGCCGAATGGTAGCTGGCACTGTTGCGCATAAGCTAACTGGAATAGATTTGCACGTTTTTTGCTCCAACGTCAAATGAACAACAAAAATGTGTTAAAAGCACATAGTCTTTTCGTTACTAAGTGCTGTAAATCATATTTCTTTTGTTTCTGGGTCTCGTGTAGGCGTGATTTTTTTCAGCGAAAGACTGAAACAAAAGGGCAAGGTGTGCATATTTTAGTAAGGAATTTACATTAATAGAAAATGTAAATGATAAAATATGGATATGAGTTGTTGAATTAGTTATTAAACCTAAATATTTCCAAACAATACCATTTTTGACAACGGTTGGAGTCTAATATTTTGTCTTGGAAAAAAAAAAAAAAAGCTGTGATAATTACTGCAGAAACATTGCATAAATTTGTAATCAAATAAAACATGATTGCGCCTGGTCTCCAGCTGTAGCAACAGGAAGTAACAGATCCTCAACAGTTTTGATAATGAATGATTTGGTGATTAATGTTCGCTCTAAACCAGTTACAACTGTTGATTAGCGCTTGTTAACACAGAAAACGCCTAATGGAACACAGCAGAGAGAAGAAAGAGGTACGATATGCCAAAACGAAGCCAAAAACATGTTAAAAAGTGTTGCTTTTTAAACATTTTACTGGTGCTATTGTGAATTCCGTGATATACACACCTTCCATTTGTAATGCAGTCATTGTCCATAGAGATTGAGAGCATTCCTGAGCTAAAAGTGTTCACCTCCAGGCTTAAAACGAACCAAAACTGCACCCGATTGTAAATGTCTGAGAGAGTGAGTGAAGTTGAACGAATGACTTGTGTACATTTGCACAGTGTATTTAAAGAGTAGAATTTTTTAGAATATGTTATTGTAGAAAATAAAAGGGATTAAACCAGGACTAAACTCACAACTGAACATGGACAAAACTAGGGCTAAACAGGGACTAAACCAGGACCAAACTAAGTCTACATCGGGATTAAACTGGGCTCAAACTGGGACCAAACAAGTGTGACGTTTTTGGGCAAACAATCCATCCCACTTCAAGTGTGAGAGTAAATAGTTTCTTGATTTTAAAGTGCTTTGATGAATATAACTTTCATCATTTACTATTGGGCAAGAATTGCATGCAGTCGCACTTATTCCTGTATCGCAGTTCCACGTGTTTTCTACTTCGAATTCACCGTGTGTACTTGGAATTTGGTGTACTTTTTTTGCAGTACTTCATGACACTTCCACAGTAATAGCAGTATGTCAGTAGTTTTGCATCACTTACACCAGGACTATTCAACTTTATTATGTTCAGAGGGCTGTGGCTTCTGAACATAATTACACAGGAGTAGCCTGACTTCCACAGTAGTAGCAGTATGTGGTAGTACTTCAGTCTGACTTCCACAATAGTAGCAGTATGTGGTAGTACTTCAGCCTGACTTCCACAGTAGTAGCAGTACATGGTAGTACTTCGGTCTGACTTCCACAGTAGTAGCAGTACGTGGTAGTACTTCAGTCTGACTTCCACAGTAGTAGCAGTACATGGTAGTACTTCGGTCTGACTTCCACAGTAGTAGCAGTACGTGGTAGTACTTCAGTCTGACTTACACAGTAGTAGCAGTACGTGGTAGTACTTCAGTCTGACTTACACAGTAGTAGCAGCTCCAGCCTGTCACTGTGTGGGCTGTGTCTCTCATCTCCTGCAGGGCCTCTGTGCTCAGATAGCCCAGCTCGCGGAGGCAGCCGTCATGGAAGACCCTGGTGCAGATCCGGCAGGGGTACAAGTCATCGGCCGTCCACACCTCACACACGTCACACATCTCGTCACTGGGAGGCTGTGGGAAAGAGGTGAGAGGGGGAGTGAGAGTGACGCACGGCCAGAGGAGAGGCCATCGAGTCATGCGCACATTTGGAAGTGTGCAAGGTGAGAGGCTGGATGCACTGCAAAAAGAGAAACTGGATGAATTAAATGACTTGAGCTCATATTAGTTTTCTTTAGTTGAATACTTTATATTTGTTTAGTTAGTTGTAGTGAAATGTTCTCGTTTCAAGCTGTCTAATGAGAAACAATGGTTGCGCTATATTTAAAACCTTTGATTTTCAACCAGTGTGCCAGCGAACACTGGAGTGCCTTGAGGTAGTGCCGGGTGTCCCATTTTTGAGTGCTCTTTACCAAAAATGAACAACATTGCCAAAATTAGAGAACTAGACAGAGTGGCACTGGACAACATTAAACATTTTTCGTAAATGGTGTGATCTGATAATATTTATGTAGTGTGCGTCAGAATATTTGCAGCCAAAAAAGTCTGCCATGACTCAAAAAAGTACTGTTTTAAACTGCCTTCAATGCACTGTAAGTACCTCACTGAAGGTGCACTAAGTAATTTCTTTGGTGGAGAGTCCAACACCCGCTTACACTAATATCTTGCATTATTTGCAGTTACCTTGAAAACTCGCCTTCTTACCATTCATTGTGTCACCTTTTAACACATCTGACCTGTAACTTGGCCTAATGGCGTCACACTCTTGTCTCTTTGAAAATACATATATTTAATGCCATTCTAGGAACATTCTAGACAAAAAATATATATATTTGGGCCTCAAAACTCCTGCCATGGACTCATTAAACGGATACCTATAGAGCATATTTCTGGGGCAGGAAAGAGGGCCATCTAAAAAAAAAATGGATGACACAAACTGAACCAACAATTGAGGACTGATTGTCATACTCAACATAGCAAAATAGAAAAAATCAGACTTAAAGGAGAACTGCGTAACCTCAGCGACAGAGCTCCCCCTGCAGCTCTTTTGTGAAAATGCACTGCCATTAAAAGATGCAAATGCTTCTTTTATTGAAATAAGGAAGTGCTATCAAATACAAAATCATTTCATGTTGCCAAATATATAAAAGAGAGCCATGGTTTCTCAAGAAAGTTGTCTTTGGGTCGGCATCAGGAAATGTTGCAGCTGGTTTTCCGCCAGCAGGGGGAGACAGCGGGGACTTCAAACACCGAAAATACTAATAAAAATACGTAATAAAGATGTTTAATAAGGTAAAAATGTTACTTAGTTCTGCTGCAAAATGGGATGTACAGTGATCCCTCGTTTATCGCGGGAGTTGCGTTCCAAAAATAACACGCGAAAAGTGAAATCTGTGAAGTAGTCACAGCTTTATTTTTTATTATTTTACAATGCAATACTGAACTATGGAATGAAACCAAAAATCAAAACCTGTTTTAAAGCCCAAAATGTGTTTAAAACAATAATTTTAATATAGTAATACAAGGTTGGACACATTGTCACTGGTGTATTTCACAGTCTGTGCCTCTTGGTCCTGACTCCGCTCCGCTGTAGCCTCTGTTTCTACTGAAGGCGCACGAGTCTTTCTTTAGTTGTTGGCGCTCTTTCTTTTTCTGAGCAAGAAGATTTTTATAAACGGATATGCCACCTTCGATTATATTTGAGAACTGCAACGAACGACTCATCAAAGGGTCCCTTTCTTGTGCCGTGCGCTGAAGTTCAGTGGATGCACTGTAAAAATATCCGCACTGTAAAAAAAATCCGTGAAGCAGCGAAGCCGTGAAAGATGAAACGTGATATAGCGAAGGATCACTGTATACTTAAACTGTGTGTGCCTGTCTTTACTGTTTAACTTTTTTTCTTTCTGGTTTTGTTTATGGAAAAAAGAAACACCAAAAGAAGTATAAACTACTCAAAATACGAGCACAGGATCAATAACTCTTTCTAAACTGCCTCTTATCTTACCTCATGTTTAACCATTGCTTTATTTTTACACTTGCCATACAAGTATACCGGTAAAACTGAAAAATACTAGAGTGTGAAGTTATAACTTCTCAGTGACCTTGAAGGAAAAATGTATGTCATGTTTTTTGGCTTCGAGGGATTACTCTTTCTCCCACGCACCGTTTCAAGTTAGCACCGACTATATTTTGAAAACTGCAGCCATGAAATTAGGAGCAAGATGAAAAGGTCCAACACAGACTCTTGTAGACACCCACCGACATAATTCTCAACTCAAAAAACAACCACAATATGAAAGTTCAAGGTCAAATATTGCTGATCTAAGTTTATCTATAAATCCCGAAGAGTAAAACTAAACTAAAATGGGAGAAAAATAGAGCGCGGAAAAGTGGAACAGGGTCGGCGTGTGGTTAAGCAGTCAAGCGTCCCCGAGTCATTTTTAGTGAGCTGACAGCTGAGTGCAGCGGCTGGAAAAGACAAGGACAGGGGACCAGGATGCAAGGCTAAATTTATCACCCTCGGGTTTGGATAAGGAGAGAAAAAGAGCATGTTACAGCTGCAGTTGTGTGACGTCAAACAGGTGGCACAAAGCAACACCGCGAGGGAGTGACGTGGGTGTATCGCCCCGTCTTGTCTTTCACTCAGACACCATGGCAAATAGACTGAGAGCTTGGCAGGGACATTGCAATCCAGGTCAGATCTTGCTCTTTGAATTGATCATTTGCAGGGAAATACGGTACGGCTGCAGTACAGAAAATTAAAGGGCCTGTACCTGACTTTAATTCTTCTCATTCAAGAAAGCAAACGTTACATCAGGAAAAGTACGGTAAAGTTTGCTTTGTCGCTTGACCAGGTTGAAATCAATTTTCTTGATAAATAAAGGCATTAGTGGCAATAAAAAAAAGACTGATGGGCTGAACGATACCAAATATTGATATATCGATACTGACGGAGGTATTAAAAAATAGCAATTCTCACAACTAAAAAATAATGCACATTTTTGTTTATCTGCACATGTATGCCATTTTTACATCAGTTTGAGCTGAGGTGGCGCGAAAATAGTAATCGCCTTTTGCGCAATAAAGTAAATTTCTTTATTTTCTTCAATGTGTTTTAATACAAAAGTCATTGTAGCTGTTTACATCTGTATTGGGTGACGCAAGATCTGTGGAGAAACGAGCCTGCTCATAGTAAGAATGTGTGTTTTTCAAGGTATTTTTGAGCCTGTACGACATTTCAGACTAAGCAATGACATATCCACTTGAGCTCAGGCCACATGCAATTCATCAGATCTTAATCGAGTTCATGATTTATCTTTTATGGTTAATGATACGTTTGTGTCTTTTAAATCAAGAGGTCCACAGCCAATCCTCTGTCAGTTAAGTGTTTTGTTTCAAGAGTTCAGACTTTAGTAGAAGACTATTTCGTTGTTTTTCGTCAAAGTCTGTACTGTTTATTCATTCATTCATTTTCTACCGCTTATTCCCGTTAGGGGTCGCGGGTGACTGGAGCCTATCCCAGTGACTTTGGGCCTTAGGCGGGGTACACCCTGGACAGTGGCCAACTCATCGCAGGACTGACACAGAGAGACAGACAAGGACAGACAACCATTCACTCTCACATTCATTCACTAGGGACAATTTAGAGTTGTCAATTAACCTACAGAGTCATGTCTTTGGACGGTGGGAGGAGCCGGAGAACCTGGAGAGAACCCACGGTAACACGGGGAGGACATGCAGACTCCACCCAGAGAGATCGTGTGATGTTGGTGTGGTCCGGGATTCAAACCCACGATCTCCTTGCTGGGAGGTAGAAGCTCTAGCCGCTCTACCACCGTGCAGCCTCTGTACTGTTTATGTTCAGTAAATTAAAATTTAAACACATCTTCTTTGCCTCTAATAAGACAAAATTGTGATTGATCTATACGAGGGGGAAAAAAAATCTTTGGTTAAATGTTTTGTCATATCTCCAGCCCTCCACAAGAGTTACTTAATGTACCGTTAACACATTTTGCCGGATCACTAACAAGCACCTTTCAAGCGCGAACAATCAGTGCGGTGTTTTTATTTTTTATTTTTCCACAGCCCTGTCCATCTTTGTCGTCTGGGTTTTCTCTCAAATCAATCGCACATGTTTCGTTGCGCAGCGGCCCATTACCAGACTGTCCATCTCCGCGCTTCAGGCGGCCCGTGAGTAATGGTGATTGAAGAAGCTGTCACATTCAGTCTCTTGAACATAAAAACCATTTTGCGCCGAGCAGATAGTCGCAATGTTCTGTCGTAACACTTGTGGTGCGATGCAAGCGGTGGGAAATCAAGTCGCGTTATTTACTTGGAGCAGAGTCGAAGTCTTTGTGCCGAACGACGTGCTCCGTGTCAGTCAGTGTCGTTAACCAGGCATCAGTCACTTTACACCGCCCACCTGTGCTAACTGTGATGTGCCTTTATGCAAAACAAGAAAAGCTGTATATGCAATTAAATCTTGGTCTCGTATGGGAAACTGCTTTATAGAGTGCAACGGAGCAAAAATAACAGATAAAAAGATTTAAATCGTAGAAGTTTATGGACATTATTAATACTGTTTTACGGGTTATAATGACTAATTAACACTCGAAGATAGATAGATAGATAGATAGATAGATAGATAGATAGATAGATAGATAGATAGATAGATAGATAGATAGATAGATAGATAGATAGATAGATAGATAGATAGATAGATAGATAGATAGATAGATAGATAGATAGATAGATAGATAGATAGATAGATAGATAGATAGATAGATAGATAGATAGATAGATAGATAGATAGATAGATAGATAGATAGATAGATAGATAGATAGATAGATAGATAGATAGATAGATAGATAGATAGATAGATAGATAGATAGATAGATAGATAGATAGATAGATAGATAGATAGATAGATAGATAGATAGATAGATAGATAGATAGATAGATAGATAGATAGATAGATAGATAGATAGATAGATAGATAGATAGATAGATAGATAGATAGATAGATAGATAGATAGATAGATAGATAGATAGATAGTAGTTTTTCCTTGCCGCGAAGGAGGGTCAAAGGACAGGGGCATTCTGGGACAGTTATCTGAATCCGAAGGAAATTGCATTGCCGTCCGTTGCTCACATTCATGCATACATAAAAGAGAAAGACACATTCAAGTAGACCTCATAAAAGATTTTAAAAGGTGGTAGTTAATACATACCACACTAAACAGCTACAAAATAATTTAAGTCCATAGTAGTGTGGAATGAAACTTGTGATCTTTTCAATGCTCATTCAGAGTTTTAATGCAGAAACTTGCAGTACTTTTACCTGCCTTTTCCTCCAATTGGTGAAGTAAGAAAGCTGACGTTTGTTACTTCATAAAAGAGTACCTATTAAGCTTTGTTTCACACACACAGTACCCCTTATAATGAGTTTCAAGCAAATAAATGGGTTTACTAGTCGCATATTATCATTTATTACAATTATATATATTTTTAAATTATGTTTATGGTCCAAGATACTCCAAAAAGAGGCTAAATTTCAGATAAAAGTACATTTCACTTTCTTTTAAAACCTGAAACCATTCTAAGTACCCCTGGTAATTGCTCATGTATCCCTAGGGGTCCCTGTACCCCTAGTTGTGAAACCCTGACCTACAAGTTCAATCTATTCCTAACACCAACACTGTAAAGAGGCCAAATAAAAAAGCTTTTAACATTATAGACTCTTTCTTGAGGAATATGTTTAGAATAGCTGCGCACACAGCCTGGTACTGATGTAAACATTTTATCAAATTCGTTTTAATCAGGCAGCACAATAAAAGCATACATTTTGATATTTGTACAGAGCAGAAACATGGTTGTTGTTTACATGTTTACTACAAGTGTTTTTCAACCTTTTTGAGTTGCGGCACAGTTTTTGGGTTTGAAAGCAACCACAGCTACCACCTACTACAAAAACATTTGCAAATATGGTATATAATGTGCCGAATTATGTCTGTGCCATGGTCTGGTTCTTCAAATTTGGCAATAGTGATGGCTTGGTGTTCTTTTTTAGTGCCGAAGTTGCTCAGGGCACTCCGAAAAGGTGAGTTAATTACATCCGCGTTTAGGAATCCGCTATCTCAAATTTGACTTTTTTTCAAAGCCCACCTGGACAAACCTCAGGGCACACCAGTGTTCCCGAGGCGCTGGGCTGAAAATCAAGGACTAACAATGTCGAACGTCAACCCACATTTTCTAAAATTTACAAGTTAAAACAGGATTTGTGGTGGGAAAAAATATATATATAATTTCTTGTCAAACTGTCATATTTTTTCGTGTATTACTGTCCAACAAGAAGAGTTTTACATCGTTATTAGCCTGTATGTTAACATCGGCGCCGATCATCAACGTTAACAATCAAAAATCAAAAAGTAGTGTTTTCTAATGAGGTTTTGATGTCGCTCATGTGAGGTCCATGGTTTTATAGTAACACAAACAGCTCCATCAATCAAAAGGACTGGACCGAAATTATAACTGACATTCGAAAACTGAAAAAACCTGATCTACTTTGGACTCGGCGTGACTTTTATTTGACTTTAAATGTGTCGTGATTCTGTTTGGATGGTTGTCTTGCGCTACACGTGTGCTTGTTAATCATTTATTTCATTTCTGGTCTCCGCTCTCAGGTCGCGTTCAATGTTTTATGTGTTTGCAAAATCTTAAAATTGAAAAAAGAAAAGAAAATGCGTTGGACCGAATGTTTAAAGCAGGCATGTCCAAACTCAGGCCCGGGGGCCAAATGCGGCCCTCAGACCAATTTTTCTTGGCCCTTAGGCTTCCTGGTGAACTGGCCCACATTGTCCTGATAAGTACTATTTACAGCACATTTCAGATTTTCTACAATTCCAACCTAAATAACTAACATTTTGGTGCAATACAGACCTGATATTAAGACACTGAGACTGAATGTTGATGTGGTGGTGCTTAAAACATCAGATAAATGCAGCTTTTTTTAACATTTCGCAATTGATTAGTGGCCCTCCGCTTGGTCTGTATTTCAATATGTGGCCCTCGATGGAAAAAGTTTGGACACTGCTGGTTTAAAGCGTTCAGAGTAAGCGTCTTTAGGTCTAGGTTTACATTTTGCTGAGAAAAGATTGAATCATCGAAATTGCTTATCCTTGTTAATGAAATTGTCGCAGTTATGTTTTTTCTCAGTTCTTACATTACACCTTCAGTAATCACAATTATCAGCTAACTTTATTTTGCAAGTCCGTGCGCTTCCCTCTCCCAAACACAGCTCGTGTAAATTAAAGACAAAAACTCTGGGACTTTTCTTGCAAAGCCTAACTAAATCTTCTAAATGTGCATATTTTTCCCCCATGCCCATGAAATATTACACTAACTCTCCTCATCTCCATAAGCCGGCGGTGCAAACCTGGCACCGGTCACCTCTCGCGAAACACTAAAGCCTCCCACCTACAGACTGTGAAGAGCCCTTGTGCGCAAACAACACCTCTCTACGCTCTGGACCGAAAATAACTACAAAAAAAATAAAAATAAACTTGTGTCCCATCTTCCCCACCTTCAAACTGGAGTCCCTTTGCACCATCCACAGAGAGAGAGACAGAGAAAGAGAGAGCTGTTGCCATGGTGACGCGCTGACATCTCACTGACATCTCTTTAATCTACTGCACTTGGGGATAGAAGTGTTATGTCAAAGGAGAAGGTGTTTCGAATGGATCCTTTTGATGTGAGTAAC
Organism: Rhinogobius similis; assembly: GCA_019453435.1. Classification (NCBI taxonomy): domain Eukaryota; kingdom Metazoa; phylum Chordata; class Actinopteri; order Gobiiformes; family Gobiidae; genus Rhinogobius; species Rhinogobius similis. The sequence continues at coordinate 41,869,158 of CM033619.1, forward strand.
TATCCGGCGTCATTCTGTGTGGTTTAGGTTTAGTCCTGTGTAAATCAAAATGTGTAACGGGCTTCAAGTTTAATGGCACACTTTTGACGGATGGATTCCAGTCACATGAGGCTGTTTGTTGAATTTACTTTGTTTTTCACGCTTTTAAAATGTATTTGTGTTAAAGTAAACATGTAAAGCATTGCTATTAGATTTGGAATAGTGTTTAAAAAGTAGAATAGTAGACAGCAGAACTGAAATATGAACTACAAGAATCACTGAGTTTCAGATCATGTTTGTTGAAGTCTACAGTTCTTTTTGTGTGTGTGTGTGACACCTAGTGTACACTGAGTCCAGTCCGGTCGCGGTCCAGGACCCGCGCGGGTCACTTGCAGATTGCCTGTCACACCAGCTCCGGTTCGCTGCGGTCCGTTTTTGACGAAAGTCACGTAGATTCACGTGGTTTCGCGCGAGAGCACTCGTCAAATGACATGAAAGCCGCGCCAGACCGCTGCGGCGTCCGGCAAAAATAGACTTCTTGCGGATTCTTTCCGGAGACCCGCGCGGCTGCCGGACCCGCGGCCGCAGAGCTCCGAGGTCGGTGTGACAGGGCGCATTGATTTTAAGCACTTTCTAAGTCTTGCGGGACCCGCACGGGACCCGCGCGGGTCCCGAACCGGAGCCGGACCGGAGTCAGTGTGCATCAGGCGTAAGAGACAGGATATTGTGTTCTTTGCAGAGGACATTCTATTAACAAAATAATTGCAGCCTTAGCGAACTGACAATTGTGCCAACTCATACTTGCCTCTTACCAAACAACAAAAAGGCTCAGTTTCAACTCTCTAAAGTTTTCAAATCATTTGTGTTTTGAAAAGTGAACTTCTCTAGTAATTGTTCTGCTTCCTTCGCAACAAAGCATGAAACACTGAGGAGGTTTTTTTTCTCTTTTTTAAGCTACAGAGACATGCAATATTTTGCTGGAAAGCTTATTTTTTCGTGAATTGTTTCTGCATGTTATTGCATTAATTTTACGCTCCAGTCTAACTAAAAAGAGCATCGCATTAAAATGATTCTTTCTTTTATTCAGGCTATGGGTGCATAATTATGGGCTGGTTGGTCCAGTTTGGTCTCAAAACATCAAAATTTCAAGAAAATACAAAACTTATTTTCAATCCTTGTTTCCAACCTTGTTCCTGACCTTGCACTGAGAATAAGGCCCAAAAAGCAAACCCTGAAGTTAATTTGCTCATTAGCATTAGCACTTTTTGGCACAGGTTTTCTGCAGAATAACATTCAGTGTTATGACACAAAGGCAGACAAATATCACAAAGATGTGTAAAGCATCCAGGGGGCGCTGTGCACAATTCAGCAGCTAATCTATATGCTAATTAGCCTCATTTACATTTGAGTTCCTGGAAGAGAAATGGAGGAAATATAGACCTAGATTTATCTATGTCTAAAGTAATTTATTACTTTGATAGGGCAACAAATAGGAATATACTTCTACCACTGCATTTGAAGGGTGTTGAGCCTTGTATAAGCCTATTGTATAAGTTTAAATTTTGTTTTAATTATAAACATAAATGGGGGGTGCATGGTGGCAGAGCGGCTAGAGCTTCTGCCTCCCAAAAAGAATATCGTAGGTTGGAATCCCAGACCACCCCAACATCACATGATCTCTCTGGGTGGAGTCTGCATGTCCTCCCCGTGTTACCGTGGGTTCTCCGGCTTCCTCCCACCGTCCAAACACATGACTGTGTTCAGGTTAATTGGAAACTCTAAATTGCCCATAGTGTGTGAATGTGAGAGTGAATGTCCTTGTCTCTGTCTCTCTGTGTCAGCTGTGACGAGTTGGCCACTGTCCAGGGTGTACCCCGCCTGAGGCCCAAAGTCACTGGGATAGGCTCCAGTCACCCGCAACCTCGGGAATGGGAATAAGCGGTAGAAAATGAATGAATGAATGAATGAATGAATAAACATAAATACATAATAATAAGCACCATTTCGATATACTTTGACCCAGGGCTGTGAAATTCCACACAGTTGTAGTTGACCTGTTGGACAATAACTGCAGTGAATTTACTGTGAAGTATGTGTTTGTTTGTTAGAGCCATTTGAAATCAACCATTATTTTAGAAATCAAATAAATTAATATTATACAACTGTATATTTTAGATATGCCGTAGTTTTTCCTGTGAAACATTTACATGCATATTAACAGAAACTAGACTACTTAACCTTTCACATGGTGTATAACGCATGTATTTTGAACGATGTATACATTAAATACTGTGTTAAATACTGGAGCTGTGTTTTGTGTCATACAATTATATATTTAGCCTGTCTCCATCTCCAAATCTAAAACGAAATCGAAAACTAAACTAAGTCGAAAATCCACTGCACTGAAGCTGATATGTCAATTACAAATACAAATCTAGCTAAAAACTTGCACATATCTGACTTTAAAATGATGATGACTGTTCAGCACTGACTGACAGAAGCTTACTCGAGCCTTCTGCCGCCGTTACATGTGTGGTTCTGGCACAGACTTGAAAGACAGTGAGGAGGTGATAAGCCTCTACACACAGGGATTTGTGCAGCGCGGCCTGATCATTAGACTCTAACATGGGAAAAGATGCTCGGAAAATGTCAGCCACAGATTAACTAATGTTCAAGTCTGAATACGCCAAATGTAGAGCTCTGTTATATCACAGTTTATAGAATATGAATGTAAAATAAGATGGAGATTCAGTCAGAACTTGGTTGCTGGAATGCTGCACGAGTATCTTTTCAATAGTAGAGGTAGATGTTTTACCCAGGTGCTCTTCTGGTTGAGGATCAGTCTTGTACCAAGTAAACAGAACAGAGGCACTCGGTGGATTTAGAAAATTAAAGTTTTAATGTATCATGGCTGAAAAATAACGCTGCTTTCGCCTTAGTTGGGCCCAACTAAGGCGAAAACGCTGCTATGCGTTTAAAATATTTTTCAGCCATGATACATTAAAGGCTTTTTAATTTTCTAAAATCCCACGAGTGCCTCTGTTCTGTTTACTTGGAGATTCAGTCAGCTCTAATCGTCAATGATCAGCTTGGGTATTTTTAATCGAGCGGTCCACAGTCAAATCTCTGTCAAGAAAAGTGTGTGGTTTGGAGCAGAGTTCAGACTTTGGAATAAGCAATTTGACGGTTTGTTTTTTAATTTTAATTATTACAAGTCTGTCTTTATGTTCAGGAATTTAATCTTAAACGGTTTTCATTTGCTTGAAGGCATACTATGCTTTTTTCAGGTACTTAGTATTTGTTCCATTTACATTTTGTGAATTGCTAATAAGCAACATTGATCAAAACAGCTTAGTTATAGAAATGATTGATTTCCTGTTCCAAACTGCAGAACTGATAAGCCCCGCCTCTTCATAGTGACCTTTCACCTTAACGAGTAGGGCATTTTAATTTACATGTTTTTATTTTTTTTATTTTGAAAGTGTATTTTGTAAGTATTTTTTAATTAAGTGGCAACGGGACTCAGCGTCTTCATTTTTTAAATAATCGTAACTAAGGGCGGGGATAGGGGGTAGATGAAAACAGGAATTTTCGAAGCACTCGAACCTTAGTTGGAGGGCAATCGTACAATATACAAAATCAACCCTTTAATCCCTTTAATAATCCAATGCTTGACTTCAAATGGTAAATAGCAAACCGCTAACAAGCCTAAAACGTATATGTTTTAACGCTGCAAGTGCAGGAAATGACAGAAATGGGGATAACGAATACATTCCTGAATGAAGCATGACCAGTGTCTGGTTCATTAAGCTGTAGTAGTAATAGTGGATGGAAAATATGTAATATATAAGGCCAGTCAGCTATGAGTGCGGTTTGCATGTTATTAATTTTACATGCAGGAAAGCTTAGTCACGGATGTGTCAGGATGATTTTATTTCGGTTCACTACTTCAATAGTACATGCTCACCACACATCTGGCACTTAGCAATAAAAAAGCAATGACAATAAGGGTTTCTAAATGTTCAAAATTCTGTTAGTATGTAAGTAGTTTTGGTATTTCCTGCTGTACAGTGCATTGCAAGACAAACCTTAAAACAGTTGATATGTGAACCAGGTTTTGAGTTTCAACCCAGCGGAAGTCTAAAAAGTGTCATCGTTGCCTGTGTAGGATACAAGGAACCACTAGCACAACGGGGAGGAGCTTACATAAACAATAGCTGCTAGCAGTGAAGTTGGAAAGCTGCAAAGTGATGGTAGTTAGAGCGATAAAGCTATGAGAAAGAGTCTGGTGGTGGTGCATCGACTTAAAAAACATTCTCTCTGGATTATGACACCATGAAGTGTTACCAACTGTTTGCATTCCTCTTGAGAAGGAAACTGAATAAACATGCAGGATTGCTCAAGCACAACTGCAAGTATCTGTTTAATGATGGAACAACATGGAAAATAGTTGAAAAAAAGAGTTGATACCGTATTTTATAAAGGATCTTTACATGCACACCAAAAATCTGATAATTATCTGTACATCTGATGTGAGTAATCTGATTTCTTTCTGCAAAAAAAGGGGCAAACTAATGTGGCAAATACAAAAATGAAGGCGGAAATGTTAAATGTTGAGCAAGTTATTTTAAAATGCATTGTATTTGTCTTCCAAATACAAAAATGACTCTAAAAATCCAATAATTAACGCAAACATATCACCAGGGGTTTCGGATGATCGGGTTTATGTTGAGCAAATAAACACACAGCAAAATGTTATCGGTCTTTTTCAGTTTTTTTTCCGTGTCACAAACCTGTTCTCTTATCCCCAGCTCGATCTCCACCGGCTGGTCATCGTCTGCTTCTCTTTTGGGCCTCACAAACGCCGGCGGTGTCAACTGATGGCTCTTGTCCAGGTCCTCTGGCTCCACCCCCTTGCCGTCCCGTAGCCTTGACCACGACTCCTGGTTGACTTTGCACTCCTCCCGGCCAGGAAGTGAGCACTGCTGCGATGTGGACGGGGCAGCACTCTGGTCCGCTTCCGGCTGTTCCGTCTTCTCCTCCGTCTTCTTGTCGTCTCCGGGGTTGTTAGGAGTCGGTTCCGGTTTGTCGGCCTCCTCTGGCGACTCCGCTGGCTTGGCTGCAGGCGGGCGCTCCTTGATGCCGGCCTGGAAGGCAGAGACCACAGCGTTGCACTTCTGTACCTTCTCCACCTGCTGCTTCTTGGACATAAGCACTCCCATGGCTGTGGAGAGACACAAAATACAATTACTAGTGAATGGTCAACACATGTCACAATCACAAGCAGTTTATAACTTCTAAAGCAGCCAAAAAAGACCAGGTGCTCATTGGTTGCCAGCCCATTTGGCAATAAATTCAAAATGGTTCTCACTACCAACATCCAAGGACGTGTCCACAAACATTAATTCCATCTCACAGACCAGAAATAGTTCTGCAATGTTTAGCTGCTTATTGTGAGGTGATCTCAGTAAGTTGCGTGGAAACAAGACCAAACATCTAGAGGTTCCAAGCTTTCAAATGAGCCGAGCCATCTCCATATGATTAAGATAAAGTTCTTAACGCTGCATTATCTGATTTTCAAACTATGGAAGCAGGAAGTAGATCTGTAAATTCTCATCTCATTAGTTCCTAGCTCTCACCAACCCTTTTGCACATTTCCACATACAGGGGTTTTACATAAGTAAAGCAGGTGTAGACCACCAACGCTCTTTAATTCATGGCAACGTTTAGGCTACTTTTTTTTCCAGGTTTACAGTCTATAAAATACTTATACCATTTGATTTTCATTCATTCATTCATTCATTTTCTACCGCTTATTCCCGTTAGGGGTCGCGGGTGACTGGAGCCTATCCCAGTGACTTTGGGCCTTAGGCGGGGTACACCCTGGACAGTGGCCAACTCGTCGCAGGGCTGACCATTTGATTTTAATTTACTAAAATGACAACAACTTTGTTTGGATATTGTGTTCATGTTTATATGGCAGATTAATGCTACACAATATAACACAACATAAAAATGATATAATCTCCCTAATATTAACAAACATACGTGCAGCCCCATTTTTTTACATTCTTGAAACAGTTTATATGTGCCATGTATTCTGATGTTAATCCACTCTTGGTGTTTTCTCCTTTAGGCCATAGCCACCACTTACCAAGTCCACTGCTGTTTACAACTATGGCTGAAGTGACATGACAGAAAACGAACAAACATGGCACAACTTGCACAATTTGCACAATATTCCAATGCAATCACAGAGTAGAAGAAGGCACATTTAACACGCCTCAGCCGCACGGAGGAGGAGAGTCATTTACACACACTCACTGAACCCTGAAAATCTCTTTCTGCACGGCAGCCCGCATCTCTCCCTCACCAACATGTCTGCTCCTCTCAAACCAGCAGTGTTTCACTAAGTAAGTGTCCTAATGTTTATGCCAGAAGGTACTGACGGCCACAAGACGAATTAAAATGCAAATGTATTATGAAGGCTAATAAGCTAAAGCAAAAAATTAAGAACACTAAAAGATGATAATCAACCAAATTTAAGTCTTTGCCCCAAAACCTGCCAGACCCCTCTTATCCCAGTCTACAGCAGCTCAAAGAACTGAACAGGTGTGAGCAGGGGCTGTGGAGATGTTCAGTGGCGTCTCATAATTCAGCATTAGCATTTAGTATACTAAAACTTTGTAGTAATAATTGCTAATAAAATGGGCCATGGATACATTTCCACACAAACCATACCTTTACGTTGAGAGCATTTGATTTTTGGACATGTAAGGAGCTGAATTGTCCAAAGTGCAAGCGAACTCTGGCGTTTTTACTTTCACTTTAACGCAGCGGACCAAATCAGTAAAACAATACATGCTATTACTGGAGTTCTAAAATGAGTGAGTGCAGATTTAAACTCATGTCTAACATTTTCCTGGCTGTTTTTTTACCTCGTTCAGTTGAATGCCTCTCCTAGTCCAGTGTGTCTGGTGTCTAGTCTAGTGTGTTACACGGAACAGGAATACAACTATTATTGGGATCTTTCAGATTCGAATCAAGATACCTTAATCGTAGTTCCCGGGTTTACATGCATTTAGAAGTTCAAGTTGGACTAGGCCAGTTATTCAGTTTTCCTGGCACGTAAACACAGCGATTGAGGTAAAGCTGGTGAAGTGTCTTGCCCAAAGTCAAAATGTCAGTATGAAGAGCTTCAAGTGACAAATCAGTAGTCAAACCAATCAAAATCAATCAACAAAAATCAATTTAGACAAGTGGATACTGTCTTTTGTGTCTATAAGCAAGACCCACCTATGAATGCAGTGTAAGAGAAGCCAGGGCAGTTGTGGCTAGCATCTTAACACCAATGTAGAGTGAATGAATAATGCAACGACTGTTTATTGACTTTGAGTGTGTATCAGAGGGGATTGCACCACTGTCCCCCTGGTTAGTGGGTGGATATTTGTCAACCCTATACATCCATACAGTAATAGTGTAGATATATATATATTTATATATATACGCACCTTGGGCTTCGTAATTGTGCTCAACGTTGGGTAAAAAAAAAAAAAAATCATAGGTATTCAAAAACTCCCTTAAGCCCATGTCGATAGTAAACAATGGACATCACAAGTTGAAATGAAATGGCAGTGAAACAATAGACCAAAATCAATAATTATTGATCTGAGAAATGAAAATTATTTCAGACTCAAGCAACTTTTCAGCGTTTCTTGAATATAACAGCTCCCTTTGTCGTCAGCACAGATGCTTAGGGGGTTTTGATTCAGTTAGATGATAAATTATTTGCTTGCTCTTCAAACTCAAAATGGGGAATATATTTACAGCCAAGCAAACATCTGTAAAGAACTGTTGGAAAAGCACCTTTTGTGAAAGTAGCCAAGGTAGTATTTGTTAAAATACAGCTTTGTACGTGGCTCTGGCAGGATAAACACAACACAATGCAAATCTATTCCTGAAGAAAAGAAAATAGCATACAGAACATTTTAATCATATCTGAATGTAAAGAAATGCAAATCTAAATAACAACAACACACATTTAATTCAGTCAACATCACAACCTTTGGCACTGATAGACTTCTGATATGCCTCAATGAGAAGAGAAACTAAAACTTAATTTTTTAAACTAAAGTACAAGTATAAAGTGTTGAGTATAAAATGTGATACAGCTATTCCCAGAAGTACAATTTCTCCCAAAAAATATTCAAGTTAATTTCACAAAGCAAATGTAACTACTTCTACCTACTTCTACAGGCAAGTTATGGGTTATGCGTCTACACTCTCCAATGCAACTCTATCCGTGCTGCATTATGGCCTCTGTGAAACCTAATCCCATTTATCTGGAGTAAAATGGAGTCATTGCCTTTCACTTCCTGTAGGCCCGAAGCCCTCACTGCCCGGCTGCCATTATGTTCCCGTCGACTAGCCTGCTTTATAGGCTGCACAGGACGCAGAGACCCAAGACAAACGGACTTCTCCCTCTTTACTTTCATACATTTAAATGGCCCTAAAATACAGAGCGTTGTAGTGGAGATGTCAGCATAGATAAAAACAAATGAGACTTTAAATCGCTTGGTTACAGTCTGGTGCCTCGGGGGTAGTGAAGAACGTGATAATAAAAATATGTTTAATTAACTATTCAATAACAGTTTGGGGAGAAAGGGTCAAAAAGCAGATTCGAAATAGTCCCAATGCTATACATTCAGTTCATTTATGTAAACTCAGGATTCATAAAAATTCAGCTTATTCACTCCATTCCTTCTCCTTTCTGCCATTGTCCCATATCCTACAATCTAATTAAAAGGATCAAAAGGACTAGTCGACTAATACTCCATCGACCTATGAATCGACTAAATGATTAAAAGCCTAGAGCCCTATTTGCTGGGTTTTTACCATTTCTTTTTCAGAGCTGAAGCCAATATCACTAAAAAGCAGATTTAGGGACTTGTTATAAAGTAAAAAAAAAAAAGTCAAGGCTTTGGCTTTGTATAAACTGATCCTCATTCTTCCCAGAATGCTTGATTTGGCTGCGAACAACTGCGTTACAGCATTATTTGGTGGTAGATGGTGGACAAAAAATAAAAATTGCAACAAAAAATAAAAAAATCCAACGTTCTGCATTATAGTTAATAGAAATTTTAGTAGCAAGTAGTTGGGATATTACTTTATTTGTTGTATTTTCAGCGGCACAGTGGACATTTTGTTAATTTAGTTTAACAAACAAACCAAGGATGCCCAAACGTTTTTTTAAACTAAGGGCCACATTTTGAAACAGATATGGAGCAAGGGGCCACAGACAATGACAATGAAGTGAATCATTCAAAATAAGTACTTTTGGTTATTTAGACCAATTTAGCAGGAAGCTTGAGGGCCCACAAAATTGGCCTGAGAGCCACAGTTGCCCCCCACGCCATAATTTTGACGCTCCTGAACCAAAACAATGGACCCACTTTACCAAAAACTTCTCAGCAATAGCAATGAGCTCACACATAAAACATTATACATTTGCAAATACATCTATTCTGTTTCAGTGATGTAGCTAATGCCGCCAAGCAGGCAATTGTGACATTTCAACAGAGCTCCGAGTGTTCAAGAAAAGTAGGCTACATTTTCTCTGGCTCATATTCTGTGCATGGATGACTCCCGACATCCCAAACAGCATTCGTTTGCCTTTTCTGCAGGGACTGGAAGTGACCACAGCCACAGCGGAGAGGAGCCCAGACCTGGAGGCAACTGGTCATGAAGAAGCTCACAGATAATGCTGTGCCATTCAAAACTAGGGCAACAAGCTGGAGTGCTCTGTTGGGCAGGAGAGTGCAACAAGCTGGTGTGAGAATGGAGCGACGGGGGCTTGTATAGTGCTACAAATGCTGCTGGTGACACTGGGCATACTTGATTTTGGAATCATAGATGTGGTTCGGCCATACGGTGCATAACGTAACATAAAACTATATTGTGACGGTAAAACTTAGGCTTAAACGAGGTGTTAGAATGGATAAATACAAATGGACAGTATGGACAGAATAACAAGTGCAAAACTAACAGTGCCAATGGATGAATAATTGAACAGGTCCTGGAGAGATGGGAGGCTGCAGACGGTCACCTTCTCTGCAGACTTGAATGTGATACACTTTACCCATGTCTGAGTCTTCAAAAACTAGAGCTACACTGTTGTTCAAGAATGAAACTATGAATCCAACTAAAGTTTTAATAAAATAAGCTAAACTATATGCTAAACTATATGTTTTACATTTGCAGTTTTAATACAGTTGTTATTGAAAATCAGATATTAATTGAGAGCAAAACTATATCGAAACTAGCAACTCATTTGAAGTAATAAGACAAAAAAATGAATCACATTTGCAGGACAAATTCTTACCTTTTTTGAACAGTTTTAGAATTATATGCTACACATGGTAACACTACTATTCATTTTTGTTGAAAACTAAAGTCTAATTGTCTTAAAAAGAAAAAAGAAGCTTTTCATTGTCAGCTTATCATTGTGCTATCAAAATCATCACTGAATATCGAGTCTATTCCTTGGTATCAAACTTGAGTTTCAAATTGTATAATTGTAACAACATTAGTTCAAACACAATTATGCAAAAATCTCCAAATTAAGAATTCATTTTATTCAAACATGTTTTATTTTTCAATTTTTTTGTACATTTTGTTAAGGTAATCAAACAGACCCAGTATCTGTCTGATATGGTTAATGGCTAACAGAGAAGCCATTGCTCTTACATCGAGACAATCAGGCAAAATTCACAATTACTGGAATACGCAAATGCCACGATGCTATTGAACTTCACCGCAGCCTTGAAATCTATTTGTTCCAGAGGCTTTCAACCACAATAACCTTACTCAACCTCTATGATAAGACAACAGTTTCTCTGAAGAAAGAAGTCATTATCTGAACACTAGGAATGTTTTTAAGCAAGACCCCAAAAATGACAAATAAAGACATATACACGTATGGTAAAACAGCAGCCCTGCAGGTCTTGTCTAAATTACACTCCAAATTACAAGACAATGGTGACGTGAAAACAGGACTTACCACGTGTTTTGGAGATTCCAGGCTTGCTCCATGTTCAATTTAGTATAGATCAAGAGAAAAACGTCTTTTCTGATGTTGACATCCGCTCATTCTGGTCACAAACAGCGAAATCCACAATCGAAGAGCTAACGTTAAACTTCTGTGGTTTGTTTCTGTTATTTAGACATGACCTGCAGGGGTGCTGTTTTAGTATATGTCCATATGTCGCTATTTCTCTTTTTTTGGGATCTAGGAAAACAACCAAGTAGATTGTTTTGATTTGGAGAACTTGTTTTAAGTCCATAAATACATTCTACACAACTCAATGTTTTATTTTTTGCCGATAGACCTCATATTCGAGTTGTTCTGGTTATTTTTTAGTTCATAATGAAAAGACGTTCATTTTCAGGCAGCAAGATCAAAGCATTTAATTTGGAGCAAAGGCAATTATCCTCAAAAGTTACACAAAACATGGGTTCAGACGTCTTGATACAAGTCTGTGAAGCTTGGGGTGTTTAGGTCACTTTAGACCACTGCTGTTCATTACTGCGCACAGACATATGTCCAGACACACGCAGCAAACTGCATATGAATAATACTTGTGTATTATTCATGTGTCGACCAACACTCTGGGTGATCCTTTTTAAGCAGGAGGAAAATTGCTCACAAATGTATGGGAAAATGTTTATTGGAACGTTCAAATGTTTAAAGTTTGAACACTTTAAGAAAGCATGTTCTAGTTTGTGGGAACAGTAGCCTAATAAGAAGAAGTTGAATATATGGTATCAATCACCCCGCCCCCCTCCCACAGCATCATCCTCTCGCCCGTCAGCAAAGGTTTGTCCATTCATCAGCACAATTACCTCTTTAATTTCTGTGTCACACATATTCTCTTAGACAAGGATAACTTACAACACACAACAAGTGGACTAACGACAAGCAATTAATTTTAAGGTCACCTCAGACTCCATCACTGAAGAGGCTGACAAAGACATGGTGGCTTCACACAGGCCTGTACTCAGAGGGGGAGCAGAGACAGTGCAGAGATAAGCTCACAGTGCCGTCTATTACCACATAACTGACATGCTTGGATTTTTTCACCGGATAGCATAATGAAACACTTTGCCGGACGACGACTCAGTGGCAGAGTGAATCATCTATCCTCACATAACCTCCATGTCCATTTTGACTTCTTCCACTGTGCCACTGATACAGTCTTGCATGTCTTCTGTCTGACAGCAATTACCTCTTATTTCCAAGCTTGTCACACATACTACAGTCCCGATCAAAAGTTTAAGACCAGTTGAACAAATGGCAAAAGTCACATTTTGCATGGTTGGATCTGAACAAGGTTCAAGTAGAACTTCAATAAACACAAAGAAATGGGAGTGAGACAAAAAAGTCTGAGTAAACATTAAAAAAAACAACAACACACACACACACACAATTAAACAGAAATACTTCTACAGTTGATCAAACGTTTAGAATCAGACCTCAAAAAACAACCTGAAACTCCCTCAAAACAGAAATCAAAGTTCCAAACATGAACTCAGTAATGAGTAGCGCCACTGTTATTTCTGATGACTTAAAATTGGTTGCAGCATGCTTGATGCAAGAGTTTCCAGGATTTGAGAGGGAAGATTTCTCCAAGCAGTGAAGACGGCCTCATGAAGGACATCTACTGTCTGGAACTGTGGTACATTTTTGTAAACTTCCTCTGCCGTCCATCCCCAAAAGTTCTTAATTAGATTTAGATCAGGGGAACACACAGGACGGCCCAAAAGAGTTCGCCTGAAAAAGTCCTTTGTCCTGTAGCATTGTCCTTTGAAAACCCAGTGCTTCCACAGACGAGAGCCCTCAGTCATGAGGGATGCTCTCTGCAACATCTGCAAGGGCCAGTTTGACGCCCCTGCACCACCTGGAGCTCCATTGCTCAACTGAAGGAAAAAGCGCCCCAGATCATTATGGCGTCCCCTCCCTGTGGCGTAGAAAACATCTCTGTGGATCTGTTTGTGATCTCAGTAACCATCAGGGCCATCAAGGTTACACTCATAAGAAAATAAAATGTTCTCCCTTTCAATGTCCCATGTTTGGTGCTCTTTTATATAGCTCAAGCAGTTCTGTGGCGTTCAAGGACACGAGGCCTTTGAAGAAGTTTCTTGTTTTTGAAGCCCTTTAGTAACAGATTCTGTCTGATAGTTTTTGGGCTGCAGTCAGCACCCGTAATGGCCTTAATTTGTGTCGAGGATCGTCCAGTGTCTTGACGGATCCACCGGCTCAGTGCTGGTGTCATTTTTTTGGGTCTTCCACTTGACTTTTTTCCATAACCTTCTGGATCTCTTAAGAAATTCTAAATTACTGTCTTACTGCGTCCCACCTCAACAGTGATGGTGCACTGTGAGAGGCCGTTTATGCAGGTCTATATAAAGTTTTTTTTGCTGTTGCCAACAGACTTTTATCCAAAAGTCATTGGATTGACAAAGACAAAGATTGACAATGACTTTTGGATAAAAGTCGAAACGTCTCGATCTTTAAACGGCGTCCGGATGACAACCTCTGAAACCCTTTCTACGATGGACCACACCTGGACGAATGAGGGTTTACATCGACGTTGCCAACAGAATGACATGACAGTGTGAATACCTGACAGAAAATGACACTGAATCTGCATTTTTGCACAGTTTTGGGCTTTTAAAAGCATGTGGTCCTAAATCTTTGATCAGCTGCAGAACAAGCTATTTCACTTTAATTGTTGTTTTCAACACAATGTTTACTCAAACTTTTCTTTCTGATGGTATTTTTGTGAAATTGTCACATCGAAGTGTGACTTTTTGGTACAATAGTTGTACTCTTTTGGACAGTAAAGTGCTACTCAGTGTGCATGAAATGTAATCAAATCTAAATTGTGATATGATCTGGGACAATTGTTCCCAAAGTCTGGCACAAGTACCCCCAGCATGACGTACCCAATGACAGTTTAGGAAAATAAAAAAGGGCAATGGTACTTAAATATTTAGCCCAAATAAGACTATAGCAAAATTATGTTTCTTTTGCTTTCCTTTTTTTTCTCCATTTCATTTCACCTGACCTGTACTTTACCTCGAGGAGCCTCCTGCTGCTTGTTCCCATGAAAATGTTATTTATCTTATAATATTCCACAGTACTTATACATTTCCTTGGGGAATGTTTTGCAGTATGGTTTTAAACAAATGGAATTATGCAGGTGACTTTCCGCCTCCAGAAAGTTAGATACTGTTACAAACTATTTGAATTTTTCAAGTGCGTTGGTGCAGGGGATGTGCAATTGATCATCCAAAGTCTCAGGGGGTGCACGGCTACAAAAAGTTTGGGAACTACTGCTCCAGAAAATTGTGATACACATTTTTTGGCAAATCATCCACTCCAATCCAACCTTAATCTTTTGCTGGGTTTATACATAAGAGATATTGTGTCAGTGAAATAAATTGGTCTTAATATCTTTTGTTTTGTTTGTGGGTTGGTTTTCTTGATTTTCCTGATATTTCCTATTCCTTGCAATATCACACATAGAATTGCTGTTCTATACTACTACATTCACCATACCTTCTTTCCTTTCCCAATTGGATGCTGACCTTTAGAATTTTATCTCCCAAAACATCTAACACCTGCAGTTCTTCTGATGGATGCCACATTCATCCTCCCCATAAACAGAAAATATCTCAGCATCTTCGGCTTTGCTCCAGTGCTCAAATCGATTCTGCTGCCTTGTAAAACCAGGGAGGAGCAGTGGCAAACAGCAAAGCAATTGAAAGGGACAATTCTCCAAATCTAGGCCAGGATTTTGCTGGTACGTAGTTGGTAGACTCTCCTACTGTGCTTGCTGTAATTGGAGTGCTGATCGAGAGTTCCCACCGTGTCCTAAGACCACCACTTCGACATGCTCAATGACATTACACTTACAGCTGCCGTCAACATCAATTTACACTCACCTTTGGGCCCTACTTGTGCGTTCAATGTATGTTCAACCATTAGCAAAAAAACTGTCCTGTCTACTCCTCTTTTCCACACTTTAGTGTCATTGACCCAAGGACTTGTTTATGCTTTTTAAAATTCTTTTGTGTGAATGACTTAAACAGACATTTGTTCAGATATATTTTGAGGCCCTAAATGTACATTTGTAAAAAAGCCATTTAAAAGCTCCAATATCTGCACTGATTGCCAAAAACCAACACCTTTTAGGCAAGATTTGTGACCCAATTTTGCGTTTATAAAAAAAGCAATGTACAAAAAGTAAACACTTACTGTAGAAACAATGTCTCCGACCAGAGACAGGAGAGTGTAATCTCCCTAACTAGGGTACAAAGTAATTTTCTGACACTTTTGTGGTTCATGTTTTGTGCTACAATTGAATCTCTACCAAAACATTTACAGGCAGATTTAGCACATTCCTGATGCATTTTTAAAATATAGTCTTATTATTGTTATATATAAGATAATAATGGGCAAAAAATAATCATTTTTGTCACCATCGTCTACCTGGTACACTATGTGCATTTTCTATTGGGTCTGCCATATTGTGGAACATTTCAGATTAAGAAATAACACACCAGATCTTACAATAAAAAGGTTTAGTGCACCTTTTGAAAAAGTAATAAAAAGGCAATAGATTTGAGGATCTGAGGGAACGCCCACAAACGGGCCATTGTGGGGGAAAGCAATCCATTCATTTTAATCTGTCAGAGCTAATCTTTCACCCTTCATCCAAATACAAGAGCAAACACCTTTAGGAGTTATATAGTGCCAAATACAGACACGAAGACATGAAGAAGAAGAATGTGGTCGGACGTCCCAAATTTGTCTAGTTATCCAAGAATGCTAATGGCAGAAGCAGGCTAAATGCTGCCAGCTGTATTTTTATATCTACATAACAATCCGTTTACTTTTCTGTCAAGATCCTGTTGCGACATGATTTGACTTTGGTTGTGAAGAGGAGAAAAGTTATATTCCTTATTAATCAACAGAGACTTTCCCTTGAGTTTCCCCCATGACACGCTGTATCTATCATCATAGCAGCAACCTTTGTTTCCTGTACATTAAAGAATTCCCCCTTGGCGATGAATAAAAGTTATTCTAATTCAGATTCCGACAATGCAAAAATCAAAGCACTCTTATTCCATACAGAAGCCCAGCCTGTCCACAGCAGCATTGTAAACAGAACAGCAGCCCGCAGACTTATTATCATGGCGGACTTAATCACCCCCTCAAATGACCTTTGGATGGGAGCAGGGAGCCGGGCTGGCACCGGCACAGCATTAGCATCAGCCCAGAGTCGCCACAGATGTCCTCTCCCCCTTCAAATCCAACTATAAAGAGTAGCTTCCGAAGACCCCATATGCTCTCGGGTAAAACTTCAAATAATGTCACGCTTCATATAGTGACTAAACACCGCCATGACAGCTGTGTCGGAGATGATGGTGCCGTGAAGATAATGAGCTAATAAACAATATAGAAGATGCTCTTTTAATGGCTGCAGAAGTGAACAGGCCGAGATGATAAAAGGCAGCAATAAAAGTAAGCTAAGTGCTACATGCTGCTCTAAATCAATGATGGAACAGCAATGTACCTGGAGTAAGTCGGAAAGAAAAAAAGAATAGTTGGCTTGTTGGAGTCTGAAGTCGGTCTCCAGAAGTAAAGCGTTTCAGATCAGGCAAAATGAGCGATTATGAGTTGGACAGAGGGACAAAAGTTCCAGCCAAATGGTGCTGGCAAAATTGAAGGCCTTTTAGCGAAACAAATGTGGTAGAATTGGTTTTGAAAGATGAAAAGAGATAATGTCGGTGGGAGTTGGATTTCTGAAAATGGACAAAAAATGAGGGTTTCTGCTTGTTTCCAAGGGAACAAAGAATTTGTCTTTTTTGAAAAGGGGAAAAGTTTATGTAACTGCAAACACAACCACAAACTGTGCTTGCTATGAAGAGAAAGTAATTTTGTTGCTGATGGCTATTCTGTGGAAATGCTTTCGAAACTTTAGAATCAGCATTACAATAAAGTTATCTAGAGCACCCATGAAATTACAGAAGCCCACTGCAAGCCCAACGTTCAGTGTGTTGCTCTATTAACATAATAACACATACAGCGTACATACTTTTCAATTCAATTCTTTCCTTTACATTTATCGATTGCTTGGTGGGTTTTACTTCTGTCAACGTGAGGACAGCTGCACCAGCAGCTCCAGCAGAACATCTGTGCACTTGGGCTCTGTGTTTTTCAGTGCTAAAGCCCATCAAACTTGTCTGTGCAAATACACTCTTGTAACAGGTCTACAGAGAGAACAATGGATATACTTGTATTTACCATCTGTGCAGGCTATAGGCATGTGAAACACGAGGTTTTGAAAAGTAAATCTGAAAGCACACATTGACAGTCTTTCTGAACCTGGAAACATACAATTCATAACTTTCCCCAGGCATGAGTGGTGCTGATGGTAACTGCACAAATACAACATCAGATGCATTCTTTCTATGCATTTTTACTGGGACTTGAGCCTACTCTTAGGCCTAACTTTAAAGAACATAAATTGAACTGCCTTACAGTGCACTCACACTGAGTGGGTGTCTTTTCTTCCCCAGGACACAACATGTCATGAGCAAAGTGCAAGCTTTGATGATAGTGGTCAACCAGTGGTTATGTAGGAGAGAGGTAGCCGTCAAGGTGAAGTTCTTTAACTCAATCATTCAGTTTTGTCTTGCATTCAATATCAAATGCCATTCTATGGAACATTTCTTCATGAGGTTACAGGTGGTGCAGCCATCCATCAGAAAAGTTACATAATTTGTGCTCTTTCACCCAACTTTTGTCATAAATAAAATACCATGTTTTTTTTGTTTATTTGAAGACAACACTTTTGTTCATACTACTGTAACATTACACACAACATAAGTAAAATCATTCATAAGCACCCCATTTGACTTGTCTGTAGCCGTCAAACTTTGAAACAAATAGTGTAATAGGCTCACTCCTCTGCTCCCTCTGACGAATGATAATCAAACTGGAACAGATGGACTGCAGAGCGAGTCAATGCAGAGCCGCGTCTCCCAGCCCGGCCTGCGCTGGGCTATTACAAGAACCTAAATTGAATTTGGAAACGTGGGCCCTGTTTTCTGAATTATTTATAAATCATTTGTCCCCCATTAATTTTTCCACATACAGCATAATAGAGTTTAATGAGAATCCACATTTAAATAGGGAGAGTACATGTTCTGGAATTGGCAGAGGGGGAACAAAAACAGGAAGCTGCAGCTGTGTTGTAAACAATGGAGAATGTGAAATAGCCTGTCAGCACCAAAGACCTTGTCATTTTCAGGTTAAGATATGAATTTGTAATAAGGCATTTGTGTGTTTTCTATTTTTATGAGTTTTGACAGAATGGGGTCACTGCAGTCTTTGGCACAGAAGTTTATTATATTTAGTACTGTTACATTTGAAACAGGAGACTTTTTTTGGACCACTTGAGTATTTTTTTTAGTCCCACTACACTACTTTTCCTACGAGCGCTGATATCACTGCAAGAAATGTACTATTTTACTGCTACTCACTATAAGATCTGCTACTAATGCGTCACCCAACATGTGCTTCTAATGCAAAGTTATTAGTATTATGACTTACTGCTCCTGTTACAATAGGATTCATGTTACTGTTAAATGTTATGTTAATTCCAATGCTTTCTCCATGACTATGAGGAGCATGTTTACAATACCTGATGTGCACACTCTGTCCCGTTCATTTAAATGAGGCAGCAATCTAACTTCCAGCTCAATTTTCTAAAGTTTCCTAAATAGGTTTTGTGGCGCTTGGCGAAACAAACCAAATGTTTCAATGTCAAATGTCACGTTACATAACATTTATTGCGTTACTAATTAAATTAAATTTATTTTGTTGCCTTGATGGGCCACAGTTGGAAAGCAGTTTAAATAAACAATATTGAAGAGAATTTAGAAAATGGATAACCGTCCCAGAGCATCTCCTTTCCTTGACTCTTCTCGGCAAGAAAAAACTTGCAAAAAAAAAAAAAAAAAAAAAAAACGGAGGAAATAAAAGAAAACTTGGGGAGAACCACAGTTAAGGAGAGATCTTACTCCCACGAAGGGCTGCAGATGATATAGGACTACAGCACATCCATTTGGACTGTGCAGCCAGGACCACTCAGGAGGAAGGAAGGTGGCTCATCTAGTGTAGAGAGTCCTTCCAGGCAGATGAAGAACAGTAGATCTAGTTTTAACTAAACATGTAGTTTAATATTTTCTTTCAAGGCTTTTTTCTTGTGTCATGTGTTCGAGTGGTTGTCTTCATTAAATTCGCCCTAGTTTTTCATAGTTTGCGATGTTGAAAATACATTTGCGCTATCCATAACTAACATAGAACGGTTCAAGCATAATCACCTTATCCCAGCAGTTGCTATGGGCACTGCCATACGTTGTAATCTTCCTTCCGGTTGTATTAGTTTACATTTTAGTTTATGGACCGGACGATCTCAACAACAAGCATGTTCTATACAGACTACAAAGCCACCCACAGGATCGGTGCAATGTTTTTTGGTGCACAATGAATTTTTGCACAAATCAATCTTAAATGACTAAGGTTACAACTAACAGATAATATTTTAACAGATTCTGGCTATTTAAAATAACGAAAACATTGTCAAGCTAATGACCTGTACGGCTGACGCAAATTCGATAAATGACTTGAACTGGTGAAAGACAGCCCTCAATTCCCAGCTCCCCCGACTCCTCCTGCGGCACATCAATTTACTCTTTTTGTCGTCAAGTGGAACAAGTGGTGGTTATTACTATGTAATAAATTTGTAATAGCCGCGTTTGGCTGAATACTGTAGGCTAATTGATCAGAACTAAGGATGGCTGCAGGAGGGTAGAGATCAGTAAATAAATGACAGAATGGTTGAATAATGAAAAAGTGTATTGTACAAACACAGTGTAAATAAACAGAACCCAATATATACAAAATACTGCAGCAAAAATAAATCAAATCAGAACAATATTAAATGTCCTTGAAATAAATTGTTAATTCAGGCAGGAAAAAAACTCAACAAAATCCAACATCTGTTCTCCCACTGGAGATAGAGAACACCGAGGCAGCACGTGAGTTTTAGTCCATAGGTTTGTTATTGAAATAAATGAAATGTCCGTTAGTGCGATTGTCCGGAGTTTTGTATATTGCAGTGGTTATGCAGCACGAGGAGGTGGGAGAGGAAAAGGACAGGCTCTACAGCCTCCTACCAGACCCAAGAGGGTTGGATGGAATTAGGAAGTTGCGTACTCCAAAGTCTAGCTCACCATCAAATATACCCAGAATGGGCACCTGGCCTGTATACAACAGAAAAGGCCAACTTAAACGGGTGTGCACACCACAACAGTAAGCTAATATTAGCATAGCTAATGTATCACAAAGTTACATAGAAACCAAAACACAGTCATGTAGAGCACAGTCATGTAGAGCACATGTTAGCATGTAGCATACATTAGCATTGTTGCTAATGCTAACAGTCATTAAATCCAAACTCACCAGTTCAATAAGACACCCATTTGTCCAGCACACACGCCAATGCCCCAATCCCCGGCTGGGTCTGGTTCTACAGAAATGTTTAAAAGGCTTAACAACAGATAACATATGAACCAATGTTTGTTTGTTTGTACTGACCTACAGCCGCTGTCCTCTGGCTTCTCTCCCACACAACTGAGCTGAGAGAAGTCAGGGCAGCTTTTATACTGAGGCCGAGGGCTGTGATTGGCTAAGTGAACCAAAAGAAGGTGTGTCAAACAAAAAAAGGGTTGAAAAGCCGGACTGGGAACTGGATTGGATGAACCCTGATTGACATATGCAAAATACAGAATACCGCAGATTATAAATTTGTACTGCACAGAGCAGAGAAGAGACGAGGACAGCACGAAGACGTCACACATTACGTGTTCTGTAGCGGTAGACTGAATTAATTTACTGAACAATCATCATGCATGATACTGAAGACAGACTCGCGCCTAGGATGTGGATACTGAGTCCCTAAGGCCTAATTCTCAGTAGCAGCGAGTGAAGCATCTGCCTGTGCACCCTTCTAAATCATTCATACGCCCCTGGTTTATAAAAAGATGTGGACTAAGGAAACCACCGACAGGGCCACTCTGGGGTCCCACCTCACGTAGTAGCAGACGCAAATGGACCCTCTGGAGATGGCTCAATGTATTCGATGCAGCCTCTCCGCTCTCTCCCGGACTGTTCATATGCCTAATGCAAGGATAGGTGAGGTGTGGAGTGACTCATATTGTTCTCTGGCACGTTCCATGTTTTTGCCTGGGAGTCGAAATACATTAGGTTCAAACTGCAGGCGGGTTTTTTTGATACATGTCAGAGATAGACATGACGGCGCACTCTGGAACATCTTGAATGAATGAAATATTGATCATTTAAGAGAGAGGTGCCACCAAAGTGCTTTTTTCCAGCCTGTCTAGTTGATTTTTGTCCCATATGATCTTAATGTGAAGGTACACAGGTTCATTGTCCCCGCAAGAAAATGTATCCCATGTATTTGACCTATACTTCAGTGCCGGGGGAGCCATCTTTAAATTTTGTGCTAGGCTAGGTCAGGTTAGGATTTCACCTATTGTGCATGTTTTAGTGAAACAAAACCCAATAAAACTAAAGTCATAAGAAACTAAACTGGGAGTCTGAGATGTGAATTATCAAATCAAATCAATTTATTTTTTAAAATGCCCAAACTCACAACAACAGTTGCCTCGATGGGCCACAGGTAGAAAGCAGTTCAGATAACTGTCCCAGAATGCCCCTGTCCTTTGACCCTCCTTCGCGGCGAGGAAAAACTACAAAAAACCCCATGGGAAAAAGTAGAAACCTCGGGGAGAACCACAGTGAAGGAGAGATCCTACTCCCATGGACGGACAGGCTGCAGATGAACTAGGACTGACATCCACTTGGACTGTGGAGCCAGAACCAGCCAGACTGTGGAGCCAGAATTATACTAATAACATTCTTTGTCCTTGCCAGAAATGTTTGGAGTTATTTAATTACAGGTGTTTTTAAAAATAATTTCATTATCATTGCTAAATAAAAACAACCTTGAGAAACACGCATTCATACTGAGTGCGATCACCTCTCCACAAATCCGACCTGTAACTGGCCTGGTGGCGTCACCTACTTGTCTGCATGGAAATAAGGCCTAGATAAGTTAAATGCCATGCGGAACATTCCACAGCGACCGCCATAAAAGTTATAGTGCACCTTTGATAAAGTATGACTAGTATTATGAAATAAAACAGACATGCGATTCACTTAATAATAACAAGAATTCCTCTTTTATAGGGATTTTTTAGAAACATTCAACTTGCTCAAGATTATGTATCCACTCTGTCACACCTAGGCAAAGGCAAATGACGAAAGTGTCTGCTACTCCCTTGATTTTCACCCCGTGTGCCGGAAACACTAGCGTGCCTTAAGGTATAGCCAGGTGTGCCTTGAATTTAATTGCACTCATTGATTTATTTTACCATTTTAATTTTCTGTTTTAGAGTGTCCTGAACACACACAAAACAAACAAAGCAATCACCAATGCCAAATTCAAAGAACCAGTAGTGGGATTGACATTATTTGCCACAATACTCTTAACTCTTTTTTTCCCCTACAACATCTGATTTGTTGATGTGTTAGTAGGTGATGTGCTAATCTGCATCTAGCGCCCTACTGACCACCAGTATTCACCCCAATACACTCACATTGGCAACGTCTGCCCAAGGACACAACAACAGTTGGAAACGACCATGGCAGGAATCAGACTCTCAACCACTGAGCTGCAGCAGTGTTATCTGCGGTTATCACTCCCATCTCTCTTTGTATCCCTGCTCTCCAGTTGCTTTTAGATGCTACCTTTATCTTTGCGGTTGTTTACCTCTACTTGCAGATCGTTGCACTTTTAACAACTTTTAAGAGCCAATTCTGTCGCAAGATAAAGGGCACGGTTGTCTGCGGGGCGGTATTGATGATAAATTAACAGACTTTTCGATACAAAGAGGGTGGCTTCTGGACTAAGGTGTACAGGCAGTTCAGCCAAACAGAGAAAAACATGGTCTGGAACTTAAGGGCTCAAAACAAACATGGTGGCGTCTGTGTGTAGCGAGAAAAACTGCAAAATACCCTGTAATGTAAAAAGCAATTTGACTCTATCTGTGACAGGTAATCTCAATGACATATTTTTGATTAATATTCAAATGAATTATCTCATGATTAATTGAATACTCTTGGAACAAACTGTCTCCTCCATCGTTAGAATTAATTTTTCTCCTTCTAACAGCGGTGCTTTGGGGAAAGACTAAGCTAACTCTTTATGTATTCAGCTCTCCGCCTTCCAGGTGTCACTGTGGGGAGACTTATTGAGATCCATACTAGAAATATAATTTATCATTGAAGCTAGCAGAGTGCACAATGCCCTGACAAGTCTACAGCTCCCGAATCCTTTAAACAGCGGATGGAGACGTGTAGTAGAAGTGATTCATTCATAGCTCCTGTAATATCTTGTACTCTTGATGTTTTCAATAGTTCTGGACAGTTTATTCGAATAAGTTTTTTATTTCAAAGACGTAAGCTTCATGGGAAAAAAGACAGCAGGAGAATACTGTAACTGTTTTATATATATACTGTTTTATAACTGAATGTTATGACTAAATGTCTAAATATATTTTTTCCCCCCAGAGATTATACTATAAAAAGCAGCTCTTTGTGACAAAATAAAAACGCTGCACATGGCTGCTATTTATCTATTAATAAAACCAGGAGTTTGATTGGCTGTCTGCTCACTTCGCCGTCTTAAAAAAGCTGTTCTGAAGCCATGCACGTGCTAGAAAATGGATGTGTGTGAATATTAACAATGTGCAAGGGGGTTTGTGAAAGCCAGAAATGAGTGCAACCTCCTTTCACGGCTTGAAAATCTGAAATATCTTTCCGTTATGTGGTCGAGTGGATAGCACACACGCACATCTGATCTGGCCTATGCCGTTGTGAGTTCAAATCCTGCTCTGCCAATTTGCTGCTTGTCCTTCCTGAGTCTCATCCCCATTTCACGCTGTAGAGCATAAAAATATATATCAAAAAAACTAAATCACACTAGCCAGATTTATCAATAAAAATGCCTGTAATTGTAAAAAATCAATAAATAAATAAATAACGAAGTAAAATAAAAATTGTAAAAACAAAATGAACATCTGTATCTTACTGAGTTTAGGCGCCATCTACTGGCTGCACACTCATGTGTTAATGATAAATGCGAGTGAGCTAGTTAGTTTACAGAGATTGTGTTTAGACAAGAACAAGTCTGGCGATAATTTACAGACTTAAAACAGCCGAAGATTCTCATATTAGTGACGTCTAAAATCGGAAAAAACGCCATCAATCGAGGGAGTTCAGCAGGGCGTGTTTTTGACAGTCTGAGAGAGAGGATCTTCTAACCAGCATTCCAAAATAGTGTGAATGAAGCTAAATGCAACTTCAGGTATGTGTTTGACAGAACATTGTTAGAACACGGTTCAAAGCTCAAACAAGTCACTGCAGCATAATATATTCCCTTTAAATATGATTGAATAATAATAATAGTAATTCAACACTAATTCAGTCCAATATTGTATGCGCCCTCTGCTGGAAATAGCATGGAACGTGAAGCACTTTAACTAAAGCAGAACTAAGTAACGTTTACCTTATTAAACATCTTTGTAAGCCGTGTGGTGGTTGCAAATGTATTTTCGGGGTGTTCGAAGCTCCTCTCGTCGCCCCCTGCTGTCTCTGTGTGGAAAACCAGACTTACAACATTTCTTGACGGCGACCCAAGGACAACTCTTCTGAGAAACCCTGGCACTTTATTATTTGGCAACATGAAATGTCTTTGTATGTGATTGCACTTCCTTCTTTGAATAAAAAGGGGAAAAAAGAAGCTTTTCCATCTTCCCGACCACAGTGTATTTTCACTTGAGAGCTGCAGGAGGAGTTCTGTCACTGAAGTTCTGCTTTAAGGCTAGAAACAGTAGGTGTTTGCGTTGTTGCATAGAATATT
The DNA here is from genome assembly GCA_019453435.1 of Rhinogobius similis. Classification (NCBI taxonomy): domain Eukaryota; kingdom Metazoa; phylum Chordata; class Actinopteri; order Gobiiformes; family Gobiidae; genus Rhinogobius; species Rhinogobius similis. The sequence continues at coordinate 41,894,276 of CM033619.1, forward strand.
AGGAAAATATGTGTTGCTATGAAATAGCATTTGTAAAGGCTTTGTATTGTGCTGCAGAAAGAGTCCGATGAAGATGTTTGGACTTTAAAAACAGGACACTTTTTGGAGTTGAATAATCTGATGTAAAACAGTTTTTAGCTCTTGAGAAGCTTTCAACATGCACAAAAACACTGTGTTACAACATCGTTAGAAGCTAAAAAATGTGAGTTCATGGGGCTTTGAGGAACAGATTTCGATCCGCAGATAATCAATGTAGACTTCTGTGATCAAAATGCTAATCTGCTGCTGAAACACACGCATAGATCTGTATGAACTCAGCTCTTGTCCTCAGAGGTGGCCGTGCATTGAGCAGGTTCATTTACCAGAGAAGACAGAACACAGGATTGAAACTCACAAATGTTCACTTTTTCAATTTGTCACACCGCTGTCGGGCTGGATATTTAATTACACTTTACTCCACAGAGCTCTGATTGTCAGCTTTGTGCCCATTTTTGAAGTCTTATCCAAATCAATCTGTTCCATGCGGAGGTTGCTGAAAGGTGTCTTGTGGCTCGTTGTGAAGAGCTGGAAATATTGTTTTGTCAAATATTCCTTGAAAATATAATCCACTAGAAAGTAACACATTTCCAAACTCTTGGAATAACTAATTGCTTTACAAATTATTAGACATTATACCAACAATATACAACCAGCAAACATAAGGTTATATTTTATCCGCTTTCACATGTTGGGTTTACAAATCTAATGGGGACATTACATTGACTCACATTCATTTCCTGAAGACTGCTTCTAATCTAAAAACTACTTGTCTAACTTAAACCCTAACTTGACCTATTTTACCCTATAGCTGAAGTTTAAATCATGCTCTTGATCTAATAATACTGATCTAATAATGAAGTATTCATATCGTGTGGGCATGGATTGAGTCTATATACTGATTTTTGTCCACACAATATGATAAATATCCACCTACTCGCATACACAAACCACATCAAATTTGGAAATAAACAACTGATTTGGACTATAACAGGAACAAAACTGGACTAAAATCAGGACTAAATAGCATAACCATTTGTAATCCATAATGAACTACAGATTCAGAACTTAAACACCATTATGATTGTTGAATTAAATCAGGACACAGACTGGAAAAAGAAGACCACATGCCGCTAATAATAAGTGCATGACAGTTTGAGAACAAATATTATAAAGCAATGAAATAATCCAAAGTGGAGCGCACGTTCAAAGCTGTATATTATTAGCCTACATCACATGCCAAGAGCTTACAATGACTCTACAGGCCTCACAGCCAACCATTTATACAAGATGATTAGTTCTATACACACATTTTAATTTTTAATGGTAAAATGCAATTAAAACGTCAACCCAAACCATTAGTGGTTACAACAGCAATAAGAGCCAACAACCGACATAAAATGCTGTCTTACTTACTTACTTGAATAAGTCTTGAGTCTTGAGAAAGTGAAAATATTATTCAATTATTTGTTTATTATTTGGAAATACCAGAATGATATATTTAAAACCAGACATTGAAGTGAGTATTTTATTCATTCTTGTGGCTTTAATTGGGTGTAAAAAATGCTTTTAAACTTAGGAAGGATAGTGTTAGAGCGCTCTCTACTGTGAGCAGTGGGGATGAACAATGACAAAATAAAGAAATGAAGCCCTTAGGCAATGTGAATGCTATGCTAATAGAGCCACATATGTTTGTTGTGAACACAATTAGACCACAGAATGAGCCCAGTGATGGTTTAAGGATTTAAAAGTCCGGGATGCTACCTGTGTGTAACATTGGGGAAAATTCAAACTGAGTATTTTCTGGGCACTCAGAGACGACAATAAAACAGAGAAAAGAGTGACGGAAGTAAAATAGAATGTAGAACAATACAATATGGTTAAAAGCTCAAAAGTATAATTGATTCGTAGTTTCCCCAAATGCGTTCTACTTTTATTGAAGTCATTTCTTGGGCCACTTTTGCAATATTGTTTTGAAGTAATGCTCCTCCTACTTGTGTGCATTTTCTCTACTCTACCCACCTGTGAAAACAAGACAGATTAACCTACCATTTAAAACCTACAGCGAAGGTAACATCTGATTGAATGAATCCAGTCTTCCTCTAGAGTCACTCATTCAGTTTCCTTTCCTCAAACCTTCCCATGGCCCGCACTTCCATCTCAATAGCTGTTTACTCTTGTTATATAACTGTGGCATTTTGTCTGAGTAAACAGGGGATCACGACCCCTCCCCTCATTTGCAAACGTGTCGCCGCAATCGACTCAGGAATACGACCACATTTACCCATTTCCATATTTCACCTCAAATGCCAGTTTACGATGCCGCCGGATGTCTTTGTAAAACTTTTGCATCTCCGCGGTGTCGAGCATTCTAACCAGGCTCTATTGTGTTCCGGCGGATGGGGGCGGGGGGCGGCACTAACTAGGAGCCCCACAAAGCTGGCTCTTTCATGGGGATGGGAATGAGTCTCCTCGCCTCTCGCTGAAGATCGCACCCACACAGAGCTCGGATGCACAGGCCTGGAAATAATGCCCCTAACGAGTTCACTCTGAGGGTTGTAATGCGCACATAGAGGAGTCATTAACATGCATTAGGGCCACTGAGAGGGATGTGCACTAAGCTGGAACGAAGTAAGGGCCAGAGTGATACAATTTACATGAGCAAAAGTTGTGGTAAAACGATGCAAACAGAACGTCTTGAAACTTGTGCTTCGCTGAAAATCGAGCAATTGAACTTAGCAGGATTTTGACACGTTGTACCCTACACAAACCTAACTCTAGCTCTGATTTATTCAAGTTTTAACTCAAATTTAAATGTTTACGCGATGTTTCATTTTGATTTCGTTTACTCAAATACTAAATATGATATCCAGAATCCCCCTTGTACATTTTTATTGTATCTAAATACGAGGAGCGTGTATGCAGTCGGTGTGACTTAAATTATATTGAAAATGAAATGCATTTTTTGTTCTACTGTCCCTTGTACCATGATTCGTGCAGTGAATTGTTTTCTGATTTGTCTTTGTTTACTATGTCAGATGAGGAGAGACTGGCGGATCTGTTTAAACGTTGTATATTTAAGTTGGCTAAGTTTGTTCGGGGGGGTTGGGAATGCCGTATGTTTGATGCAGTATGTGAAAATTGTGAATCCCTATTGTTTGTTCCGTGTTTCTTTCAAGTCCATTTGAGCTGGCCAACGTTTTAAATGGTGCATGACACAAAATAAGTAAAATAAACTAAAAAACGATCTAATCTGTCAACAAAATGAAAAGCAAGAAATTATAACCTGAATCCATCAATTTTGTTACATTTGTATATCCCAAATAGGTAAAGTTTTGGCAGTTTTACTTACTTGCTACTTACATTTATATGAGTAAACTACAGGGAAGTTTAAAATTGATATCTCTAAACTATTTTTTTCCTATTCACCTGCAATGTCTCACCTTAAAAACTGTACTAGTGGAGTATTTGCCACCTGCTTGTATACATCCATGAAGATGCCTCAAATTTAGAGTTGGGAGAAACACTTTCTGCCCAAAAAAAGTCGCCACCTGGATTTAACTAAGCAAATAGGTACCTACTGCTGGATAATTGCTGCATGGGTGACACGGGACTTAAACCCAAGTGAGTTGCTTCTCATTTCTGAAGCAACCATGCGGAAAGTATGTGCAATTAACCGTAAAGATAATTGTGATTTTAATTATTACTCTAGTCAGTTAAATGTATTAATCGAAAATGCAGTTTATTGCAGTATTACAAGTGCACTCTTTTTGCCTTTTTGCACTTTTCTAAAACAATATTAACAAAATACCTCCAGTCTATACTTTCCCTACAGAATAACTGTGACGATATAGAAGTAATTGTTCTAAATAAATCTGATTTCAACGATGAGGCAAATAATCAAGATTATAGTTTGTGCAATTGAGCAGCCATAGTAGAAAGACAAATCCTGTGGTTGTGGAAAAGATGTTGGTGTGTGTTTGAGAAGGGTCAAATCATTGGCATCAAATTGAGAAAACATCTAAGAAAGAAGCACAAACATATCTACTACAGTTCTGAACCCAACTGAGTTTCTTTGGGATGTGCCGGAAAAGACCAGGTCAGTGATCATCGATACAAGATCTTGGTGAAAAATGAATGCAAAGCTGGAGAAAAATTAAATCTTTTGACATTGGAGAAGCTTATTGAAACAATGCCAGCAACTTGAATATTGAGTGTATCGTGGATGTGGCTTCCCAAATCATGGCAGACAGTCCTTATTAAAACACACTAGAATCAGCATCCTCACAAAACATGCTGTTGCTCACCAGATAATACCTCTGCTTTTCAGAATCTACCCACTTCTCGCTTCCTGCACCTGAACAGAACATCCGTACTACTCCAGGCTTTCCAAACATCCACAATTTTGAAATTCAGCCTGGGCGCTAACCAAACAAACTGTGCATGAATGAGGAAGAATTTAAATCTCAATGCTCTCCGTCGACTGGAGACACCGAGCTGGCACTGAGACGCCGCGAGACGAGCCAACGAGAGAGTGCAAGTGCCAAGACGGTGTAGTGTCTGTAAGCACAGAGGAGGCAGGGGAGGCTAGGAAACATGCATCTGTCATTCCAGGCATTCATTTGGTCCAACACACTCCACTCTCTTCATTTTTGAGCATCAAGAATCCGCAAAAGGTGCCCTGGGACATTAACCATATTGCATATTTCCTGTGAATACTGGTTAAAGTGCTTGTCTTATTGACCAGTGACTGTTTCTTTATTTGATTTTCTGACTTTCTGTTGGTTAAATCAACATTTTTTTTAGAGGTGACTGCTGTTGTGATCTAGCCTCTACAAAAATAAATTGAATTGCCACGTCTAAATGGATTTTTGTTTGGAAGATACAAGGACAGGGAAATTATGGAGCTATTCAATAAGAACCTATTACGTTTATCTGTCTGTTAGTCTCTTCGGGAGTATATGCTTGTCATAAGTTGTTTTTTTTTAACACACTTTAGCTTAACTTTGAAGCTGTAGCAGATTCAGATTCAGACGACTTTATTAATCCCACCAGGGGCAATTTATTTGAGCAGTAAAAAGCACATGGAGGACAGCCAAACATACAATGCATAGTGGAGTAATTCTGAACTAAGAGGAGCTCTGAGTTCCCACAGCAGTTTAGAGAAGCAAACTGCAATGATAATGACATATTTTAAATATATATTTATTTTAGAAAAGGAAACAATATAACAATGACTTGAGGGCAGTACAGAAAACTTCCTTTCTAAAAAATGTGAATCCATGATCTACGAATGATTGGCATTGGCTGTAAGATCAGTGCATTGCAGAAGGATGCCAAGTCTCTGTGTTGCACACTGTGAACTGATTTTAATAATAAATTAAATTAATAATAAAGACGTTAAGAAGTTTATTTCTGTCTGTCTTGTTCTGTACAGCCATTGTTTTTAGCCTTATTCAAACTGCTCAACTCTTCTGTGCACCAAGCAGTCCCTTGCACCCTCAGTTTTCTAAACATAAACGATTTTACAAGTTGCACATTGTGAATTACCAATGATTATCCTATTATGAATGCATTATACTTTTCTAGACACTCATATATGCTTACATTGCATTACTCATTCACTCCACACTTGATGGTGATAAGCTACAATTGTAGCCACAGCTGCCCTGTGGCAGACTGATGAAGTGAGGCTGCCAATCCGCGCCATCAGCCCCTCCAACCACCACCAATCATGAGGCCTCCCATCCAAGTAGTAACCAGGCCCTGACCTGCTTAGCTTCCATGATCTGATGGGATTGGGCGTTAGCGCGCAAATATGGCCACCGAACTGTTTGATAAGCTTGAATAATGGGCTCTGTGCACATTAGCAGCTGGCTAAGGTCCTCGAAGCTAATGCTAACTTTTATTAAAACATAAAATATAAAGAAACAATGAATTATTCAAATGTAAAGAAAAAAAAGGTTGACTTAGGTAAGTGAATTGCACAAATGACAGCTGCAAAGACTGCAAAAACAATAAAAATCAGGTACAGCTCCTTTAAAGTATTTATTCATTTTAGTGTGACTCTGCAAAAACCCACGAACTACCCAGTAATACAATTTTCAATTCAATATATTTTGATACAGTTGGCGGGCTACAGATAGAAAGCAGTTTAAACAAATTAAACAATGTAAATAAGATAGCTATTTTTACAATAAATAGCCAACTGAAATTATGTGCACAGAGCCTATTCATAATCTGGACAACTGTAGTTCAAATAGTTAGATTTTACAGCTCAAATTATACAAACTGCACATTAGTGCGTTCTTGGACAAGAAACTTCACCCATCTTGTATACGTTTTTTAAAAAGAAGATTAAGCATAAAAGAACAAAATAGAAGTTGTAAGTATATTTAACAGTTGTTTTATGTTTCAACATGAACAAAAGCAATTAAATAAATGATTCCTGATATTTCCCCAGGGCCGGCAGTAGAGCACGCTGGAGTGGCTGTAATGATGTTTTCTATACGTACATGTTCTAAGTCCGCTGGATGAACGACCAGGCGCTCTCCAGGCTAATGCATTGGAGACATACGGGCTGAGAGTACAATAGTGCAGTAAACAGAATGATGGGGAGGCTAATGGACACAAGCATCAGAAGCAGCGGCGGCGGGCGGCAGGCTCCAGTGGGACAGGGCTGACGTGACGAGACAGAGCAGAGCATTGAAGCTGAGGAGGAGATGCATTACTGAGCAGAGGAGGAGGGAAGATGCTTTCAAATGTCCAATGTAAAAGCACTGGTCATTTTGCAACTTTGAAATGTCAAAAGTAACAATATTGGGGCGTTCCCAACATGAGCTGGGGATGTCAAGGTTATTCGGTTAATCTATGGTATTGATTGTTTATGTCACAAAAGAAGAAGTCAAAATTGTGACAAATTCAGAAGCGAAATTTTGTCTGGCTGTTTTTGTCACATTACTTTCTCATTCAGAAAGTTGAATGAACTAGAGCTAGAGCAATAATAACGTGTTAGACATTGGAAATGAAATAAAATGAAAGATTTCATAGGTCATGATCTCAATAATCAAGAATAATTGTTAAATTGTGGGGGTTGTTTTGTCACAATGATCGTAACACTTAAGTTTAATATCCTGACATCCCTAACATGATCCTCCAAAATAAATTAGAGAAGAAGGTGCACCATGTATTTAGATTGTATTTGGCTTGGACCATATCACAGAATATGTTACAAAACATATTTTAATATGGGTATTCATTATTCTGTAACTAAATACATGTTGGAATTCTTCCCAAGACTGTGGAATATTCCAGGCACAGCAATAACATCTCCATGGATATGAGTAGGTTTCCGACCCTTCAGAAGAGTTACAAAGTGCAGCTTTAAATTATTCAGCCTTATTAACATGAGGACAATTATTACACAAAAAGGCATTTTTTAATTATTATTTTAATTAAGTGTGTTTATGTAACATGCAAGTAATATGGGATTTCTAATTCCAGCTTGATTAAGAAATGCCCCATCAGTTAAATTGCTTTAACCATGCTCACTGTAACGTGAAGGCACAGAGAGGATCACATATAGGAAAGCTAACATCACCTGTCAATACTATGTCATTGATTGTAAAACATATTACTATATTTTGCAATGGTTCTTTCTCTCTAACCCCAAAGTCCGCTTGTCCTCTCAACGTTATTGATAATTCCTTCCTCGTGTATGTGCACAATCTGAACAAGATTGATGAAGATGACGATCTGATTTGAAGGCTTGGTTGCAACATATATTTTTTAAAGATCCTAAAACATTTGTTCAAAGCATCTCCTGTAAAGTCCTGAACAGCCATCACTTGGACCACCAGAGATTTGTCCCGTTTTTTATTGATGCCTATATATATATATATATATATATATATATATATAAATAAAACAGCAATTCCAATGTCTCTCTGTGCTTTACAATTGATAACAACTGAAATGACGTGGTGATGTTGCAGTGATCATAGTAATAATAATGCATTTGACAGAAGCCATGCCAATCTGTGACATCAGCCCCTCCGACCTCCACCAATACTCAGCACACGACAGATTCAAGCTGGGTGAAGTGTCTTGCCTAAAGACACAACAACAGCTTGCAGCCACACCACTGTGGCACCTTGTGTTCACAGAGGTCTCCCATCCCAGTTCAAACCAGACCTGCTTAGCTTCAAAGACAATGACAAGGTGGTATATGGCCCCTAAAATTTCCCACGTTTGTCCTTCCATGTCCCATCACATTCAACACGGTCTTTTTACAGAATTAGAGTTTGTCACTTTAATCTAATTTGATTCAATGAGAGCAGTTCTGTTGCCAAATGAGTTCACAGACTTGCAGACCAAACAGAGAAGCTACTCTACTGTTCCGACAAAATATCTCCCTTTTCACGATTTGTATTGACACGACTGCAACTTGTTTTCAATGACACATGTTTGGGGACAACAACGAACGTGCCCCTCTAAGTATCTAGTCCGGAGTGGAGCCGTACGCATACCAGCAGCGCACATCCACACCCATGTGCAGCCCCCTGACCTAAATATTCTTCCCATACGAGAATCTTTAATGAGTCTTCTTGTTACATCCATTCTCCGTGTACACCCCACAGCACCGAGTCTTTAACACCAACAACAAACGAAAAGTATTATAAACCCTTCCCAACAGCGTCCCATTCGCACTTACGTAACATTTTTTTGGGACGGCACGCCAATATCAAGAAGTCAAGAAGAGGACTCACCGTTTAAAGGGTGTAGGCTGATGTTGCACAGACTTTACCCTTTCAGCATGGCAAGAAAACACTTTACGCGGACGCAGAAGTGGCCAAAGCGCGAGAAAAGGCAAATCGGCACGGACACGCCGCAGTTTGTTATTCCGGAGAAGAAGAACGTGTCAAGAAAACGCGTGCGTGCTATCCCGTCTTCTCCGCGGATGGACAGCTCCGGTGCTGAATTCTCCTTGCCGCCTCCTTGCCGCTCGGTTCAGTCTGGCTGCAGCCGGAGCGGGAGAAGCAGAGGTGTCTTCGTGTGCGCGCACTCAAGTTAAATCAGCGCTTTTACGAGGAGCATGACGATGGTACCTCCTCCTTGTCCATGCGCGCTGCGTGTGTTTGCCCCGTGCCTCTCCACGCTCGCAGCTCTGCGCCGTGTGTGGAAGAGATCGGGCGCGTTGATAACTTGTGGTGCTCCTCCGGCTCGGACAGACACCGGTGTTGATAGGACGGGTCGATGGGAACCCGCAGAAGTGAAAATAATGACGTAAAAGGGAGACGTGCGACGCCAACAGCCAATTGTGTTCACCAGAAAAGGAGCAGAGGGGTGGCAGCGGGGTTTTGTGCGAGGGGGACGGATAAGTGTCAGGCGTTTGCTTTTTGGAGGACATATTTTGGATGAGATTGGTAAAGTGGTAGGGATTTTCAGAGGGCACGTTTAACTGCGACGAATACAGGGAGAAGAAGTTATTTTGGCGTTATTGTTGTCACTAATGGATGGATGTAGTACAAGGAATAATGTATTTGTTTGAATTGACACTGGCTATGTTTACATACACTAAATCTGATCATTATGAGATTTCTGGAGTTTTCAGCAGAGTCGGCCCTGAACAAGGTTTTGATTGTGGTCCACCATTTGACAAATACAGTTAAACATTAGAGGTAAACTGGGAAGGAAAAGTGACTCTCTAGAGATGCAGATTGTTTTTTCATCAGCATTTATGTTTGTTTTTAAAATGGTATGTGTAAATGGGAGAATTTATGTTTCCTTGAGCACTTAAAACAATAACCTATACACTTTAGTTACCTGTTAAAAACGTCGAGTTACTCTGGCATCAATTGTGAGGCAGGCTCTCTCTCTTGCGCTCCCTTTCTGGGCCGGACAGAACATGTAGCCCCCCTATGGTTGTGGCCCTTAACAATCGTTTAGTTTGTTTGTACCACAGGCCGGCCCTGGTTATCAGATTATCAGATGAAATGTCATGTAAATTGTTAAATCAGATGTGAGTAATTTGATTTCTCTCTGAAATCCCGCTTGTGCAGGTGCTGACAAGGGGGATTATGCAAAAAAGGGTAAGCTAAAGTGGCAAAGACAAAAATGAAAGGAAACATATGTGAGTAGATGTCTCTTGTGCATGTAAACACACATCAAGATGATTGCTGGGTTAACGTATTTTTGTTGTGCCCAATGTCTTTTAGTTTAGTCCCTTGTATAACTGTGTAACCTGCTTTATTGGTCAACTTTCTATAACAAAAAAAGTTCAGTTTCTTTGCTGCATGGGCTAATGAATATCTTTGACAGAGATTCTTTGTACAATACGATACGTAACACTGAATTATCCTGGCATATGGCTCTGTATTGGAAAAAACATAACATGCAGCTTTTTTCCATCTGACATTTACATAGTCCAAGCTTGGATAGTGATTTTGTCAACGTATACGCAGACATTACAGCATCAGGTCGGCAGAGAAACCTACATGATGAACAGAGGTGGATGTAATCGCATTCAGACGTCTATATTTCATCCCATTTGCATGTGGAAGGTGTTGATTTCGCTTGACAAATTCAGTCAGAGCAGCGATCTATCATACGTGGTCCAAGAACGGAGTGCAGATGAACAGAGCAGCAGATGAAGCATGCGTGTTGTCAGATCCAACAGCTTAACTGTAACTCAGAGTAAAGCTGGTTGTGATCCGAGGGATGCAAACTGCGTCACAGTGTTGTATATGGAGCTGCATAATATTATGGCATTTACTTAGTTGCTTTTAAATTTTCAAACCCTGTTCTGACCAGTGCAAACTGTTCTCACGGGCAAGAGGCATCACCCAGCTTGTCTGCACATGTGAGTGATTGGTGGTGGTCGTCGATGGTGCAGATTGTGTTCTGTCACGTTTAGATGCCTTGTCGAGATGAGCTGATAGTATTTGACATCATCATCATCATAAGTTTTATTTCTGACACTTACTTGGACCATAGGATAATAAAAGACAAACACAGACAAACAAATAACAAAAACAAAGGGGACGTAATTTTCTGTAAAGGCTCAGACACCAATGAGTCTGCCTATCCAAGCGAGCCTATGTCTACTGTATCTTAATTTATGAATTTTTTGACAGTTATACAACATACGCAACATGTTAAGTAGTTTAAGATCACAATAAAACGTAGTCTATCTCGACAGGCGTATTTCCCATCAATAGGTTGTGTTCACATGACATCACAACATTCCATCAGATAATAATACAGATGGAGATTTTAGTTGTACAAATGAGTTCTTAGGTCTAGTCATTAAGAGAAATCATCAGGTTCAACATTTGTGAATTTACCTAATATATATTATATTGTATTTCATGACAAATTCCAATGCAATCAGTAGGGAAACATGGCTCAACAGTGGCATGAAAAGGTAAATTCACAAATGTTGCACATGATTTCTCTTAATGACTAGACCTAGGAACTCATTGCATTACAACAACAGTCTGCATTTTAACAATACTCATTTTAGCTGCCCTCTATCTGTATTAAATATCATCGACTGATGGAATGTTGTGATGCCACATGAACACAACCTATTCATGCTCCTGCAGTAATACAAATGCATAGGATATACATTTTAATAGGATAAACTGATTCTATGCAAAAATCAAATGATGTTGCTACTAAAACATAACGCTGGCTAAAACATAACGCTGGCTAAAACATAACAGGGAGCCTATTTTGAGGGACGGTTTTCACATAGAACATGAACATTGGCATTACACACTTCAACATGACTTATTTTCTTACATTAGGGCTTAGCTCAACTCAATGTTAACAACAAACGGCACATGTTTCTTGGTTAGCGCATGCCCACAGTGCCTTGGCTGCTCAACTCGACCGGTACAAACATCTGTGCTTTTATGCTTAATGTCCTAATGAATAAATAAATGAAATGACAGGACACTTGCCGCGTTGCTTCTTCAAATTTACCACCACCGAGAATGGAGTTAGTGAACGATTTATGTATGAAATTGTAGAGTCTGAAAAATGACAGCCATTTATTGCATTAGTAGTAAAGCAAGGCAAAACATTTTTGTTTGCTTTATTGCTCAAAAATGTTATGGCAAAATTCCTTGGGAAATGTAATTCTTAACTTTAAGTGAATGGTCACTGTTAAGCAATGAGCTCTCTTGAACAACAAACTCATTTTACAGTTCCACATGCACAGACCTGTCCAAATCAGTTTAAGTTTAATGCATCTGTATGTAATCTCACAACATTGCTGAATACACATTGCCATTTTGCCCGCCTCCATCTTTCCTCCACAACTACAGGACAGAATTAAGAAATATTCCCACTGTGATTTATACTGAGCGGTGAAGATGTTTTTCCAGGTACTGCGATCAATAGGCCCCTGAATGGTTCTTTTGTGGCTAATGGAGAGGATTTATTTGTGCCAGCACTTCCATTCACAATGATGGAGGTAGATGCATGCTGCAAATGTTCAATTAGTGTGGACTGAACAATTACCCTGAGAGAGGCTTTCATGACTGGAGCGGACCATTCTTCGCCAGGACGGTACAGTAATACATCTAAATATGAGCTGGTGCTGTCTGAACACTCTCCAAGCATCTCACCGAAATATTCAAACGCAAAGGACATTTGGAAGATTTTGGGGTGAAACGATTTGAGTTTGTGTCGTCTAGCTATTTGATTTTGTTGGAATAAGACTTTTGCAGAATGTCTACAGTGTGCCACTTGGAATTGTGGCCATGTCATCTGGCTGGCGTGGAGCAATAGTTTCTCACTATTCTTCGAAAATAATTGGTATATCTGAACAAATTGTACAATTGTTAACATTTTATAGCAGGAAGGTCCTTTTGGTTTGGCTGTGCAAATGTCTTAATCTTATGTTGGATCTTAAGAAATTCTGGTGGGTTTGTACAGACCCAGTTGACATTTTCTGCATTTATCACAGCTTGTCCACCTTCTGATAAAAAACTATCAAGCTCCTGGGAAGGTTAGATACAAAAAGACAGCCACAAATCATGTATTTTCAGTCCAGTTAACCATTCTGGGAAGAATCAGAGTCTGTTCTCCAAACCCGCAAATAAAAAAGTATACTCTAAAATTCAAAAAAATGTATATCCGCCTACACTTTTGTACTTTATTAGTAGTATAGAATGGAGTGGAATAGAATAGAATAGAATAGAATAGAATAGAATAGAATAGAATAGAATAGAATAGAATAGAATAGAATAGTCTCATGAAGTTGAAATTCATCTTTGGCTCACACTACATAAAAGCAGAACAGGACATTTGAAGAACAGCTTTGAAAAGTGTCAAAACCCAACAAATGCACAGTCTATTGTCTGTAAGACAGAAACTCCAACAGCAGCTTCACCCCTCTTTATAATTACCAAACAAAATCTTGGGATTTGAAATCTGACACGCCTCTGTGTAGAACTGGTTTCCACTTATAATTAGAGTGAATAAGGCATCAGAGGCCAAAACTACAGAGTCTCAGCTTCACAAACACTTCAGCCAATTGATCTGTGGAGAGGCAACCCAGTTTACAGCTAGAAAGCATCTTTAGCAATATATTTGAGCAATAATACCATACTGTGCAACTTTCCAGGCAAAACAGTAGCATTTAGAACATGAAGACAAGCAAGTCCTCAGCCCTACACCAGAAAAGTGAAATAGTTCATCTTTTTCTGTCACATGGAATACAGAGGAAAGAAGAAAACTGAAACGTCAAATGTTACAACACATTCTCACTGCCACTCATATAATCAGGATCAATCACATCTGACAAAAACTCAGTTACAGTGGAAAGTGTGAATAAATACAAAAATAAAAATAAAATTGTGCAAATTACCTCTGAAACTCTGAAACGTGGAACCTTGGAAAATGGAACTCCTCTGGGATAGTTTGTGAGTCAGAGCTGCTGATGATCTGAGCTATTCACAGTCTGCTACAAAGAGAGTCAGTGCTCAGCTGTGATTCTCTGATCAGCCTGCTCCACCGCCATAGAACACTGTAAAAGAACTTGACCAGATAAATGAGCTGCAATTAGGAGGTCAACAATCTCCAGCTCTTCACACGTTTATGCCATAGACATAAAAAATAATGGACAGACTGTCGTCGCTCCGCCCCATTCATGAAAATGCGGCTCAGTCATGGAGAATTCAAAATGGCCGCGGGTTAGCCCCCACCACTCCCCTCGGTGGGGAGGCGGAGAGGGCGACTTTGGGGCGGACCTTTTGCTGGACGTACTGCTGTCATTGCCCCTCTGCATACCCCCCACACGTAGGTGAAGGGCAGCGCCCTGACATTTCCGGCGCGTAAAGCCCGCCTTCTGCAAGAACTTTAAAAAATCACAGCGGCTAAACCAGCCTGGTTCAAAAAAATTCACCCCCCTCAGCGTTGTCACAGAGCCGTAAGCTAACGTTTGAGACCAAAGCCGTATTTTGAGCCAGGCTCTAAAGTAGGTTTTGAGACGTCTAACTCCCCATTGACTTGCATTGAATAATTCTACTTCCGCAGCCAGCCCCTAGCGGTCAGCAGCAGATTGCAAACATGGCAGCCTACAGTCGGCGGCTCAATTTGAGCGCGGTAGCCTCGCCCACTGGTTTATGCACTCTCCAGCTTTTGAGTTGTCACAATCCATTATAGAGGTTATGCACTGTTTTATTCAAGAAATGCTGCTCAACCTTCTGGCAACATTATGAGCAGCACAAACTGATAAAGATGTGTTTCTTTGCTTTTTTTGGCACTTTTTTTTCCATCAGAGGAGCTGTTGTTTCGCTCAAATTAACTTTCTGCTCCGACTGTGCAGAGCTTTGGTTGCTTGTTTGCTAACGGCAGTTGGAGATTTAGGACACTTCAAATCAAATCTAACTTTATCGACAGGTGCTTTTCATACATTAAAGTGTACCAGAAAGATAATGACTTCAACTGTGTGTAATCCAATGTCTGTATCGGTGATAAAGTGAGCGTAGACTGCAGTGTTGCTGTTGTTTATCTGGTTATCTACAACTGTTTACTTGATTTTCTATTTTTGCATTTCAAATACGAACTAAATATTAAGTGGAGTTGTACTTGTTCTCAGACTGTTGCAGCTTTTTGACAATTTACTTGTTTTGAGCTGTTACAGGAGAAAACGTCATTACTCACCATTGACTCTCATGCATTATTTGCCACTCACTGCTAAATACAGAATACTGTGATGTCATCTGCATAACCTCTTTTCCAGGAATTCTCAAACAGCTCAAACTACTGCAGTCATTGTAGTCTCTACTTTTGACCTGGTTTAGGTCTGGGATACTCCACATCACAGGTTGGTTTGATAAACATGACATTTTGCACCTTCCTGCTGCAGTGTTGCCATTTCTACCTCAAATCAATCGGTCCGGTCGCTCTGTAGATTGCGTCAGCGGTTTCCCTCATCACCTCACTCAGTAAAGCGTGTCAGCATCTTTCACATGAACTGCATCCAATATGTGCACCATCTCAAGTGATACCTGCAGGAATTGGACCCAGATGTGTTAAATTGGTCCATTTCAGGTAAAGTTAGTTAGAATTCTGTCAAGTGAACACGAGTTTTAAGAGTGGAGATGTTTTGCAGCTCTTCCGAGGGCTTCTTCAGTTCATTTGACAAAGAACTGGCGAGTCATTGCCTTTAAAACTCTCTGAAGGGAGGAGCTACACTGAAACTTACACAAACTAGTTGTTTTGTTCATGTTGATGTTATGGGGACAGCAGTGCACCACTGCTGGGTGGGTTCAGCACTTTACTGAAGGTTACTGGTTCACATATAGTACAGATTAGTGTCATGTGCCTGGAGACTTCAACCTTAATATTCACTACATTCTGGATGGATGACGGGAAGAACATCGGACATTACAAATCAGAAGTATACACAAGAATTTAAATCAACAATCCTAAAGTCGAAGGTTGAGGGTGACTGTTGAAGATATCATTTATTTTAAACACTCTATGACTTCTGTTCTGTTTGTGTTAATTGCCAGGTGCATTGACTCTTGATGAACAGAATAAAGGTTAGAAGAACAAATAGTTCTAAAATAGCAATAGCCAATAAAAGTCTAAGAATACGTTCAAAATTGTCACTATTTGGTCTAAACGGAGCCTTTTTAGAGTTGCACAATTTGGGAAAAATACTGTATGTAAATGCAATTTTTCGGACCAGAATTGCGATGGTGAAGAGATTTGCTATTTATATTTTTAATGATAGGAATCTGTTCGAAGGTCACATTTTAAAAACAACCAGGAAAATTGGCAAAAAGACTGATATATAAACTTGCAAACGATTAAAAGAATCAAAGTGTTTCAGTAACTTTCAGTCACATTTTTGTCACTTTTAGTCACGTTATTGTCACTTTTAGTAGGGTTCTGTCAAGTTACGAGTTATGTTTTTGTCACTTTTTTTTAGCCACGTGCTTGTTGCTTTTAGTCACATATTTGTTGCTTTTAATCATGTTTTTGTTGCTTGTTTCTGAACATGCTTTAACATATCAAAAATACAGAGTTAGCAATTTTTATGCAGAATAAAACTTGATATTTTGTTGTTTGTGGAGGAAATTATTGCACATCAAAAATTTCAGCCTTTGCTATTATTAATTGAGTCCAGTGAAATTACGATTCGATTCGACTTTGATTAATTGTGCAGCCCTAGTTGAGGTTTACTCTTGGGTTTAGTCCAAATTTTGTTGCGGTGAAAGTTGCAAATGCTGTTGACAAAATACTATCATATTTTTTATGTCAATCCAACAATCCATCCATCCATCCATCTTCTTCCGCTTATCCGGGGCCGGGTCGCGGGGGCAGCAGTCTAAGCAGGGACTCCCAGACTTCCTTCACCCCAGACACTTCCTCCAGCTCCTCCGGGGGGATCCCGAGGCGTTCCCAGGCCAGCCGAGAGACATAGTCCCTCCAGCGTGTCCTGGGTCTACCCCGGGGCCGCCTCCCGGTGGGACATGCCCAGAACACCTCCCGAGGGAGGCGTCCAGGAGGCATCCGGAACAGATGCCCGAGCCACCTCAGCTGGCTCCTCTCGACGTGGAGGAGCAGCGGCTCTACTCTGAGCTCCTCCCGTGTGACTGAGCTCCTCACCCTATCTCTAAGGGAGCGCCCAGCCACCTGGCGGAGGAAGCTCATTTCGACCGCTTGTATCCGCGATCTTGTCCTTTCGGTCATTACCCAAAGCTCATGACCATAGGTGAGGGTCGGGCGTAGATTGACCGATAATCGAGAGCTTCGTCTTTCGACTCAGCTCTTTCTTTACCACAACGGTTCGATACAGCACCCGCATCACTGCAGACGCTGCACCGATCCGCCTGTCAATCTCACGCTCCATCCTTCCCTCACTCGTGAACAAGACCCCGAGATACTTAAACTCCTCCACTTGAGGCAAGGACTCTCCACCCACCCGGAGAGGGCAAGCCACCTTTTTCCGGTCGAGAACCATGGCCTCGGATTTGGAGGTGCTGATCCTCATCCCAGCCGCTTCACACTCGGCTGCAAACCGTCCCAGTGCATGTTGCAGGTCCTGATTTGACGAAGCCATCAGGACGACATCATCTGCAAACAGCAGAGATGAGATCCTGTGGTTCCCAAACCGGACACCCTCCACGCCCTGACTGCGCCTAGAAATTCTGTCCATAAAAATTATGAACAGAACCGGTGACAAAGGGCAGCCCTGGCGAGTCCAACATGCACTGGGAACAGGTCTGACTTACTGCCGGCAATGCGACGCAGCTCCTGCTCGGTCGTACAAGGACCGGACAGCCCTTAGCAAAGGGCCCCGGACCCCATACTCCCGGAGCACCCCACAAAGGCGCCCGGGGCACACGGTCGAATGCCTTCTCCAGATCCACAAAGCACATGTGGACTGGTTGGGCAAACTTCCCATGAACCCTCGAGCACCCGATGGAGAGTATAGAGCTGGTCCAGTGATCCACGACCAGGCCGAAAACCACACTGCTCCTCCTGAATCCGAGGTTCGACTATCGGTCGGATTCGCCTCTCCAGTACCCTGGAATAGACCTTACCGGGGCTGAGGAGTGTGATCCCCTGTGGTTGGAACACACCCTCCGGTCCCCTTCTTATACAGAGGGACCACCACCCGGTCTGCCAGTCCAGAGGTACCGTCCCGACCGCCACGCAGCGATGTTGCAGAGACGTGTCAACCAAGACAGTCCCACAACATCCAGAGACTTAAGATACTCAGGGCGGATCTCATCCACCCCGAGCCTTGCCACCAAGGAGCTTGCCAACCACCTCAGTGACTTCAGCCAGGGTGATGGACGAGTCCGCCTCCAAGATCTCAGCCTCTGCTTCCTCCTCGGAAGACGTGACAGTGGGATTGAGGAGATCCTCAAAGTATACCTTCCACCTTCCGACAACATCCCCAGTCGAGGTCAACAGCTCTCCACCCGCACCGTAGCGGTGTTGGTGAAGCACTGCTTCCCTCCTGAGGCGTCGGATGGTTTGCCAGAATTTCTTTGAGGCCGACCGACAGTCCTCCTCCATGGCCTCCCGAACTCCTCCCAATCCCGAGTTTTGCCTCTGCGACAGCCCGTGCTGCAATGCGGCTTGGCCTGCCGGTACCTGTCAGCTGCTTCAGGAGTCCCACGAGCCAGCAAGGCCCGATAGGACTCCTTCTTCAGCCTGACGGCATCCCTTACTTCCGGTGTCCACCACCGGGTTCGGGGATTGCCGCCGCGACTGGCACCAGAGACCTTGCGACCACAGCTACGAGCCGCCGCATCGACAATGGAGGTGGAGAACATGGTCCACTCGGACTCAATGTCTCCAACCTCCCCCGGGATCTGGGAGAAGTTCTCCCGGAGGTGTGAGTTGAAGACCCTGCTGACAGAGGGCTCTGCCAGCCGTTCCCAGCAGACCCTCACGATACGCTTGGGCCTGCCGAGTCTGTCCGGCTTCCTCCCCCGCCAGCGGATCCAACTCACCACCAGGTGGTGATCGGTTGACAGCTCCGCCCCTCTCTTTACCCGAGTGTCCAAGACACGCGGCCGAAGGTCAGATGACACGACAACAAAGTCGATCATTGACCTCCGGCCTAGGGTGTCCTGGTGCCACGTGCACTGATGGACACCCTTGTGCTTGAACATGGTGTTCGTTATGGACAAGCTGTGACTAGCACAGAAGTCCAATAACTGAACACCACTCGGGTTCAGATCGGGGGGGCCGTTCCTCCCGATTACCCCTCTCCAGGTGTCACTGTCGTTGCCCACGTGGGCGTTGAAGTCCCCCAGTAGAACAACGGAGTCCCCAGGCGGTGCACTGTCCAGTACCCCTCCCAGGGACTCCAAGAAGGTCTGGTACTCTGCACCGTTGTTCGGCCCGTAGGCCGACACAACGGTGAGAGACCTGTCCCCCACCCGAAGGCGGAGGGACGCGACCCTCTCGTTCACCGGGGTAAACTCCATGGCGGCTGAGCTGTGGGGCTATGAGCAAGCCCACACCAGCCCGCCGCCTCTCCCCCATGCGAACGCGCCAGAGAAATGGGCGTCCAGCCCCTCTCGAGGAGGCGGGTTCCAGAGCCCAGGCTGTGCGTGGAGGTGAGGCCGACTATATCTGGTCGGAAGCTTCGACCTCCGCACAAGCTCAGGCTCCTTCCCCCCCAGCGAGGTGACATTCCATGTCCCCAGAGCTAGTTTCTGTGTCCGGAGATCTGGTCGTCGAGGTCCCCGCCTTCGACTGCCTCCCAGATCTCTCCGCACCGGCCCCTTATGGATCCTCCTGCGGGTGGTGGGTCCACGGGAGGACGGCCCCACGTCGCTCGTTCGGGCTGGGCCCGGCCGGGCCCCGTGGGGAAAGGCCCGGCCACCAGGCGCTCGCCGTCGAGCACCCACCCCAGGCCTGGCTCCAGGGTGGGGCCCCGGTGACGCCGATCCGGGCGACGTAAACAACCTTGTTATTAAACTCGTCATAAGGGCTTCTGAACCGCTCTTCGTCTGACCCGTCACCCAGGACCTGTTTGCCATGGGTGACCCTACCAGGGGCATGAAGCCCCCGACAACATAGCTCCCAGGATCATTCGTGTACTCAAACCCCTCCACCACGTTAAGGTGGCGGTTCAATCCAACAAGAATGTGTTAAATCATGTCTTTAAAGTTATTTATTGATGTTTAATTATAAGACAAATGTGAAATGCCTGTAAAATTAACAACAAAAGTAGAACTATCACCAAATACCCTTTTTTGAAAGTTTACATCATTACATTTCTCATTTTTTGTAGAATTTTTTAAACTATAAATTATATACTCAAATGTTCAAAGTGTGCATGTCTTCAAAATATCAATGACGGTAGTATTTACGTGCCCTCTCAGCTTGTGGATACCCCAACTGGGCCTTCAACAAAGTCAGAAGAGCCAAGAAACAGGACAGAAAGGAAAAAGACCTCAGCAGAAGGGGGGTCACTATCCCTTATGTCTCGGGCTTGTCTGAGAAGTTTCAAAGGATTTTTAGACAACACGACATCCCTGTTCATTTCAAACCAGGCAACACACTTAAACAGAAACTGGTCCACCCGAAGGACAAGAGGCCGACAGAGAAACAGAGCAATGTAGTTTATTCGATAGAGTGCAGTGAGGATAGTTGTAAAGAACGTTACATAGGAGAAACAAAACAGCCATTGCACAAAAGGCTGTACCAACACAGAAGATTTTCCGCCACCGGTCCGCAGAGTGCGGTCCATCTGCACCTAAAAGCTACAAATCACTCGTTTGAGGACAGTGAGGTGAAGATTTTGAGCAGAGAGAAGAACTGGTTTGAAAGAGGAGTTAAGGAAGCCATTTTTGTAAAAAGAGAAAATCCTTCTTTAAACAGGAATGGGGGCTTAAGATTTAATTTAGCCAAAATTTATGACAGCATTCTGACACCTTGGTCTAGATCAATAGACCAGTCAAATGCTAATGAGGTAATCAGCAGTGAGGAGGGAGCTACAGCCAACTATCAATAACAATAGACCTTAGTCACAGGTGAAACTAGGTGAGGCCAACCATTAATCAACAAGATAGACCTATTAATCAAGTCCCAGGTGACAAACAATTTTCTTACAAGACAGGTTTCAGTGACTCCTCCCTGGGGGCAGGACTCCCAGTACTTAGAGTAGCATATAAGACCATGTTCCCATACCAGCTCTCTGATTGACAATGACTTTGGGATAAAAGTCGAAACGTCTCGATCTTTAAACAGCGTCCGGATGACAACCTCTGAAACCCTTTCTACGGTAGTATTTAAATTGAGACATAGTTGCCTACCCTAAATATGCTCCATGGACTCACTTCCCTTTGCTCAGTCACAATTGATTGACAGCTTGGCACCAACCAGACAACTGCTTTTTCATAGCATTACATTTTGTGCGCCTTTAAATCTGTACTTGTTTTGTACGTTACCAGCCAGAGTGCAATGTTCTTGAAAACACAGCTGAAACATCATGATGACTGGTCAGCAAGGCCCGTCTTGTATAATGTATGAGCGTGTGTATGACAGTTCCCCTGTGTCGCTTCAAAAGGAAGTCAATGCAGTTTTAATGGAGACACAAAGCACACTGGGCTCGGGGTCTGTAGATTCTTGGCCTGGTTTCTTCTCAGTGGGGGGTCAGAGAGAGAGGGTTAAAATGGAGGTAGAGGTCAGAGAGGCTCCGATGTGGAAATATATCCCCATCACCATGATGACACCAATATAAGGAAACTTCCTCCATGGAGAAATTACCTGGGGCAGGGGTTAAAGTGGCCATAGATAGATAGATAGATAGCAAGAGTAAATTTGATTTGAATAGACATATACCTTGGAGGTTTGATTCCCGTTCAGACCAAGGTCTGTCATCGTGTCCTTAGAGGTCACCCACATTGCCCAGTATGAAAGTGGTTAGAGGGGCTGATGGTGCAGATTGTGAATGAATAATGAGTATAAAGTACCGCTTCGACAAGTCTGTAAAGCGCATTACAAGTATGAGAAAAGAAAAAGAACAACCAGCTCCAAATTTTGACAATGTTCACATGGTCACAGTTTGCACCTCACTGAGGCTACTTTTTCTTTTTCTCTGACAAAGTCAGTATGAGCCTTCAGTGCCATCATTACTCATATTCTGAATGTCATGTTTTTGAGGTTACATAAATAGTTTGGCTTTTAAGATATTTTTTTATTCATACATAAATCAATTAGGTATAATTTTTTTGTATTCTCGCAAAGGACTGTGGTGTTCCCTCATTTAGTCGGACTTTGTTACAAATTGCTGTCCATGAAATCTTGAACTCTTGAGACTTGGAAAACGTTGATCCAAGCCTTTGTGCCCTGTCTGGCCTGAATACCGTTCTAGCTCTACCAGCTCACCCCAAACAATCCAACACACAAGAAATGACTGTGCCGTTTCCTGGATCACAGAGGGGGCTGGATTTAGAGACACAAAAGTATGAATGGTTTCACCGCATTGTTTGCATACAGTCGAATATTAACAGGTGATTGTAAAGGGACATGTTGAGTTAGATGGAAAAAAATATGGGAAAAAAATCAAATAATAATAATAATAGTAATATATTGAAGAGCTCTAATAGTTATTAAAGAAAATTGCAAAGGTTCTCAACTAGAAAGCAATAAAACCTAAACTCAGTGAGTCTCAGTCATGTCAATATCGTGAAGTATCATGTGGATTCTATTTTGAGGCTGTGATTTTACATAACGTGTAAATACAATTTAAGTTTATACATATTATAGATAACCAACACAGTCTCACGCCGAGATCATCATAGAACATCAGTGGTGTCACATTCTCACAAATAAGTCGGTGCAGAAATAGTGTCCTCTTGGAAACATTGTACTCAAAGGAGAAAACCTTTCAAATCCACTTCTGATAAAGTAAAACGATAAACAAATAGTACATCAATACATTGTCATCAAAAATACACATCCAAAGCCACAATGATCTGAGACATTTTTATAGATTTCTAAATGGGAACAAAGTTAACCTAAACTCAAACTCTATCTTCATGTTAGACGTGCATTTTGACTGATCTCTGAGCCTTAGACAAGAGCTGTGGATGCATGCAAATGAACAATGTGTCAAAGTTGCATTGAAACAAATTAAATCCCACAGCATCACAGCAGCCAAGCTTGTACTGAATTGAATGAAATTGAATGAAAATTCAGAGTGTCACATGCTGTACAGACTCTACTGAAGATGCGACGCAAATAATTAAATCCCCAAGCATCAAATACAGATGCTGTACACGTTACTTTAGTTTGAATAAAAGCTCAGAGTGTCACATAAAACACTGTCCATGTTGCAGAACATGGCGAAAAAGGTTGTAAGAATGTGACGTCAATGGGCACAGACCAAACATCCTTCTATGACGATCTCGAAGCAAGAATGTGTTGCATCATTTTGTCAAAATTGCAACATTTTGTCTATAGTCCAACGAGGGTCTTCTGATAGTTTAATCTACACACGAGCAACCAAACAAAGCTGCACAAGAACAACTCAAATCGGCCATATCTGACCACTGAGAGAACCGGATTATAGATTGGGAAGGCGCAAACATCATCAGGACAGAGGCAACAAACATCGGATTAAAGAGGCAACTGAAATGTGGAAACGTGCACAGAGGACCATACACCTGGACGAGGGGAAGTTTTTGCTCTCACACACCTGGGATACTGTCCTAAAGAAGTCGGACTGCAGATGCCGCTCTTGTCCTCTGCCTCTACCAAAACCTCTGTGAATCAGTTGACAAGACACGTCACAGCAACACCGGGTGACACTCTGATAAAGATTGCAAGTGAGCAGTCAAAACTGTCAGGTAAACAAAACAAACACTAGTCTGAAATGAGAACCTTTAGATTAAACATTTCGTCTGCTCATCATTGGTCCAGGATTGTTGCAGTCTGGTTGTCAAATGTGTTGACTATATACAGTAAAAATAATGATGTACACTGCACTAATGTCGCATATCACACTACTTTCTTTTTGTCTCTGTCTCTGCAGTGGAGCACAGTAAAAGACTTTTAAGTTAACAACTGACACGTAACTTAATGCACTATAAACTTTTTCGAAAACTTTTTGCCTAAAATGCCACAAAGCGAAGAAGGAGAACTGCAGCCGGCACTTGCAGCCTTTCAGAAATGCCCCAAGCCTCTCTTTCACTAATGGTCCACTCAGGGTCCCGCTGAATCCTAAACAGACTTTCTTCTCATGGATTTTAGCTGGACTTGAACTACTGCAATCAGGGCCTTTTGAGCGACGCTGATTTACTTTGTCCTGTATGGAGCACTTTAGGGTCTAACTACCCGGCTGCAGACGGATTGATGAGGATAGTACCTATACAGTGAAGCCACTTGATTGGCCTCTTTGCAGTAATTGTACCTGTTTGTGTCTCTTTGGAAAATACAGGGAACAAAAGTATGATTGAATTGCTAAAAGTTGACAAACCGCCAATTTACTAAAGTAACGTTGTGGTTTTTATTTTGACATAATGTTTTATTTTTGGTATTTTGTAATAAACTGTATTTTGTTCATTTTTAATCTCAATATTGATATAAAATGACTCAACAATAGTAACAGGTCCATTGACTTCCTGTTCAAAATTGCAGAACTGATTCTCTGCCACGGGCCCTGCCTTAAGCAGTGAATTTTTATTCACGGTATTAGATTAGATTAGTTTAGTTTAGTTTAGTTAAGTAAAATCACTGTGACTGTACAAATGATCAACTTTACTTTAAACAAGAATATTATGCCATCTTTTGTCCACATTATGTTGTTACAAAGTAAATATTTATAATTTTAAGTTATTCTAATTAGAATGCATTTGTTTTATTAACGTAAATGTGAAAATGAGACCATGGCTCTTTCTCTGCATCTATTGACAGAGCTTTTTATTCTACGAGAAGCAGGAAGTACACAGTTAGCATGCTAATGTTCCTAGCTTACCCGTGAAAGTACGTGACGTGCTGGGCTCAGAGGCTCATGAAAAGTGTGTATAAACATCACAGTGAATGTTTAGGCTGCTGGGGCTGCATTAGGTAAGTGAGTGATACATGTAGCTGCTCATTTTCTGAAGAGTAAAAATCAGGTACAGCCCTTTTTTGCATTACTGCTGAGGTCTAAGCACCAAAGTTTACATCACAGCTTGCATCTTTTGTAACAAAGTTGGAACACGGAGAAAACCAGACTATAGTAAAATATTATTACAATAAATGTATATAACTCAAAAATGATCAGTACAATCACAACAATACTCACTCATATCGAGTTTGAGAGAAGAAAGATGACAAGTTGCAAAGTGACTACAGTACAAGTGAACAGCTGCTGAGACTTTCAGAAGCAATTAGCAGCTAATGGGAGCAATTCGTTTTAATTACAAACAGGTCAGTGAGATGACCGTCCTGTTTGGGTCATGGGAGTTTGCTTTTCTAACACTCAGAAGAGTCACTTCAACCATCAAGGACACTCTGCAATATGCGGGGGGAAAAAAAGATTTGCATCCACTATTTTAATTAACAAAGCAATACGAATTGTCTTTGCCATTGGAATCTCACTGGCCATCGACACAAACTGACAGACTGACATAGTAATAGACATTTGACAAATAGAAGGCATGACATTGAAGCATGACTTCATTTGAAAGTGGACATTTTTAATAAACTTTGGTCTAAGTGGGACTGAATGTGCTGTAGTTTCATTTCACTGAATGTTCTGTGCCGCTTTTTCCCCTAGTCTCTGGTTGTGTTGTATGTTCTGTGTGTCATGTTCAAGAAAAAAAAAAAAATTGCCTAAATCACTTTGAGGATATGTAGATTGAATTTGTATTTCAAGTGTCTGTGTTCCTAGAAATGATGTAAACATTGCAATATTCCTTTCATAACAATTGGTATGCTGATTTGTGCCTAACAACAAAAAAATATTGGACATGAAGGCCAAGTTATTGACCAGAAAGCAGAATGAGCCTCACGTGAGTCTCTCATTGGCTTGTCATCTGCTAAAAATTAAGTGGGTTCAAACGGAAAAGTCCTCTCTCTGATCTGAATACTGCATGAGCCTGAGAGTTTGAATCACTATTGTGTTACATGCCTATGAATTGTTGATCCTTCAAAGCATGTTTTTGTAATCAGTTACTTTCCATCCCTGGCCAATACATGTTAAACCAGTCCAGTGGCACATTGATGAGGTGCAGTATCATCGCACTGCTAGCACACCATCAGTGCACCATCTGAATCCGTTCCTCGGGGTTGGATATGGATGCATTTGATCAAAAAGAAATTGCAGCGGCTCGTCTTCATCATTCCAGCTCTTCCAGGGGAGTTGAAATATTCCCTTCAGAAGCTGCTGGGTCTACGTGGGTCAGTGGAAACCAGCAAGGCAGCAAAAAAGAAGCAGAGTTGGTGATTTCTCAGATGCACTATGAATATAATCTTTGAAAAACCACAATGTTAGAGGTAGTCATAGGGGAATTTGCCATCGCTGTCTGCACCAAGGACAGATCCAGCTTGGTCCTTGTTGACATTTCTTCGTGGACAGCTTGATCTACGACATATTTCATCTGAGGTTACACCACGTTCTTTAATGAAAGCAGGCTCTGACATGAACGGTCGATATATCATAATGTGCTCCGGGTCTGGTCCTGGCAAAAAAAAAAGGGGGGGGGGGGTTGTTGTGCATTATATTCACCAATCGATCGATCAATTTCAACGTCAACACATGGAAAAAACATGTGGAAACAAGCAGCAGGCGGTGCCACAGTGCTGAATTACAGGTCATTTCGAAGGTGTTTTTGAGCAATAAAAACTCCTTTAATAAAATAACTGCCATATCAGGGGAGCCCACAGTTTTTTTTTCTTGAAGGGCTAAAATGAATACATAATATTAGCACACAGAGGACCAAGTACATGTTGCATTTTTTAAATTCGGCAAGAGATTTATGTCTAATTTGTCTTTAACATTGTGTTTTTAGTGGAATACCGCACTGGTCTTCTGTGCAGCTATTAACAGTGTTTTTATCACACATTTTAATCCAAATAGATTCTCCGTACAATTCTCAACAACCCTCAGCAGGCCAAATTAGACCTGATGTATTCTTTTATTTATACAGGGACAGTACATTAACCAAGACAGGGCCAAGTTTTTACCCCAGGCCTGACTTTATGCACCTCTGGCTGGATCTGTATAACGCCATACGTAGACGACATTTTAGCAAAGGTAGAACTCGGACATGCACAAGAACTAACCACATCAATAACATAGACGTAATAGGAAACATACGAGTTTAGTTTAGTTTATTAAGATCCCCATTAGCTCCTGAATACCAGTTGCTATTCTTCCTGGGGTCTCCTCAATTTCATTACATACATTTTTAGTGTACAATACACCTACATACATACATACACACACACACACACACACACACACGAAAGCCCAATGTAGACAAACAAGTAAACAACACATGTATATTAAAGCAAAAATAAATAATAATAATAACCAAAATAATAATAACAATGATAAAATAATAATAGTAATAGTATAGTAGTAATGGTAATTATCACCATCACTTATATATTCTCTATCACTAAAGCTATAATAAAGACATATTCTAGCTAATAAATCCATACCCAATATTTCTTAAAGCTCATTATTGTGTAAACAGGAAAAGCTTTAACTTCTTTTGAAATAACAGTTTGTTATTCTCAAACAACAAAAAACTAGGCAATGCATTCCATGCAACCATGGCTCGATAGACAACAGTGCGTTGCATTTGATTAGTTCTGCAAACAGGCAGCAGACCTCTTATATTACTGCTTTGTCGTGTTCCATAATTATGAGTATCTGAGAAAAAAGTCAATTTGTCATATATTATTTCTGGTATTTTGGTTATAATGACATTTCTGATAAATGCTAATAAATAGTACTTCAGTCTACTTTTGATAGTCAACCAGGCCAAATCGTTGTGCATTGATATTACATTGGTTCTGTATGGGCAGCTCAGAACTATTCGTGCTGCTTTATTCTGGGCAATTTGTAACCTGTGTAAATTATTTTCACATGTGTTTGACCAAACAACTGCTGCATAATCAACCTGAGAAAGCACTAATGACTGAACTAGTTGTTTGGTCAACCATTGTGGAATACATTTCCTACAGTGTCTGATCATGCCCATACTCCGGCCCATTTTCTGCAATACATGATTAATATGACTGCTCCATGTTAACTTAGAATCTACTGTCACACCTAATAATTTAATCTCTTCTACTTGTTCAACTACAGCTGCTCCCAGTGTTAAGTGTAATTTTGGTAATGTTTTTATCATATATTGTGATCCAATTAACATACATTTTGTTTTTTCAGCATTGATTACTAATTTATTGTCTTGTATCCACTGTGCTACCACAGCCAGCTCCTTGTTTAAGATGTTACTAAGCTGATCTGTTGTAGGTGCAGATGCATATAATGTTGTGTCATCTGCATATATAGCCATGGTTGCATTTTTCAAAACAAATGACAAATCATTAGTAAAAATAGAAAACAAAAGAGGTCCAAGGCAACTACCTTGGGGCACTCCACAACCCATCCCCTCAACATCAGAATAGCAACCATTAAAATAAACTTTATAATCTCGTTTACTAGATAACTTTCAATCCATTTTAAAGCAGACAGTTCAAATCCATAATTACTCAACTTCTTCAATAAAATGTTGTGGTCTAAAACATCAAAGGCTGCACTCAGGTCTAAGAATATTGTCCCTATAAGATTTTTACAATCAATTTCCTGCAGCCAGTGATCTGTAATTTGAGTCAGAGCAGTTGTTGTGGAGTGACCCATTTTATATGCATGCTGATAGATGGTATACAACCCATTAACTTGAAAGTACTTTTGAATTTGGTCATGTGCCACTTTTTCCATTATTTTACTTAACACAGGTAACAAACTAATTGGTCGACTGTTTTTACCTGATAATGGTTCTTTGTTATTTTTAATTAAAGGAATTATTTTTGCTGTTTTCCATTTGGTTGGAAAGGAACATTTGGTTAAACTTAAATTAATTACATGAGTAACAGGTAAAGCAATTACATCTGACACAATCTTTAGCAATTTAGTTTCAAGATTATCAATACCAGCAGGTTTATCTTTGCTTTTCTGCAGTAATTCTTTAACATAATCTTCTGTTACGGTTTTAAATTGGAATTTACATTCTTTAGTTTGCATAATGCATTTCCTTATTAATTCATAAGAAATATTTGTCTGTTGTCTATTCTCCAGTGAATTCCTCAATTTCTGAATTTTATTTTTAAAAAATTGGCATAAATAGTTTGCAATTTCTCCCGGTTTAGTTAAATAAACCCCATTTGATTCCAGAAATGTAATTGCTGTTTTTTTATTTCTTCCCAGTATTTCATTTAATGATCCCCATATTTTGCATGATCAGATTTTGCTTCTTTAATCCTACTTTGATAATATAAAAGTCTTTTACTTTTTTTCAGTTTGGTCACATAATTCCTTAATTTACGATAATTTGCCCATAGTTCTACATTATTAGTATTAATTGCTTCCTTTTTGGCTTCATCTCTCCGTTTCATATATTCCTTGAGTTCTTGATCAAGCCATGGAGCAGACACATTTCTTACAGCCTGTTTCCTCATAGGAGCATGTTTATTCATGACCTGTGTCATCAAAGTATTAAAAACCACCACAGCTCTACAAGGATCTTGTTCTTGTGTTACCTCTGACCAATTTATGCTCCTTACATCATCAACAAAATGATTCTCTTTAAATTTTTTAAAAATTCTTTTACAAATAAATCTTTGCCCCAATTTAGGGACCTTTGTTTTCCTCATCACTGCAATTAAATTATGGTCACTACAACCAACTGGAACAGAAATGGCCTCAGAGCATAACTCTGGCACATTTGTAAAAATTAAATCAATTAGAGTCGCTGAATGTGTACCAACTGCTTTTATATTTACTCTGGTATATTTCCTGACCAGTTGTGTCAAATTACAAGTATTCACAAAGGAAAATAATTTATTTTTTAAACCACAACTTTCAGATTTCCAGTCTATATTTAAATCTCCTAAGAAATACATTTCATTTTCATTATCACATGCCATATCCAGCATTTCGCATAATTGGTCAAGATACATTATTGCAGCATTCGGTGGTCTATAACAACAGCCAATAAGGATAGGCTTTAAATGAGGTAACTGTAACTGTAGCCACATTACTTCTATTCCTTCAATATTCAGATAATTTCTGACTTTAACTGGAATATGGCTTTGAACATAACAGGCTACTCCTCCACCATGTAAATTTCTGTCTAATCTGTAAATATTATATCCATCTATACCTAAAGCAGGGCTATTTATTGTTGAATCTAAATGTGTTTCCGATATTGCAAGGACTTGCAAATTATAATCCTGTATTAAATTCAGAACGTCGTTAACTTTATTCGAGGAGGAGAAGATATCATTTCCATCAACAGGACGGCAGCTTAAAGACCACGGCATACAGGAAACCAATGAACACAGATCAATATCTACTCCGGACATCAGAACATCCCATCACGCACAAACTGTCAGTAGTAAGAACAACAATAACAACATTATTCGAAGGGATCAACACCATCAAAGAAGAAGACAAGATCAGAGAGGAAAAACACATCACACATGCACTCAGACAATGTCAATATAACACATTCAAAAAGGCAAAAAAAATAGTTAGAACAACAAACAAAGAAAACAATGCAAACAGAAAGAGACTGAATGCATAGAAATAGTAGTCTTACCGTCCATACGAGGGGTCACAGAACAGAAACTAAGAGCACTAGGAAAACAACATAAATGCAATAACAAAGCCTCACACCAAACTAAGACAACTACTAGTACACTCTAAGGACCGTATCCAACCGCAGAAGAAGTGCAACGTCGAAATTCCATGCAAAACATGCAATAAAACATGCATCGGGCCAACCGGGAGAATATTCAACACAAGGAAAAAGAAACACCTAAGAGTGTGGAAACGCAACACAGGAAAACTCAAAATCTGCATTATCGGACCATTGCAAAAGGGAAAATCACGCCATGGATTGGGACAGCATATAAAAAAAGTACAAAACATGGATACGAGAAGCTATTGAAATCAGGAAGCAGGGCACACGGAGACGAGCAAGCTTTTACTTTGGTCATCCCGCCAAAACACGTCAGGTAAATGAGCTCTTATTTACATCTGTCTTATTAGAACACAAGTTAACAATGCCACACGGTGCATACATACATTCCAGGCAGAAAGATTTCACAGTTCTTTATTATAGTATAGAATCACAATCCACGCCACGATAAACATTTGAAGTGCAGACTATTGAATTCATCATAATCAGCAATTTACATAAAGATAATAGCAGACAAATATGGTGAATACAGTTAGTTTGCATTACATACAAACATCTTATGCTTAGTACAGGAGTGCATTGCCATGTGCCTCTGAGCTTTGTATAATAACTCCATTAGCATATTCATCTGGCTTTGTCATGTTCTCCTCCAGGCTCGTGTTTCTTTCTGCTGGCTCAGGTTTAGGGGCTCGTGCAGCTCTGTAGGGCCCCTCTTGTGTTACATTGACATCCCTCATAAATTATTCAAGCAATATCATGTCTTTATGTACACAGCTTGTCCCTCTCTGTCGCAGACTCATACTCAGCGCTACTAAAGTCGATATGTTTCCACTAAACTGATTCAACATAGCTTATTATCTGAAATAGAACATGTCATGAAGGATATTAAAAGGTGCAATAGGCTAAATGTGTTTTAAACCGTGTGATGTTTAAACTTCAAACACATATTTAAGGTGAGACACTACAGGTGAAAAGGAAAAAAATCTAACATTTAAAAATATCAATTTCAATATCAAAATCAATTTGAAACTTTTTTCATCATGTCATATTTTCATAAGGCATTTATGTGCCAAAAATACACATAGTTGGGACATATATACCTGAAAAATGGACAGAATCAGGTTTAAATTTCTTGGTTCATTTTGCACACATTAGTTACAAAAAAAATTACAGATTTTGGATTTATGGACTTGGACTTATTTACTTTTTAAGTGAACAAGATTGGACTGAAAATTGTCCTAAAAAGTTCACCTCATTTGGCATAAAACTTCAATAAATCAATTTTACAATTAGATATAAAAAGATTATGTCAAATCTTGAGTCCAAGATTGTAAAGTTTGGTGTGTGTGGGATCTTCTTCAAAAGAGCGGATTGGACAAGTTTGTTGTTTCCACATGAAAGCCGATATGTTGAAAGCGCAATCTGATCAAAAAATGTAAAAAAAAAAAAAAAAAGTTTTGCCAGTAGTGTCTCGCCCTATAGTGTTTTGTTTCATTTGTGCATGTTTATGTAATGCTATGTATTTCCTATGTATTCTCCTTCTCATGAGAACAAAACATTTGATCTCACTGCATGATGTCATCCAGTAGTAATCCTGAAAGTGCTTCTCGGGATTTGTCCAGATCATTCCAGAGCCCAAATTGACTTCAGCACATAGCTATACCAACTTCAAAGCAAGCATTTCTTGTTTTTGCCTAATTTAAAGGTGCACTACGCGTACTGTCTTCAGTGCTATCAAAGTCCATTTGTGTTTGAACGAAAAAGAGAAATCCCTACTCTGGTAAACTAATTCAAAATACTTTGCAAAAATCAGGGGGAAAAAAAAGATTAAATACTTTTATTATTCAGTCTTTTTTTGTTTTTTACATTATTTTGTGATTGTATTAAATGCAGCATATAAATTAATTATGCATTTTGTGAGCTAATCAAATATGTGTTCCTTCAAAATTAAAATTAAAAGTATTTCTAAATATATGTTTATTTATACAAGTTATATATTTTTTTTATATTCCTATTAATGTATACATTTGCAACAACTGGAGTTTTTTTAGCTTTCATTGTTTCTTTTTCTACTTATGATGTTTTTGTATTTTTGTATATGACTCTCCTACTGTATGGCATTAAAGCTACATATATCCCTGCATTTATTTCATCGCGTATTAACTGCTCGTTGTGGCCACACTTGCTTGCCGACGGCGCAGACTGGCAGCCTCACTTCTGTCAGTCTGCCCCAGGCCAATAGCTTACCACCATCGAGTGTGGAGTGAATGAATAATGCAATGTGAAGCTTCTGAAAAGTGCTATAAGTATAATGCGTTGTTGTTGCTGTTGTAAATAACTTGAAAAACATGCATTATTGCTGTTTCAGGGCTTGCCTCTTCACAGATCTGACTTATAACTTGGTGGTGCCTTGGTGGAGAAAGATAAGTTTACTACCATATCTTTGACCATGGATGGAGACCTGCAGGTGACATACTGTCCACCCTATAAATTCTGCAGTGCACTTTAACGTCGGAGTGTCCTCAACTGGCATTGCAACGGCATTACTGTGTCACTTTTTTCATGTAACTGCTCGTCTCCACGGAGATGTTGGGGATGATGGAGATGGCATTAAACGCGTCTATCTTGCATTTGTTCCATTACGGGTGTTTTTATTGCACACCTTGGAAAACACTTGCGACAGAAAAGTTACTCAAATAGCCCTTTCTGCCAAAAACACTTTATGCAAAAACAATATTAGAAGCCTGAATAAAGGATATAGAGTTGTGTAGTTGACTGTAGACCACAGTCAATAGAAGTGCATTAGAAAAACATTATCCAAGACCTCTCCGTTAATCAAATATGCGTCCAAACTTGCACTTGAATAGACAGTCCTTATGTTGCTGCAATTACACAAGCAGCAGGCGCCCTTTCTAATCTCACCGTCCCAGATTGCCCCCAAGTCATGTTTATTCATGGCTTACTTAAGAAAAAAAAAAAAAAAAGACACTTGATCTTGTGTTTTAAAATCTAACTCTTTGTCCTTTCATCAGGTCAAACAAAAGAGAGTCGCTGGAGGGAAGTGTTTGGTGACATGAATTAATTCTACAAATGCATTATCATTGTGTCAGTTTCACAGTTTCAGGACTCAGAAAAGTCATCATTACTCCAGCTGAAATGGTTGCGTTGACGGTGGATGAGGTAAAGGCACAGAAAGGTTGCCACATTTCTGACTGTTTGTCTCAGGGCAGCTGTGAGCGTAAGAACATTGAACAATACATCAACAAGAGCTATTGACAGATGGCCAGGTCAGCCAAGACTAGAGGCTTTTCCTGCACTTTTCTTCCGCTTTTCATGCATTTCAACTTCCTGTTTATGGTTTCCATTTAGAGGACATTTCACCATTCGAAAGCCTGTATTAACTTTTGAATTGTATTGCAATGGTAACAGTGCTAATTTAAATAATTCTGTGAGTTCAAATGAGCGTGATTGATGAGCAGATTTGCCAATTTGTTTGTATCAAAACAAGCATGGCGGCATACAAACTTCAACAACTGAGTAAACGCCAGGCTAATTCGCTAATATTTAAATTGAATTCCTGCAATAATTGTCTGTTCAAAAAGTCTTGATAATATCTCTCGCTGCAGCGTTCGGATTTAAGACACTGCATGACCAATCCATTCACAAAATCAGAAAAGTTTTATTGCCATTGTTGAACAGCATTCACAAACATGTAACTTCGCTTGTAGGGTGCAACATACAACAATGAATAATAATTATTGTTGCAAATTCCCTGAGTGGATAGAAATAGCAGCCTCTGGTGGACAGGTGAAGCATAAGCGTTGCATAAGTTCTTGCTTCCCAGATTCAGATCAGGTGTGTGGATGCTTTAAAGAGCTGAATATGAGCACGTGCAAGCTACTCTTAACTATGATACCACACACTCCGACAACCATGCATACATGATTTTAAAAACATGGATTGTTTGAACCAGTAAACTAGGAAATAAATCTCAATTTTTTATCATCATTTACAGCAACTCTTGAACTTGAGAGGCTACAGTGGTCAGCTTTCCAATAAAAAAATAAAATAAAAAAATAGAGAGAGAGATGCTTAACTAAGCGCATGCAAAATAAATAAAGAAAATTGAAGAATAAGGAAAAACTAAACAATAAAATCAATAATTCTACAAAGACCCAAAACAAACAGATGGAAATAAAAAGGCACATTGCTGAAATATTAACAAAAAATTAAAAGCCTTCTGTGAATTTGAGAGGGAAAAATGCCTGTGCTTTTCTCTCAACTGGATTCAGCATAAGCTTTGGTTCTCCGCTTGCTCCAGTGTTGTGACACTTCACCCAATCAGCTTAAAGTATTTGAGTCAACATTGAGAAAAAAAAGAAAACTTGATTTGAGATATCTAAACATAAGACATGATTAAAGAAGTAAAAGTGCATCATATTGGGAGCATATTATTCAAGTTCTTTTTTCCAATGTATATATGTATTCACCTTATGCCGCACCGCCCACTTTCGGCTCTTTTATGTCTATGATCTGCACCCCTGTAGTAAAGGGACTTCTGGTTTGATGATAACGGTGTTCGTTGAGGGAAAAATCTCTTTGTAGATTGCTTTGTCTACAATGTTTAATGTACACCTGCAAAATAAGTCAGCAATGCACTAATTTCCTGGACGGCCTGAAAACGGCTTTTTAGTCCATGTAGAACTTATTTTCTGCTGAGCTTGCCTGCCCCATGTAAACAGAAAAAGATGACAGTGCGTACGGCAGCTTACGGAATAAGGTGAATAGTGCCTATAATTTAATTGAAGTATTTTTTCCTAATATGAAAACGTATGCTGCTCTTTGAACAAAATAGCTCAAACGAAGAGAGCACAAGGGTAAGTCAACAAAAATACACCATCACAAGCCAAAAGAAGCAGAAACGAGAGAAAAAAAACACTTACTCTCTTATAAACATCTGCCCCTTTACACCATTCAACAGAAATACAAGATGGTATTGATAGAACACATTTTGTTTTGGTCTTACATCAACATGCAACGCTTCCATGGATGATTATTCCTTTTGGTTTTTTGTGTATTGTACTGTATCTTACTCTCTGTTCAATGCAAGTTTTTGCGGTAAATTTCAAATAGAAACCAAGGTTAAGGAGTGAGTCAAAATGCACATTATCGAAATATTCATTCATCAGTCTGCAGAGTGAGTGTAACTGGAGGGTTCGGAAGTCTCCCAAGTGGCTGTTCCAGTTGGATTAGATTAGAACCATGAGTCAAACTCTCATCTTGGCTTCAAAAATCGAGGCTAAAATCAGACTTTGCGCATGTGTTGCTCCAGATGCAAATGCCCCCTGATTTTTTATGGTGTTTTATACAAATATGTGGGAATAACCAACAAATGCCTGGAGTTACTGTGTTGCCAGGCGACTGATCCAATTTGCATTTTGATTTACTCTGAAGCTTCTCAAATAGAGGTCAAGATTTGGAAGTGGATTCTCTGCAAACGTTAAACTGATATTGTACAGGTGACATGTAAGCATTTATGTGAACGATACTAAAAACTCGACTTATAAGCACATAGTTTACAGCTGGGGTACCTAATTTTCAAACTGTGGAACAAGGAAGTAGGTATTTAAACCTTTCTAATTCATTGCTGGCTCTCACGAATCCTTTGGCTCATCACTAGTTTTCACATGTATGTTTTATTTTTTGAGTAGAACCGCTTTTTCAGACCCAAAAGTGAAGCAGGGGTATTATTTGTTCAGCCAATCAGCTCTCGTCACAGAGAAGGTAAAATGTTTGATAATTAAATGAAGATCAGATTTTTTCCCCCACAAAGTTCTGTTTTTACAATTCACTTTTCTAGGGAAGAAAACAAAATCCACTAATTATGGGACACAAAAGTTGGGTTCCCCAGCTTTAATGTTTTCTATCAGAAAAATGCAATGTAGAGCAGTTCAAGCCCCACAATGTAACAGTTCAGTCAAAAAGCATCTATTTAGTAACTTCAGCCACAGAGCTCCCCCTGCAGATCTTTTGTGAAAACACATTGCCAGTAAAAAAAAAAAGAGCACAAAAGCTTTTTATTTTTTGTCCTTACTTTTTATTTAAATAATAAAATACAATAACATACATTTCACAAACTGAAATGAAAAAGATCAAATATCAAAAGATAAGAGAAAATAAGAGAAGAAAATCTCTAAAGTTATCAGGATAAATTTAGATTGGATTAAAGTAGACATAGACCAGAGCTGCTAATGGGAGGAAGCAGCTCCAGCACAAGTAGATCTCCTGTAATAGTGTTAGGACGACAGCACATTCATGTCGACATTAAGAGAGGAAATACTCATCCTGCTAACTCTTTAATAGCACCACTTTAACCTGCAATTGAACCCAGGCAGAAAAAAAGCAATGGGATTCAATGATGGTGAAGTAGTTTGTACTTTTAAATCCTACTCTAAAACTCATTGTACATTGAGAGACTAGTGGATTAACATGTGGATTCGCGGTGTTAATGCTCTTCTCAAAGTCTGTTAAATGGTTCAGTGGAGCGCCAACTTGTTGAGCGGCCACAACAATGGGGTTTACAACAGGAGTTTGTCTGTGGAGGTGGGTAGAGATACGATTCAATTCCACACAAAAAGAGCACCGCTACAAGTCAAATCAAATCAAATCAATTTATTTTTATAATGCCCAAAATCACAACAACAGTTGCCTCGATGGGCCACAGGTAAAAGCAGTTCAGATAACTGTCCCAGAATGCCCCTGTCCTTTGACCCTCCTTCGCGGCGAGGAAAAACTACAAAAAACCCCATGGGAAAAAGTAGAAACCTCGGGGAGAACCACAGTGAAGGAGAGATCCTACTCCCACGGACGGACAGGCTGCAGATTAACTAGGACTGACATCCACTTGGACTGTGGAGCCAGAACCACTCAAGAGGGAGGTGGCTTTAAAGAGTTCCTCCAGGCGGACGAGGAGCAGTCCACCAGTGTAGAGAGATCCTCCAGCAGGAGATGAGGAACAGTTCATCTAAAGTAGAAGGAGTTCGTCCAGGCAGACGAGGAATGGCTAATCCAGGGTTGAGGGAGTTCCTCCAGGCGGGTGGCGCATAGATCGTCCAGTGTAGAGATCGATCCTCCAGACAGATGAGGGTGGGGGGGTCGTCACTGGAGCAGCCGCCGCAGTGCCTGAAACAGTCTCCACTCCCCGGGGGAAGTGGAGAGAAAGAGAAACATGTGAACAGCAATGAACAGACTGCAGTTGAAGTAATATTAAATATTGTTGATAGGTAAAGTAGGAAGAACCAGAGGATAGTGTTCAAGCTGCCATACTTCCCCCAGCAGAACTGCTCCAAGGGCAGCGTAGCTAAAACTGTAGGTCTTTATTTCTGTTCCTAACTGGCCTGACCATAAGCTATTTCAAAGAGGAACGTTTTGAGCCTGGTCTTAAATGTAGAGACTGTGTCGGCCTCTTTTACATGAACAGGGAGCTGGTTCCATAACATAGGAGCTTGGTAGCTAAATGCTCGACCTCCTACTGTGCTTTTAGAGACTCTGGGGACTAACAATAGTCCAGCATTTTGAGAACGAAGAGCTCTGTTTGGATGGTACGCTACTATTGCATCTTTGAGGTAGGATGGGGCCATATTGTTTAAAGCTTTATAAGTCAGGAGGAGGATTTTTAATTTGATTCTAAACTCAACAGGAAGCCAGTGAAGAGACTCCAACACTTGTGAAATATGATCTCTTTTTCTAGTACCTGTTAATAATCTTGCTGCTGCATTTTGAACCAGTTGAAAGCTTCTTATAGAGCTTTTAGGACACGCTATAAGCAGAGCGTTACAATAGTCTAATCTGGATGTGACAAATGCATGGATGAGTTTTTCGGCATCGTCTCTGGGCAGGATTTTTCTAATTTTGGCTATGTTACGCAGATGAAAGTAGGCTGTTTTACAGGCTTGATTTATATGAGCTTTGAACGAGAGATCTTGGTCAAATAGGACCCCAAGGTTTCTTACAGTAGAGCTGGGGGCTACAGTGATATTGTCCAGAGAAACTATCTGGTCAGATAAGGAGTCTCGCAGGTGCTTAGGGCCCAGCAGAATTACCTCGGTTTTTTCAGGGTTAAGGAGCAGATAATTAAGAGTCA
Organism: Rhinogobius similis; assembly: GCA_019453435.1. Lineage (NCBI taxonomy): Eukaryota > Metazoa > Chordata > Actinopteri > Gobiiformes > Gobiidae > Rhinogobius > Rhinogobius similis. The sequence continues at coordinate 41,933,372 of CM033619.1, forward strand.
TCCAAGTTTTTATGTCTTTCACGCAGGCACTAAGTCTGTCTACATGATGCGTCTGATCAGGTTTCATTGATAAATACAGCTGAGTGTCATCTGCATAGCAGTGGAAGTTAATGCCATGCTTTCTGATGATCATACCTAAGGGCAGCATATAAAGAGTGAACAGAACTGGACCGAGTACTGAACCCTGCGGCACACCGTAGGTTACTTTAGAACATGGGGAAGATCTCTGGTTTACATTAACAAACTGGTACCTATCAGATAGATAGGATTTAAACCAGCTAAGGGCGGTTCCACTGACACCTACATCACATTCTAACCTCTGCAGTAGAATGTTGTGGTCGATGGTGTCAAACGCTGCGCTGAGGTCCAACAGAACCAGGATTGAGACCTGTCCATCATCAGCAGCTAATAACAGATCATTTGTGACTTTAACTAGTGCAGTTTCAGTGCTGTGGTATGCACGGAACCCTGACTGAAAAACTTCAAATAAATTATTGTCCTGCAGGTGGCGACAAAGCTGTTTAATCACAATTCTTTCAAGGATTTTAGAGACAAAGGGCAGATTAGAAATAGGTCTATAGTTTGCCAGTATGTCGGGGTCTAGATTAGGCTTTTTCAAAAGTGGTTTAACCACTGCATATTTGAAGGACTGAGGGACATAACCGCTTTCTAGTGAAGTATTTATTATATTAAGAATGGGATTTATAATTAGGGGGAGAATTTCTTTGAGGAGTCTACTTGGGATTGGGTCTAAAATACAAGTTGATGTTTTGGAGGACATAATGACTGAAGTTATGATCAACAGCAGTGAACCTATCTAGTATTACTGAAGGATTTGTATGGGACACTAGCTTTGCAGTCTGGGCTTGCTCAGTACTGATAGTGGGAGTAATTGCATTTAGTTTATCTCTAATAGTTGTGATTTTGCTGTTAAAGAATAGAAGGAAGTCATTGCAGCTTAGAGTAACTGGTATTGAGGGTTCTACTGCTCTGTGACAGTTTGTCAGCCTGGCTACAGTGCTGAAGAGAAATCTAGAGTTATTTTTATTTACTTCTATTAAATTTGAATAATATCTGGTTTGAGCCTTACGCAGAGCCTGCTTATAAGACAGAAGGCAAGTTTTCCATTCTTTCAGGGATTCTTCTGTGTGGGAGCGGCGTAAGGATCTCTCTAGTTTTCTTACCCTTTGGTTTTTTTTTTTTTTTTTTTTTTTTTTTTTTTTTTTTTTTTTTTTTAATTTTATTTTATTATCACACAGCAACAAAAAAACAATCATGCAGACAAAGGTCCCACACAAGACATCAAGACAGAATCCCCATCCACCAGACAACATAAAGAAGAGAACAAAAAAAAAAAAAAAAAAAAAAAAACCATAACAATAACAATTAATAACAGATAATTACCAAAACAACACCAGTCTTTTCTTCTCAAACCCATGGCCCAAGCATTACCAAATCACACTTATTAGTATTGTGAGCTATTTATTAGTTAATTCATTTGCCTGTCCCTCAACATATAGTTAAAGGACAGGCAAATGAATCAACATCCTTTTATTCTTTATTCCTTTTTATTTTTGATGATTATTACATTTCTTTTAATTACTTCTATTTTTTTTTTTTTTCCTATATAATCTTTTTTCTCAGGAAATATAGTTGAATATAAGAATAATTGATTTAAATCGAAAGTGCACACATGTGTTCTCCTATATCCAAATTAAACCTATACAGGATTATTCACACCCAAAGTGTTTGAAAACTTCCCATCTTTTTTTATGTTTTTTAACTTCACTGTCTGTTTCAACCAGATATCCTTCCAGAGTTAAATATCTATAAATATATTTTTTGAAATAAATAATATTTAGTAAGAATCTATTTTTGGCTTGGAAAATAAACCGTTTCCTAGAGCAATAATTAAATTACATAAGTCACTACAGCTTATAAAGTCTCCCAACAAAGCTGAGGCAAAATTTAACTTAAGGACCAGACCAACCTCTAAACACATTTTCTCAATTTCAACCCAAAACAAATACACAATATGGCAATAATAAAACAAATGTTCAGTGGACTCCACTTCTAAACAACAAAACCACATTCTTCAGTCTCTACCATATTCCATATCTTTAACAATTTCCGTGTAGGTAGGAAGTTATATATAATTTTGATTTGAAAAATTCTATTTTGCACATCTACATTAGTATCATAAATAACTTTAAATATTCTTTCCCATGGTAAGGCAGTCAACTGTGTCCTCCCATTTTTTAAATATATTGTCTGGGTAGATCTTTATTGATTTATAAGATAGGAAAATTATATACTTTTTGTTTATTTTCCTTCCTTTTTAACCAATTTAAGTTTTTAATGAGTGGTTTGCAAACTAACAGTTTATATGTACCCTGATTTATTTGTTGCTTCCATTTTCTTCCCAGTGCTGTGATTATTTGGTTATATGAATAACATGAACATACATCACCATAAATACTTTTAAATTCATTATATTCCATAACCTTTCCATACTCGTTAATAATATCATTGACAAAAAGGATACCTTTTTCAACCATTTCCTTACAAAAGAACGGCTTTCCTTCTATTACAATATTTGAATTCAACCATAGAATCTGTTGCAAGATTTCTTCTCTTTTTTCTGGTTTATGAAATTGGAAGCACCACCATGAATGCATACTTTCTCTCACAAAACTAGAAATATTTCCTATTAATTTATCAACATATGAAAAGTGGGAGGGCATCAGTTGTAAGAATGGATACATTTTTCTCTGACACAAGGTATGACTTTTATCCAACAGAATACTTGTATACCCCTCTGTGTTTAAGTAAATCTTAGGGATATTTGATGCTTTTAAAGACAAACATAAAGCCTCTAAATTGATTAACTTAAGGCCTCCAAGGTTATATTCATTATACAGAACTCTCTTTTGATCTTTTCAGGTTTACCATCCCAAATAAATTCAAAGATCCTCTGCTCATACATTTTAAAGAAACTTTGTGATGGGGAAGGCAATGACATAAACAAATATATAAATTGAGGAACAATAATAGAATTTACAATGGTTACTTTTCCATAAAGAGTTAGAGATTTTGATGTCCATAATTGAAGAATTTTATCCATCTTTCTTAATTTATTATTATAGTTTACTGAGCAAAGGTCTTCAAGCTTTTCTGGGATGACAACCCCTAGTACATTAACTGGCCCATCAGTCCATTCAACAGGTACATTACAGTCCATAGTGAAGGTTGTTCCTTTTAAGCTACCAATCCGAAGCATTTTACACTTATTGTAATTAAGTTTTAACCCAGATTGTTGAGAAAATGATTCTAAGAGGTCTATAAGATTATGCAAACAATGAGACTTAGGACAAATAAGAAAAACTTGTATCGTCAGCGTATTTGTATTTAGTTTCAATGTTGTTATTGATAAGCCCAATAATATTATTATCCAGTCTAACCTTGATAGCTAATACTTCCATTGCGATAATAAATAAATATGGGGAAAGTGGACATCCCTGTTTTAGGCCCCTTAGCAGAGGTAAGGTTTCAGACATATGACCATTATTTATGTTTCTAGAGTTTGTTTTTTTATACATTGTGTTTACCCAGTTTATCATGAATCGCTAAAGTTAAAGAATGCAAGACTTTTACATATAAAGTCTAAACTTATCTTATCAAAAGCTTTTTCTAGGTCTGCAACAAATATTAATCCCTTTTATTCTCTAAATTATAATTTTCCATTACTTCTAGTAACTGTCTAATATTATTACTAATATTTCTACCTTGTAAGAAACCAGTCTGGTCTTGATTAATGAGATTTGGCAAAACTGACTTAAGTCTTAAGGCTAAACATTTGGCGAGGATCTTTGCATCATAGCATTGGAGTGTTATGGGCCTCCAGTTCTTTAGATACACCGGGTCCTTAAAGTCACCATTTGATTCTTGTTTCAATAACAATGAAATAAGCCCTTCTTTCTGAGATTCGACAAAACCCCATTTTATATGAGTAGTTGAAACACAGTAATAATGGTTTCTTTACTTCATCAAAAAAAATTTGATAAAACTCAATAGGTATCCCATCTATCCCTGGTGTTTTCCCTTTTTGAAAAGACATGACAGCTGCAAACAGTTCCTCCTCACTTATGAGGCCTTCACAAAGGTTTTTTTCTAATTCACTTAATTTTCCATCATAATTTTCTGGGAAAAAAGGTATACATTTTGGGGGAGTTACCGGGTGTGAAAATATAGTTTTATAATAATTTTGTATTCCTTTTAATATTGTGGGCTGTGTAGACAGTATAGTTCCGTTATTTAAAACAATCTTAGACAGATTTTTTTTGGAATGATTTTTTGTTTGTAGGTTCAAAAAAAAATTAGAGCATTTTTCTCCCTTCTTCATCCAGGTTGCTCTTTTGAGATCATAGCTTTTTAATAAACGCTTTTCTATCAAGTCATCTAACTCCTCTTGTTTATCTGTGAGAGCACAAAGTTGCTCATTAGTTAAGTCTATATTTCCATCAATTATTTGTTGTAATTTTTGAATCTCTTTCTTTAGTTCCTGTTCTTTTTCCTTTAATTGTTTCCTTTTCCATGAAGAGTAGGAAATAGCATGTCCCCTAAAGCTACATTTGAGAGCTTCCCAAACAAAGAGGGGGTTTGCAGTGCCTTCATTACATTTAACAAAATCGCAAATAAAATGTTTTGTTTTTTCAATAAATTCATCATCCTGTAGCAGCATTTGATTAAATTTCCAATATCCAGGTCCTCGTATATTTTCCTCAATTTGAAATGTTAACCCTATGCAGTTATGGTCTGAACGTAATTTGTCTTCTATTGATATTATTGCTGAAACTTTGCTTATCATGGAGGTTGATATCAGAAAATAGTCAATACGGCTTGCCTGTTTCTGTCTTCTCCAAGTGTATCTTGTTAATTTAGGGTTTTTTAATCTCCAGATATCAGTTAAATCAAATGCGTCCATAACATTACTGATTTTTTGCAAAGCTTGAGGATGATAATTTAATGAACTATTTCCTTTGCGATCCAACACTTTATTTAAGGCCACATTAAAGTCTCCAGCTAGCGATGATACTTCTTGTTGTTCGTACAGTTTAATCCTGATCTCATCAAAAAGGAAGCTTCTTCTTCTGCATTTGGCCCATACAAATTAAACAAGCAAATTTTTTTGACTATGGATTATTACATTAAGAAAAACCCACGCCCTGAGAGTCCTTTTCCATTGAACATAATTTAAAATCAAATTGTTTCTTTATCAATATCATTACACCTTTGAATTCCTCTGGCCATGTGAAAAGAAGATTGGACCATCCACTCCCTTTTCCATTTATCTTCATTTATACTAATTGAGTGGGTCTCCTGAAGAAAAAATATCGTGCGGTTTGTCCTTTAGCCACATAAATATAAGTTTCCTTTTCTATTGTCTGCAAGGCCATTACAGTTATAACTTATTATCCCTACTGTTGTCATTGGATCTATTAACCATAACTCCTGTAAATGTTCATTACACATTTTATTAGATCTCTGAATGTCATCAATTTATAAACCTTTCCATGACTGAGTGTTGCTCTATTATACCAAACAAAATTCATACAGAACACATACCCAAACATATAACATACATGGACAAAGACAAGACATACAAACATAAAACACACAAACATGTACCCCCCAAAATAAAACTGCAACGTGTTTCCCATCATTTCATTGTCCAGTCCCAGAAATAAACTGAAGGCTCCAGTCATCAAATTAAATCCATCTAGTCGTTACCGTGATAATCTGTAGGTGACGTAATCAATGCGCGACATTGTTTTGGCTCATCACGTGACTTTGTTATTGTTCATCACGCCTGTACAACTCCCCATTCACGTAAAGTTTATCAACTACGAGACGGACTTTCTGTCCTTTTTCCTTAAAGGAATTCATGATTGGGATTAATTTGCGTCGCTTTTCGACCACCTCGGCAGGATATAGGTGGGTCATGAAGAACTTAGTCCCTTTTAGCCTTTTTGAAAGGGCAAGTACTTCATCTTTGCTCTTGGAGCAAGTGAACTTTACGACCAGCGGTCTCGGTTTACCTTGCTCCTTTCGTTGGCCCAACCTGCGTGCCCGTTCCACTTGATCTTCTTTGCGGCTTCCTCCGTGAATCCGAGCTGTTCTGCAGGAAAGCCCTGACGATGGTCTCCGCCGCACCGTAAGTTTCTCCGTTGGTCTCGTTTATCCCCATGATCAGCAGGTTGTCCCGCATACTCCTACAACGGAGCTCCAGTAGCGCCGCCTTTAGCTTAGCATTTTCATTTTTGAGGCTAGTTGTAGTAAGAGTGAGGTCAGCCAATTGATCTTTTAATTCCCCCTGTTCTTTTCCCATCTCCTGAATTTGTGCATTGTTATACTCAACTGACTTTTTTAGCTCCGCGACATCAGTTTTTAGTTCGTCCAAAATGTCCAGTTTTTTAAGTTGCTGAGCCATATCTTGCAGCATTTTCCGATCCACGGGGGTGAAAGTAGCGTTTTCATCCGTTTCACTTGAAGACAATTGTTCCCGAAAGCGTTTAGATCCTCCTTTCGGCATGGTTGCTTCAAACAAGTCGAACTCGGGGTCCACTCTTAGCTTCTCAGACGGAGCACTACACGTGCGTATTAAGTCAATTTCACAACCAATTTCCACCGATATGGAAGCGTTCTCAATAACGACTAGTATAGTATCACCTTAGAGCACTTTTGTCGAAAATTAAATCATAATCTGGGACATGCGTGGGGATCGATCTCAGCTTGCGTTGCTCTCGGCAGCCATCCATTCTTACCCTTTGTTTGTGAGAACGTAGTTCTTCATTGTACCAGGGGGAGGCTCGTTTTGGCCTGATTACTTTCTGTTAAAGTGGAGCTGCAACATCAAGAGCAGATTTTAGAGAGTTGACCATTGAGTCAACAGAGTTATCAATAGCACTGGGGCTGGCGCTGTTAACGACAGGATCACATGACGTAACATTAAATATTGGTTCTATTATTTCTCTGAACTTTAAAATAGATTTTTCAAATATTGTCCTTTTCATTATAGTTTTAGTCTGAGGAGCTGGGTAGTCCTTAAGAGTAAACTGAAAGGTAATTAGGAAGTGATCTGACATTATTGGGTTTTGGGGGAAGACATTTAGGTCACTAATCTCTATTCCATAAGTTAGAACCAGGTCCAGAGTGTGCTGGTGACTGTGGGTTGGTTTATTTACATTTTGAGTGAAACCAATGCTATCTAATAAAGCGCTAAAGGCATTACTGAGGCAATTATTTTCATTCACATGAATGTTGAAATCCCCAACCACCACAATATTTTCCCAGTCTAATACTAAATTTGATAGAAAGTCAAAGAATTCTGTTAAGAACAATGAATAAGGACCAGGAGGTCGATAGATTATTATGAACAGAACAGCTTTTTGGTGATTGATAGGATAAGGCTTTCAAATGAGCAAGACTCATTATTAATTTTGTTAATTTTAGGACTCAGGAGTAAACTAGAATGTGAGATTACTGCCACCCCACCTCCCCGGCCTGAGCTCCTGGCAGCTTGAAAGTTAACATGACTCTGTGGGGTGGCCTCATTTAATCTGACATAATCATCTTGTTGAAACCAAGTTTCAGTTAAAGCTAAAAGATCAATATTATAATCGTTAATTAATTCATTAACTAAAAGTGATTTGGAGGAAATTGACCTAATGTTTAGCAATCCACATTTTACATGCTTATTTATTAGTTTATTTGTATCATGTGTAGGGATTATTTGTATTAAGTTATTTGGTCTGACACCTAAATTATCTGTATTTGGATCTGACTTATTGGCGTTATTTACACGAGGGACACGCACAGTCTCTATTTGCTTTGACTCTGAACACTTGATCTGTGACAGCGCGGGCGAGAGCTTAGCGACAGAGAAGAGACTCTGCACCCGGGACTCATATTTAGAGCGTCACTTTAGGCGACTAAGGCTATCGGCCAAATTCCGAACTAAAAGTGATGTACCCTCCGGTCGGATGGATGCCATCCCTGCGTATGAGCCCGGGCTTCCCCAGAACGCACTCCAATTGTCAACAAAGACTACGTTGTTTTGGGGGCACCAACTAGACAACCAGCAGTTGAATGCTGAAAAGCGGCTGTACATTTCAGCATTGACCCGATTGGGGAGGGGACCAGAAAATATTACGGTGTCTGACATCGACTTCGCCAATTCACACACCGCTCCAACCTGCAATTTGAGCACTTCTGATTGTCTCCGCCGGGTGTCATTACCACCTCCGTGAATCACGATACGACGGAACCTCTGACTACTCTGTTTTAAAAGCCTAAGGTTTCCTTCGATGTCACCCATTCTGGCCCCCGGATAACACCTAACTGAGGCTGCTGGCAGCTTCACGTCTCTGACTATGGAACTTCCAATCACCAGAGTGTCACGTTCGGCGGGCGTGTGATCGCCGAGTGGGGCAAACCTATTGCAGACGGGAAGCTTATGGTGCACTAAAGGCTGGCGTTTAGCGCATCGATCCTCCGAACTGTCACAAATCTATCCCTGTCTTGTTCCTGGTCTGGTCCCGGCTGCGCGGGAGGTGCTGGGGGGCTGGTCTTATCCTGAGGCTTAGCCTTGCTACCGCTAACACTGCTAACCATGCTAACACTGCTACCTGCGGCGCGGTCCGGTAAACCTGATGCTACGACCTGGCTATAGCTAGACTTTAGCTCCTCCACAATGCGGATCCGCGCTTCTAACTCTGTAACCCTGGGTTCCAAAGCTACCACTACGCTACACTTCACGCAACTCTCCCTGTCGTCAGTGAAGGAAGCAGGGTTCTGACTCAACATATGACAACTTGAACAGGTAAGGGCGAAAGAGGCGGAGGATGGGCCAACCATGGCGCTAGTCGGCTAGGCTAGCTCCGGTTGATGCTACCGGGCAGGGGGGGGATTTAATCCACGAAGTACTGAACAAAGTGAGCTAAATGAGGCTCCGGGTTGTTTAGGGAGCAATTAAACTTTCAATTATGTGTAGGAGGGTAAGATAGTTTTTGTATAATTCGTGGATTAACAATAAAGTGTGGAGAACGATCAACTCGCAAACGCAGAATAGACTCACCGGATGTGACAACGAAGTAGAAGTACAAAGTAGTGGTCATTACTCAAGTTTGAGTATTTGGGAAAACTAATAGTGTGGGAGTAACTGTCTGATTCATAAATGAAGTTAGATAGTAAATGACACACAGACAGGGGCATGGCATTAAGTTCTTGGCCCAAGGTACATATCTTCTTGGTGGGCCCCAAATACATAATTTTGTATATTTTTATTTATCCTCACAAATTTGTTTTTCATTCACTATTGCTAGTGTTTCTACCGGTTTATATTATGAGACAGGGCCGTCATGTTCCTCTTTTTTAATGGGGTGATTGAGCCCCCATGCATAATTATATTTAGTCACTCATGAACTTAACTGAACCACAAAATATTTTATTACAACAAAAGCGTAGAAAACTGCAACTGAGAAAAAAAACATTTGAGGGCCCCTCCCTACCTTGGGCCCCGGGCAAATCAATACCCTTTACCCCTCCAGTCCAATGCCCCTGTGCACAGAATCTGGTATTTTCAAGATGGACCATTGTCAATCGACAATGACTTCTGAATAGAAACCGAAACGTCTTGATCTTCAAACAGCGTTCAGATGACAACCCCTGAAACCTTTTCTACGATGGAACACACCTGGACGAATGAGGGATTACATCGACGTTGAACCTGATGATTTCTCATAGTGACTAGACTTCAGTCTTGGTCACAATGACCCGTACGAACGGCCGTGAACGGGCTACGAACTATTTTTTGCCAATTTACAAAAATGTTTTGTTTGTAGACTGTTCTTAAGTTCATAGCCAGGTCGATTGTCTTATCAAAGATTTTCTACGAACAGCCTACGAAGCCTCTCTTCCTCCGAGCGCCTCACGAACGCCTCACAAACGCATGGTGTTTGTGTGTCAAAACTCCACTCCAGAGACCTCATACGTCCTACACTGGTGTTAAGTGTCCCTCAAGAGCGCATTATTAACATGTTATTGATGATCTCTTACTTTGGTCTTGAGTCAAACAATACCACTGCATCATTCAACAAAATAAAATTGTTATCAGGTGTTTGTCAAATCATGACTATTTTGTAATTTATATGGATTGTGGCCCTTGTTTTCAAAATGGTTGCTAGGTAACAGTTGTGGAATTACCTCTCTGTCATATTTTCTGCCCATGTTCAACCAGGAAGTACAATTATAAAAAAAATATGAAAATTGTCAAACTGGGAACAAATAGACAAAATGTTTAGTAAAATCTTAAATACTATATTCACTACGTTTTAGTCAAACATGTCTAACCTGTTGTGTAGACCTTAAACCCAACTGATGCAGTGAGTGGCTTCTCATTTCTGTGGCTACCATGTGGAAAGACAAATCCCTAGGGCGTGGAAAAGATGTCAGTGTGTTTCAGAAGGATCAAATTACTGGAGATAATCAACAGATGAGAACTCCATTGAGAATCTTTGGGATGTGTTAGAGAAGACTTAGAGCTGTGGTCACACTCATCAGTACAAGTGAAAAATGAATGCACCACTGGATGGAAATACATCTTTAGACATTACAAAGGCAAACTGAAACAATGGCCCAGAGAATGTCTGCTGTAAAAAAGGCAAAGCTCAAGATGCTCCAACCAAATATAAGACCATGTCAGAACACAAAATTGTATTCCAAGGTCTTTTGTCTGCTTTTTTATATTAAAGGCACAATAAAATAGAAATAACTCCTCAACTACAGACAAGTCAACTACTAGAATAATCATTATTAGTGAATAGTCTATGAGTTTATTGTAACTGCAACAGTGCCTCGAAAACTACTCTCATAGCAGCAGTAGTACGTGTGGCTCTTTACATGTGGCTCTTCTATTATATATAGACCTGAACTTTGACAGCCACATCAAATCAATAACATCAACAGCCTTTTACCACCTGAAAAACATTGCCAAAATTAAAGGTATAGTGTCTAAACCAGACTTGGAGAGACTTATCCATGCATTTGTCTCCAGTAGGTTAGACTACTGTAACGGCCTTTTCACTGGCCTCTCCAAACGAGCTGTAAAACAGCTGCAGTACATCCAGAATGCTGCTGCTCGAGTCCTGACAAGAACCAGGAAGTACGATCACATTAGTCCTGTGCTCAGGTCTCTGCACTGGCTTCCTGTGGCTCAGAGAATAGACTTTAAAGCAGCTCTGCTTGTGTTTAAGTCTCTCCACGGCCAAGCACCAAAGTACATCTCTGACATGTTCGTGCCATATGAACCATCTCGCTCTCTGAGGACCTCAGGGACCGGCCTCCTGCAGGTGCCTAGAGTCAGGACTAAACATGGGGAATCAGCATTTCAGTTTTTTGCAGCTAAAATCTGGAACAGTCTCCCTGAAGATGTGAGACAGGCCTCCACTCTGACAATGTTTAAATCTAGGCTAAAAACAGTTCTATTTAGACGTGCATACGACTGAAATATCTATCTGCACTCTTCTCTTTTAAAGCGCTTTATTTTAAAATGATTCTGTGTGTTTGTGTTTTGTGATTTTAATGCAACTTTTCCTGTGATGTAAAGCACTTTGAATTGCCTTGTGTATGAATTGTGCTCTACAAATAAACTTGCCTTGCCTTGCCTATATTCAGACTTTCTTAAGACCTTTACAGTAGTCTTGGTTTAGACTGGTCACCTTTCAGTCCTGACACAGACCTGATTTAGATCCGATTTAGTCCTGGAAAAAAGGTTTAGTTCAAGTGGGAAAAGATGATGAGAGAATGAGACTACACAAACTGAATAAAGTAGTTTGATAACAGAAACTCTCATGTAAAGAATACCACTCAAAACTCTACATTTACCTTTGACTATGTACACACTCAGAGGCAAATCAGCAGCCTAAATTGAGTGTTTGTCTTCTCTTAAACAACTCCCGCGGTGGCTTATCCCGCGCCCACACATCTCCGAATGATATGATAGAACCAGCGGTAATTGGATTCTCATCTGGAGCCCAAATCCAATACGGTAGTGCTGAATGCTAATCTCTTATCCAGCCTGTCCATCAACTCCACCGAAACACAGGGAGTAATCTGCGCTTGAGTGGCACAGTGGTCTTTGTCGTCACGTCAGGCTGATGCGGTGGCTTAGTTCGACACGGCACAGATCCGGTCTGATCTTATCCGCATGGCGTCCGTTGATTTATGTCACGCACGGTTCTTTTTGCGGATCTCGGATCAGAAAATGGACACGTGAAAGAGGATAAGGGGATTTCTTTGACGTCCTGGGCATTGTTTGTACAGTCATTGGTGTCAACAAGATCAGTTTGTCAAGGAAAAAACGCTTGAACAGAGGTTTTGTTCAGAGGTTTCATGTGCGTTCTTGATAGAAGAGTATAATTACCTATATTAACTGTTATCAAAAAGAACATTTTTCTGGTCATGTAACAAAATTTTGAAAAAAGACCAGTACTTAACCAGTTAAGACCCACTGCGGTTTGAGATTATTTTCCCACTCAATCCAATAGAGAAAATATATATAAATTGTAACCCCTTACACTAAAGGCCTATTTTTCCCAAAACCTCTGACTAAAATGAGTTCCAATTCAAACTGAAGCTGTTTCTGAAGCTGAGACTCTGTAGTTTTGGCCTCTGGTGTCTGTTTTACTCTAATTACAAGTGGAAACAAGCTCTGCAAAGAGGAAAACCAAAATTTAAAATCTGCCTAGATTTCTTTGTTAAATGTATGAATGAGTTTAGCTGGTGTCTGGAGGCAGGGCTGGATTGACTCTAGTTTGGCATTTGTTGGGTTTTAACAGTTCCTCTTTCAAAGCTTAAGCTAACTGGAATAGTAAGTAAGTAAGTAAAAAATGTCCAGGCGGAATCCATATAAAAGTCATATTAATTTTTGTTTTGTTTTTTCCATTTTTGGGTACTTTTTTATTTGTGCGTTTGGAGAACAAACTGACCCTGATTCAGAATTGTTGATTTGACTGGAAAAAGAGGGTTACATCTTTCTTTTCATTTCTAACATTTGTAACAGCTTGATGGTATCCTTTTATCAGATGGTGGACAAAATTAAATAAATCAAGAAATCGTCCAAAGTACCACCGGTGGAACATCTTCAGCTTAAGGTTTTTTTTTTTAATCTACAGAGATAGACTTTTATATATTGTTGGAAAGCTTTTTCACAAAAGGTTTATATTGCATCATTTCATACCACAGCGTAACCCAAAAGACTAATACAGGGCAAAAAAAAAAAAAAGTGTCCAAAAAAGGATTACAATTATTTTCTTGCCTTTAATCATTCGTTATTATAACAAGCACCATTTCAATATATTTGGATCGAGAGAAATTTCACACAGTTGTTATTAACCAGTAGGGCAATAACTGAATTTATGCTTGTGCTCCACTTACATTGCTTCCATGCATATCACAAGACACTAGAATTTCCTAACTTTCAAATGGTACATAATGTTTGTAGTTTGGATAAATTTTACCCTTTTAATATCTAATAATAACAATGATTTGGATAATTACAATCAAAAGACACTTGGCGAGGATGGAGTTTGCCTTCATAGATTAAATACATAATCACTTACAGTTAGCAGTCTGTGCAAATAATTCAAGAAGTTTGAACATTTCTAAGAAGAGGCAGGAGGCTTTGGATGTCTGGTTTATTTATCATCATTATGGGACTGAGCAGGAGGTGTCCTTGGTACAGCAGTGTAATGGAAAGTTCACAATGTATCTATGTTTTTCAAATGCCAACTTGACTTATGTTTCTTTCCTCGCAGGATTCTTTTTACAACCTGTTAAAAACGTTGACATTTCAAGTTGCTCATGCTGTTCTAAATGTAATTGTGGTTTATGTAGAATAGCAGTGATTAGAGAAACATAATACCCAGCTTAAACTCAATGTAAGCAATTTCACAGTAAAAGAACTAAGTCAATGGCAGGTTGCAGGTTTCTCTACAATAATGCTATTTTTTTTAATTTACTGCCAGACTTCACGGTATCACATTCTATTATAACTGTAGCTCACCGTACATTGACAATTTGACTATTTTTATTTTATTTTATTTACTGTTAATGTAATAGTTAAAATGGCTTTAACGTTTATTTACAGGATTACTGCTTTATTTATGCCTTATCTTTCTGTTAATTTAACCATTTTATTGTAATCTTGGATCTATTACTTATAAATACATCTACAAAAAAGTTTTATAATAATTATGTAGACACCCAAAGAGAGTATTGATTGCATCTACTAATTATTCTTTATTCTTGAGCCTCTTTTTCCTATTCATCCTACGGACCACCCATAAAAACATAGAAAATCACATTTAAACACACTTAATTACTTACTTCCTGTTACTGGACTTACTTCCTGTTACTGAAGAGTGCAGACGGTTTTCCTTGCTGCTCCTGCTTGCTACAGCTGTTTTCTTATTTATTTTGCTTTTAAATCAAATTTTTTCCTCTATAAATCTTGGATTATGACTTTTCGAAGGAAACCAAGGATTTTAAGATAATTTTTTCCATTTTTAACAAACTATCTGACGAGCCAGCGACATGTCCGGGGAGAGAAGTCAAACAAACTCTTGTGAACGCTGTCGGAAATATCAACATGAAATAATTGAGCTACAAGCACGGATATTCGCTCTAGGATCTGAAAAAGGACTTCACGATACAATTCCAGTGTCACCGAGGGGTAAGAAGTCTACATACCTTTCAAGAAAAGCTACTTTCAACTTAAACCGGAGCGACTCTGTGTCTTTCCCAAAACTGGGTAAAGACCAGCCGGCTGCATCTTGGGTCAAACTCGGTGCAAAACCAAAACGATACAAAGCTAATGTAAAGTCGCCTGCTATACAGCTTACAAACAGATTTTTGCCACTATCAGAGACTGAATTTACAGAACGAGAAAACTGTAGCCACCATGATGTTGATAAAAAGCAGCAGAAAGACAGACAGTCTGTGCCAAACGTCAAGGACAGTGACACACTCTTGATAGGAGACGGTGCTATCAGTGGAGTCGTACATGGAAGAATGAAAACATCCAGCTTCCCCAGCGGCACAGTTTCTGAGATTACGTCACTGCTTCCCAGAGTACTGTCCACACACAGAGGAGTTAAACAGCTGATTGTACACGTGGGTGCAGTGGACATTCGAAAGGAGCAGACTGAAGTTTTGAAAAAAGACTTCATGAAGTTATTTGAGGAGCTTGATAAAGTAGAAATCAAAACATTCATCAGTGGACCTCTTCCAAATATTGACAGGAAGATCAACAAGTTTAGCCGGCTGCTACAATTGAACACTTGGCTGTCCAAAGAGTGTGCACCTAGAGGATTGCACTACATTGAGAACTTCTATCTGTTCTGGAAACGAGAGGACCTGTTCAAGGGAAGGGGCCCACATCTGTGCAGAGGTGGAGTGAGGGCACTGACAGAAAACCTCCTCCACGCTCTCAGGCATCAGAATGGCCGTGGACAGGGTCGTGAACAGATAGTTCGAGAAGAGAGGAATGAGAGAAGAACACCGGATCAATCAGCCAGAGACCAAGTCAATGCTTCAACATCAGCAGTAACAAAACAGCCGCCTCCACAAAAGGATTTATCAACAGCAGCTCCACCAGGCCCAGCAAAGGATTCAGCTCCAGCTGCTCCAAAATCACCTACACTGCCTCCAGTAAAGAGCTCATCAGCTGCAGCACCACAACGATCTCCACCGCCCCCAGTGAAGGGTTCAAGCTCAACATCCGTCCCCCCTCCCTCGGGGTCCTCATCACAGGCCATGGACTGGTCTGTGACAGGCCCAGCAGCTGCCCTGTCACCACCCCTACCCTCAGACCAGTCCTGGGTCCCCCCTGCAACATCTACTCCCACTCAATCATCACTCTCCTTTTCATCTCCACCTTCACCCAGGGACCTTCCCAACCATCTTGAAAGTCTGATCAAATCAGGAGTAAAAATGGTTCCACTCACACCTAATTTAGCAAGATCAAGAGTTCTGATGTCAACAATGATGAACTCTTCCCGCACAAATCTGTGCCCACCATACCACCCAGGAGCTTCAACTCTCCTGCTTCACCAAAAAAACGACCTGCACCTCCACCCCCTCACCTTTCACCTGGTCCATCACCCAAAGCCCTTCCAGCTCTCCCCACTCAGCCTTTGCCCAAACCTCCTCCAGGTCTCCCCCTTCACCGCCCTCCCCCACCTCCCCCCAGAACTTTTATCTCCCATAGCTAGGATGTAGTGGGTCTCAGCGTTGCCGGGACTTATGGTCATGAAAATGGTCAAACAAACCCGGGGCCCTGTGTTATATCTGTAGTCACGTCACACAGACTGGAGAACAGAAGGACAGTTAAACTGTCCAATCTTAGAAATTTAATTCATATTCCCTGTGAAAAGATAACGTCCAGTCACATTGAAACCAATCTGAAACTTGCTGTGCTTAATGTCAGATCATTATGTAACAAATCACTTTTAATTAATGATTTTATATCTTCTTATAATCTTGATTTTATGTTTTTAACTGAAACATGGCTTGACAAAAACACGGGGAATGTAGTTCTAATAGAAGCGACTCCACCGAGCTTCAAGTTTGAATCTGAAACACGCGACAACAAAAAGGGTGGAGGTGTCTGTGCAGTTTTTAGAGATAAAATAGTTACCCAGAGGTTGTCTTTTGGGGTGTTTTCATCATTTGAACATCATTTAAACGGCGTCCGGATGACAACCTCTGAACCCCTTTCTACGATGGACCACACCTGGACGAATGAGGGTTTACATCGACGAATTCTGGAGAATTTTGGGCAAGGTACCTTAGATCTGGTACGGGAACTTGAGAATACAGCCAGGAAATTAGCCGACAACAGAAATCACCTCCGGTTTAACTTGAGGTGTAGACAGAGTAACATAATTCCGAGGAGCCTACAGATCAAATCCCCAGTTAAAGGACACAGAGCAGAGAAGATTTGGAGAAGAAACCTGATGCAGATGCTTAGTGAAAGAATTAGGGAGAACAACACCAAAATAGATAAACTAAGGTACAGAATGGAAATTATTCAGAAGGAACTTACGAACAAGGTCCCTGAAGATATTCTCAGAAGAGTGTTAGACTTTACACAGATTGCACAGGGAGCACAGCACAAGAAAAGTAAGGAACGGCAAATCAAGAAGTTCTCCTCACTTTTGGAAAAGATCAACACTAGTAAAGATCAGCACAACAGGAGGTTAGGGACAGCCCAAGGTGAGACAAGTTTTAACAGGAATAGCTGGATCAAAAACCTTTCAGACCGCATCCTGACTCAGGCAGAAATAGATGTCCTTTCCAAAGGACTCAATTTCTCGGTCACCTCCAACCATATCCCAACAACAGAGTACATCACAGCCACAGAGACAGCCATCAGAAACAACAAATTGAATGATGCCGAGGCAGCAGACCTCAGGATGCGGGTCACCGCCACCCTAAAAAGTGCCAAACCACCCCCTTCCAACATCACACCAGAAGAGAGGAAGGCACTTTCAGCTTTACAAAAGGACCATACCATAAACATCTTACCAGCTGACAAAGGACGCTGCACAGTGATCTTGAACACAGCGGACTATGAGTCCAAAGTCAACAGTCTCCTTGAGGACACCTCCACATATGAAAGACTGAAAAGGGACCCCACGAGTAGCTACAAGAAGAAGGTTATAGACTGTCTACAGAAGCTTGAGAAGGAGGAGTTGATTGACAGGCCTCTGTACTACAGACTGTATCCCGGTGAAGCCATTCCATGTATTTATGGCCTCCCCAAAATACACAAAGAGAATGTCCCATTGAGACCCATTGTGTGTAGCACGGACTCCATCACATACAATGTAGCTAAACACTTGACCACCATCTTGGCTCCGTTAGTGGGAAGCTCAGAACATCATGTGGACAACACACAGCATTTTGTGAGCAAAGTGAGACACCTCCGTATGGACCCAGATGACGTTATGGTCTCGTATGATGTGGTGTCCCTTTTCACTTGTATTCCTACCTCGGAGGCAGTGGCAGCAGTGAGGATGCGACTACAGGAGGACTCAACCCTACCGGAAAGGACCAAACTCACACCTGAACACATCTGCCAATTATTGGACATCTGCCTTAACACAACTTACTTCCAATTCAGGGGACATTTTTACAGACAGATCCACGGCTGTGCTATGGGCTCTCCGGTCTCGCCAATCGTAGCCAACCTGTATATGGAACACTTCGAGAAGAAGGCGCTGACCTCCTTCCTGGGCACACCTCCGAGCCTCTGGCTACGTTACGTGGATGATACCTTTGTGATAATCAAGAAACAAGAGCTGGAAACGTTCTCTGAGCATATCAATGGGTTGGATGTATACATTAAGTTCACCCGAGAAGATGCTAAGGACAACCGGTTGGCGTTTCTTGATTGCTCCACAATCAGAGAGGAGGAAGGCAGCCTTCAGACAGAAGTATACAGGAAACCCACCCACACAGATCAGTACTTATTATTCGGTTCTAACCACCCACTGCAGCACAAGTTGGGAGTGATTAGGACATTGCAACATAGAGCCCATGAAGTACCCACCAGCTCTGAGGGGAGAAAGAAGGAGGAAGAACATGTCCAGCGTGCCCTCTCAGCTTGTGGATACCCCAACTGGGCCTTTAACAAAGTCAGAAGAGCCAAGAAACAGGACAGAAAGGATAAAGACCCTAGCAGGAGGGGGGTCTCTATCCCTCATGTCTCGGGCCTGTCTGAGAAGTTTAAAAGGATTTTTAGACAACACGACATCCCTGTTCATTTCAAACCTGGCAATACACTTAAACAGAAACTGGTCCACCCGAAAGACAAGAGGCCGACAGAGAAACAGAGCAATGTAGTTTACTCAATAGAGTGCAGTGAGGACAGTTGTAAAGAATGTTACATAGGAGAAACAAAACAGCCATTGCACAAAAGGCTGTACCAACACAGAAGAGCGGCCTCCACAGGACCGCAGAGTGCAGTCCATCTGCACCTAAAAGCTACAAATCACTCGTTTGAGGACAGTGAGGTGAAGATATTAAGCAGAGAAAAGAACTAGTTTGAAAGAGGAGTAAAGGAGGCCATTTTTGTAAAAAGAGAAAATCCGTCTCTAAACAGGAATGGGGGCTTAAGATTTAATTTAGCCAAAATTTATGACAGCATCCTAACACCTTGGTCCAGATCAATAGAACAGTCAAATGCTAATGAGGTAATCAGCAGTGAGGAGGGAGCAACAGCCAGCTATCAAGATAACAATAGACCTTTAGCCACAGGTGAAACTAGGTGAGGCCAACCATTAATCAACAAGATAGACCAATTAATCAAGTCCCAGGTGACAACAAACAATTTTCTAACAAAGACAGGACTCAGTGACTCCTCCCTGGGGGCAGGACTTCCAGTACTCAGAGTAGCATATAAGCCTGAGTTCCCATACCAGCTCTCTGATTGACAATGACTTTTGGATAAAAGTCGAAACGTCTCGATCTTTAAACGGCGTCCGGATGACAACCTCTGAACCCCTTTCTACGATCATTTGAGTATTTATCTTTTAAAATGGAGCTAAAACAGTCTCCCTCCATACTCTACATTGTCCTGTACAAGCCTCCCCAGCACTGCCAAGGTTTTATTGATGATTTTACTGAGATGCTTTCAGTTGTATGCACAGACTTTGACGGTTTGGTCATTACAGGTGATTTCAATGTTCACGTGGATAATGTTTGCGACAGAAACGCTAAAGAGCTTGATGCTGTCCTTGAAACCTTTGGTCTTACTCAGCATGTGAGTGGCCCCACTCACAGCAGAGGACACACTCTGGACCTGCTAATTACTAAAGGGGTTAATATTTCAAACGTCAGTGTGGTCGATGTGGCACTGTCTGATCATTTCTGTGTTTTCTTTGACATGTCTGTTATTCCCAAATCACCGACTGGTCCTGCAGTTGTTCGGAGGAGACACATAAATGACAGCACAAGTGCACTCTTCGTGGAAATGATAAACTTTGAAAATCCTTCATGTTCAAATGTTGACGACTTTTTAAATTCTGTTACATCTAATATCTTGAATGTTCTGGACACCATTGCTCCTATGAAGGTTAAAATGGTTAAAAATAAGCAGAGGGCGCCATGGAGGAATAATGAGACAGTCAGGGCACAGAAAAGGGAGTACAGCAGGGCTGAGCGAAAATGGCGGAAGTCAAAGCTCCAGATTCATAAAGAGATTTATAGAGAAAAGTTGTACATGTACAACCTCATTTTATGTAAAACAAGGGAAGGATTTTTTTCTGAAATAATTGGAAATTGCAGTAATAACTTCGTGCTCTGTTTGCAACAGTAAACAGACTAACAAACCCTCCAATTCTGCTGCCATTAGAACTAATTTCCACAGCTAAGTGCAATGAGTTTGCAGTATTCTTTAATGACAAGGTTCAGGGCATTAAAAATTCCATAAATTCCACAGTGCAAATAATAACTTTAAAACCACCTACACATTTAGAGCTGACTCAGTTTGCACCTGTAACTGACAAAACTGTCCAAGAGATCATCACCAGTCTGAGTTCTTCTACATGCTGCCTCGATGTGTTACCCACCAGATTTCTAAAGTCTGTTCTGAGCACTTTGTTAACACCACTCACGCACATAGTTAACATGTCGCTTCAATCTGGAACATTCCCAAGGGCCTTGAAAACTGCGGTCATTAAGCCTCTCCTAAAGAAGAGCAGTCTTGATGCCTCAGTACTGAAAAATTATCGGCCCATCTCAAATCTGCCATTTTTAGGCAAAGTCCTCGAAAAGGTTGTTTACCAACAGCTCACTGACTTCCTCTTAATAAACAACTCATTTGATGTTTTTCAGTCAGGTTTTAGACCTCATCACAGCACTGAGACTGCTCTTATCAAGGTGACAAATGACATCCGCCTGGACACTGACACGGGCAAAGCCTCAGTCTTAATTCTGTTAGATCTGAGCGCTGCTTTTGACACTGTCGATCATAGGATCCTCCTACAGAGACTAGAGGACTGGGTGGGCATCACTGGCACTGCCCTAAATTGGTTGAAGTCCTACCTTGAGGACAGAGAGTACTTTGTTGAGATTGGTAACTGTGTCTCAGACCACGTGAGCTTGACCTGTGGGGTGCCCCAAGGGTCAATCCTGGGACCCCTTCTGTTCAACCTCTATATGCTGCCCTTAGGCCAGTTAATACTCAGCACAAATGTGTCTTATCACAACTACGCAGATGACACTCAGATCTATGTCTCACTGACGGCAGGTGAATATGGACCAGTGGATTCACTCTGTCATTGCATCCAACAGATCAGCTTGTGGATGCAAAACAATTTTCTTCAGCTAAACTCAGACAAGACTGAAATCATCGTCTTTGGGCCGCAGAAACAGAGAGAAAGTGTCAGCAGTCACCTCCAGTCTCTCGCTCTAAAACCGACAAATCAAGTTAGAAATCTGGGGGTAATAATGGACTCAGACCTGAACTTTAACAGCCACATCAAATCAATAACATCAACAGCCTTTTACCACCTAAAAAACATTGCCAAAATTAAAGGTATAGTGTCTAAACCAGACTTGGAGAGACTTATCCATGCATTTGTCTCCAGTAGGTTAGACTACTGCAACGGCCTGTTCACTGGCCTCTCCAAACGAGCTGTAAACAGCTGCAGTACATCCAGAATGCTGCTGCTCGGGTCCTGACAAGAACCAGGAAGTACGATCACATTAGTCCTGTGCTCAGGTCTCTGCACTGGCTTCCTGTGGCTCAGAGAATTGACTTTAAAGCAGCTCTGCTTGTGTTCAAGTCTCTCCACGGCCAAGCACCAAAGTACATCTCTGACATGTTAGAGCCACATGAACCATCTCGCACTCTGAGGACCTCAGGGACCGGCCTCCTGCAGGTGCCTAGAGTCAGGACTAAACATGGGGAATCAGCATTTCAGTTTTTTGCAGCTAAAATCTGGAACAGTCTCCCAGAAGATGTGAGACAGGCCTCCACTCTGACAATGTTTAAATCCAGGCTAAAAACAGTTCTCTTTAGACGTGCATACGACTGAAAGATCTATCTGCACTCTTCTCTTTTAAAGCACTTTATTTTAAAATTATTTTAAAATGATTCTGTGTGTCTTTTTGTGTTTTGTGATTTTAATGCAACTTTTCCTGTTTATGTAAAGCACTTTGAATTGCCCTGTGTACGAATTGTGCTATACAAATAAACTTGCCTTGCCTTGCCTTGCCTTAATTAAAAGCGAATCAGTGAGAAAATAACTGATGTTTTTTCTTACCTTCAAGCTTTACTGTCCAATTCATTCTTGTCTTGGATCTGAATTTATGACTATTTCTCCCTCAGCCCATATTTCATTTTCTTCTCGAAGCCTGTCAGTGTGGATGTGGCACCGTGGGCACATAATGGACCACAAACATCCATTAGGAGAGTCCAGGCTGGGGAGGGCACTCACTATCTGACAGCTTGAGCTCCAAATTTAATTAAAAGTGCCACCCGTTTGTGTGGATTTATAGCCGCTGTGCAGTAACAGGGAATGACTGCAGCTCATATGATCCCAGCTGGATAAATTTACCGCATTTATCTACCGCTGGGCACAACTTCGGCCTCGCTGCAATATATTGTCCAGGTGGAGATAAGCGCGGCTTTAAAATGACATTACGCATCAGTATTCCGTTTGCACCTGGTCTCGGTTATGACAGCTAATTAAACAGAGATTTCAAATGGATTCGTCTGGGAAACACTGGAAAGTTGGATTTTCCGCCTAAGTGTGAGGTCTGATGTGGAGTTTGCATGTTGTCCCTGTGTCTGATTGAGTTTGTTTGTGACGAGAATGCACAAAAGAAAAGTACATTTCTGCAGATGGGTGTCCAGGCTGCAATGTGGTTGTCTTCTTCTTCTGGGATGTAGACCCAATTGCGTAGAAAGTTAAAATGCAGAGGAAACATTTATCTGCAAGTATGTTCAGGTTTAAGTAGAGAATTGTATATGTTTTTCTTGTAATTTGCTGTGCTGTGTATCGTGTGTTTGCTATGTAATAGCCGAAATTGGGGTTTCACTGTTTCTACATTGCTAAGGTTAACTTTAACTTTAACTTAGTCGTATCTGGTGTTTGTTCCGCCTGGCCGGAGCCCATCTGACCCAGTTCGCTTATTTAGATAAATGTCATCTATGTCATAAGTTAACCCTCCTCCTTGTTCTCATGTACTATGCTTTGACTATTATTGTATGTTGTGTCCTCATGATGTGTTATCTCTGAGTATAAAGCGCTTATACTCTGAATGTGTTGTACGCGTCGTGCAGGGAGAGATTACTCTGTAAAGGGACAGACGCTATTCACTCTGGTACCAGTGAATAAACAACTCATTGATCAGACTCATTCTCTCTGCATTTTTATTGTTCAACTTGTTTTAAAGAAATCCACAACTGCAATTCTCCCGTAACAGTTGGCGTCAACGAACAGCGGCCTTCGCCCGGTCTGGGTTCTCTCCCGGCGTGAGTCAGCGTCAGGCCACCTGGATCTTCCAGCCTCTAACCTCATCTGCTTTCTGAGACGGAGGGCTGTCTCACGGGGACAAGGACCACCGGCGCAAGGTTTCCGAACCAAACATCCTACTTTGTTGTGGTGAGTGAGTCTGCATCTTTAAGTTTTTATTAGATGTATAGGCGTTTAGAGCCCTAAAATTGTCCTATTACAATCTAATAAAAGTAAAGGGGGAAATTTAGTTTGATTTTTAAATTAATTGCAACTTGAAAACTTCTAGGAGTAATACTAAATAGTTACTAAAGCATTCCTTCTGTTTGTCTGCCGATTGCTTGATATAGCTCTGCTAAATATATTTGGTTAAATATCTGAAGGGGTAGGAATCCTGCCTTGGACCAGACTGGACAGGTAGACGTTCTTGGGGGTCAGGCTGTCGGGAAGTCCAGACGCTGAAAGGGAGTCTGGCTCACTTTTTCCACTTAACTGAGCAAGAAATCTTGATTTAAGAGTGAGCTCTGTTTAAGTTTGTGTCACATCTTAAAGAAAACGAGAGGTTGGGTTAAGAGTATAATCTATTGCAAGACCTTTGGCCTTTAAAGGGAAGGTAAGCGAGCATAGATCTCTTCGGGGAACCTTTAAAAGAGTTTTTAGCTAAAGCGGGCTAAAAATACCTCAGAGTACCTAATTTATTGAATTGAATACACTAATATTGTTATTAAGTGACACATTAACCTGGGAATTTAAAGGAACCCAGCTTAGGAAAAGTGAAGGGAACTCTTGGGGAGCTTCCCGGGACGTAGTGGTAAAACGTCTTAAAAGATACACGCTACGCAGACGTGCGTAAAGCGGTGAAAGGTGCGCACTACCATTTTATCTGGGAGATAAGAAATCTGGGAGATATTAAATATCTGGGAGATAAAATATCTGGGAGATAAAATGGGATCAAACCAGTCAGTGGTGGAGGAGGCCCCTACAAGCCCTTTAATCCAGGCCATGACAGACAAACACGGCAAGGAATGGATTTAAGTATTAACTGTGTGGTCCAAGAAATATAGCTTTCCTGAAGAAGGATCACTGAGCACTGATTTCTAAAGAAAAATTAAAGCAAATTAAAGTTAAAAGACTTATTATAACGTGAAACATTGATAACGTTAAAGAAGTAGACCTGAAAAATAGAAAATAATAATAATACTTTTTTTTTATTTTTTTTTAATTGAAGGAATAGAAATTAAGCAACAGTAAAGAATTACTCTGCACACATTTGCACCCACACGTCACTCATTATCTTTGTTTTTCTTTCTGTTACAACCTCCCTCTGACTGCTGCGAGCGCCGGGCTCCAAACCACTGCACGAGGGTCAACACGCTCTGTCCAGCCTTGTGGACCAGACCCTGTGGACCGGACTCTGGAGAAGATCAAGCTTAATAAGACCCACACCATTGCCACACCATTCCTCCACCAACGACCCGGATGCCCTCTTGGGCTACAAGCTGCACTAAGCTGGGCACAAATGAAACGGACTGCCATTATCTCAATGACATCGCCCAAACAAATCATTGCATATTGGACAATAAAGCTAACACGGGTGGATGAGTGCCACCTCAAAGAAGATTTAGTTCAAAGACAATGACTGATGTTGCAAAAGAAAGTTGCTGAGAAAGTCACATCTGAGAGACATTGTTTACAAAGCCACTATCAGGACCCAAAGAAAACAAAGCTGGCAAAGGAGAATCGGCCAAAACAAAACCACTATGGAGTTTTGATTCGTACTTTGCGAAATTTCACACAATATGGACCTAACTGTGGAGGTGCTCCTGCAGGGCATGGACGTGGGTGAAGATAAACATCTGAAGCTACTGCTTAAAGGCAGTGAAGAGGACACTGAACAGAGTCTGGGCCTTCAGCGTGACCCTTTGACAGCAGCAGTGGTGGAGCAGAGCCCGGCCGTGCAGCAGACAGACGAAAAGGAGAGGTAACATCACACAGCATTAGAACTTTAAAAGCCTTTTTAAATGGAGAATGCATTTCCTGAAAATCAGTCACGTCATCAGCAGCACATACACAGCACATGCTCTCGCAACGAAGAAATGCTTTGCACTGATTCACTTTAAGAATAGCACACAATACATTTTGACATGTCTGATCGTCTTATCGTAAAAGTTTTTGGTCTCCGTATAAACGCAGTTCAAACCTGCTTACAGCTTAGACTGAGTGACATAATGAATATAGAGCTACATCTAAGAAGAAATAAATAGCTATATTAAAAGAGAAATATAGAGCTTTGTTTTGCAACTGAATATTGTTTGGTTTGTTTGAGTATGTTTTTTTTTATGGCCAAGATTTTTTTTTGCGCACATTTTGTTTTGACAAGAAGTTTAGGCGGAAACCCTGCAGGACTTTAATAGGATCTGGTTTTGCTCCTGTTTTTCGATTTTGGATTTTTGGTTGAAATGAGCACATCTTTTTTTTCCTGTAACAAACAGTGGTTTTATGGAAATTTTAATGGATTTGATGTTTTTGAAAGAGTTAAAACCTCCCCAAATTTACATTTTGGAGGTTCCAAATTGTCTAACATAACATTTTGATTATAAGAATTAGGTTGATACGGTTTTCTTTTTTTTTTTTCCTTCACGGGACTCTGAGGTCCTGGCCAGTTTTAGTCATGTGCCTGTGAACTAGAAAAAACCTGACTCCTCACAGGCCACAGACAAAACAGAGATAAAGTTGGCAGCTGTGAGAGAGGTCATCACAGCAGATTCAAACACAATACTGACATTGGAGTATTTAAAGTAGTGAACAAAGAGACATAGTAAATTTACAATTATGTTACCATTGCATGCACAACTAATATTTTCTTGTGTGAGCGCTCTTATTTCCTGTACAGGCTCCTGCTGTCGATCCTTGACCCCGTTCCTTTTCACCGCCTGCTCTGCCTCCGCTCTCTGACCATCGACTGGACCCAGCTGAGGCCACAACGGGAAGTACTGATTATTTAAAGCTTAAATCTTAAGTACGGCCAGCCATGGAGCTGGTTTACCTAAATAGTATTTAAACTTATTACATGTTCTAGAGTCGTTTTAAGTTGAACTATTTTACAAAATTCATGCAAGCTCTTGGAATATATTTCACATAAGCAAATTTAACATTTTAGATGATTAAATAGCTTAATTAATTAAAACAAATAAATAGATAAAAGAAATTGAGATCTGCCAAATGCTGAATAAGAAACAAAGATGAGGACATGGTTTTAAAATAAGACATCCCAAATAAATTAATGCCTCTACTTTGTTTGTTAAAAGTCAATCTATAACTTGTAAAAGAGGCAGGAACACCCTCTTTCAAAAATTATTTGCAAAAATAAAACATTAAATGGCATTGTTTACCAGGCCCTCCAGGTCATTTCATATATTTATTTAGTTCAAACTAAGATTGCAGATCCCAAAGTGTTTTCTGTGTGGTTGGTGCTTTAGCGCATGATGGTGATTTTTGTGTTCCTTCTGAGACTTTTTCAGAAAAAACTGAGGTGCCACACAGCGACAGAGATCAAATGTGGATCGGGAAGCTCCAGGTCACAGCGGCTCAGAGGGCGGGGCAGACGGAGGGGATGAGGAGGTCAAGGAGCAGCGGGAGGACATCGCGAACGGTTCGGCTGACGCAAAGGACACAATGGAAAACTGCAAGGAGTATCACCCAAAACCAGGTGACGTAAAAAACATACACAGGTCAGTTATAGATGTGGACATTGGTGGTGTTAAATTTTAAAAAAATAAATAATTGGGGGACATGCAAATAGGGAAAAATGAACCAATAAACTCAACAGCGTGTCTATAACAAAAAGCAATATCAGAATGATAACAAACTAGGAAAACTCAATTGGCGTAAACTTAATTATGGAGAGCTCCTTAGATTATTACAGAGTGAGAGTAGGTTTGATGAACAGTCATCAAGTCTAAAGGATTTATTACACTTGTTGCAACAAGAGAGAACTAACAATTTTGATTTTGAAACATGGTCTATGTTCTGGGGAATGTGATCACAGACAGGACACTTCCTGTACCCACACAGTCACAAAAATGTCTTTTAATATGACGTCATTTTAAAGGTTGTGCACAACTCAAACTATGAACATGTGACATTTTTGGACTTGACGAGTAAAGCTCTTGGACTAAAGAAGCTTCACTAACGTCTGTTTGTGTGAATGTGTATGAATGAATTAACCACTTTCTACTTTGCTTTGATTATGGACTTACGCATTTTCTGAAGTTTTTATAGATTTCTTTTGGCATAACTAAGACAAAGGTTATTTTAATCTCAAATTTACAGGTTTCAGCAGATGACCCAAAGGAGCACATACATCCAGAGTGGATCTGTGTGTACAGTGGAACAAACAATTATAAAGTAATACTTTAAATGTGTGTCTAATTTGATTATTTTTCTTCTCAGGTTGGTAATGATAATTTTTTTTGCGGAGACTGACACAGTACAGGTGGCATTTATGCACGGAGGACCTGAGCCCAAACAGGGGCTGGTGTAACAGTCTGTGTGTTATTTGTGATGTTTCCTATTTACCAGAAACAACTATGGACCAAGAAGATAAACCAGTCGAAGCTGGTTGATTGTAATGCATGAAATTATTCCTCCACAGGTTTCCTGGCAGAAGATGAAAATGTATGTTTGTTTTTTTTGTTTTGTTTTTTTGTTTTTTAAAAGGCTATGATATAATTAGACAAAATTTCAGAATATATATTTTCATTAAAGATATTAAAGACATTCATATGTGATCTTTGATTTGAATTTGATTCGGAAAAGGCCCATTGAAATAATATATATATATATAAATCGAATTATAATACTAAGGTATGAGTGTGGCAATTAATATTTAAAATAAAATATTGTTAAAAGAATAGTAATAGGAAAAGAGAAAATTAGACAAGAGAAGGTTTTTTTTAACGCACATTTTCCATATTTGGTCTATTGATATGAATTAAGTTTTGTGTTTAGTTCGTCTGCTCTGAGCCTTTAATTAAGTCGCCTGTAGCTGGTGCACTTATGGCTCTGCCCAGCCACACTCAGGCCAACTTAGCTTTTGTTTGACCTGGTGGGACGGTAGTCACGTTTTCGCTTTTCTTTTGCTCAGGTTTAGCTGGGGATGGGTTTGTCCTTAGGTTGGTAGTGGTGTTGGTACTGGCTCCTACGGCCCTGTACAGGGTTGGCCCGGTGTCACATCATCTGTTTGTTCTTTTTGGCCGGCCCATCAGGTCCACCTTTCTGTTCATTCCTTTGTTTTATATTATTTTCTCCTTTTGGGAAAGGGAGGGCAAATTTAACTAGCGGCACTCACAGGAAAAAAAAAAAAAGGGGGGAGTGCACTTTGTTTTTGTTTCTGTACAGGTCAAAACACAGCTGAAGCTGCAGAGCTGGAGCTAGACCTGGTTTTGAACATAGGAGGCGACGCTGATTGACACCCGACATCACTGTGGGACAGCCAAGGGGGCACATGGATCCATGCTTCACACTGTGGCAATGGACCCAACGCTCACGAAACAAAGCAACTTCCTGAGCCGCACGGAGCGTGTGGGGAGACAGCTCCCACCGCTGGAACCACATCTGCTCTTCCCCTGGAAGGGGGGAGGAGATAACTCAGAGAGTAAGCAACCCACTGCTGGAGGACCAGGGTGAGCTTATGGTGAAGAAATTGAATCTCCAGATTTAGATTTTCATGTGTGCCTTATTTCTGACAATTTTGATAATATGGTTAAGTTTGATGCCTGGTTTCATTTACTCAAATAAACATGGCGTAAAACGAAGCACCCGTAGTCTGACTTCTAACGAGACGGCCTGGTTAGAAGCATAGACTAAGTCTCGACTGTCCACACTTTAAATTACTGGTATCAATATGTAAAGAGTCATAATTGATCTGATCGTCTTCTGTGCACATGTTTGCCCATAGCTACAGCAGCAGCATAGAATCTTGCCACACATTGGACCCTGGTTTAAAGTTCCCGACAATGCCGGTCGTGAACCTTGATTTGGGCCGGTTCACATCAAGCCCGGTTCTAAGTTTTTTTAATTTGTTGCTGACATTTATTGTTCTGTGAATATGTTTTTCTGTGTGGATATCAGATGTGTGGATGTCTTCCGGTGGATTGGGCTGGACGATGTGCGGCCATGGTCTCCTCGGAGCATTCATACATCATATCTCCACACCCACACTCTGATCACAGACCTAAACGCGAATTGGCTCCACATGACCCGATTTGGGGATCTGTTGTGCCAGACGACCGCAGCCTCTGGACTTCAGGTCAAAAGGTCATGCTGGCCCTATTCCCCAGCATGGGGGATAGGCAAGTTAATGTTAAAGGGTTTAAACTCTCAGTTAAGTGTTCTCATCATTTGTTAATAACACTCTCTCTGTTTTAGCCTCTACGAGGGAGGAGTTAACATGCCTTACGCTCTGTGGCTCCTCAAAATCACCTGGTGTTAGATCAGATAACCACTAGCCAAGGGTCTGTCCAGATCGTGGGGAGCACCTGTTGTACCTGCAGACCTGCTAATGATAAAGAAGGGGCGATAGCACAGGGCAGAGCTAATCTCACTAAATTACGAGACCTGATGGAGGGTGAGACTGCGAAGGGCTATTCGCTGTTCACTCTCGATTGGTTTCTCTCATCCTGGAAAGAGTTGTTGATAAATATTGCATTCTTCTTTATCTTAGTTTCCTGTCTTATTCACTGCATTCTTAGAATGGTGAATAATCTAGTTTCTTCCCAGTTTTTGTTTCTGCAGAACCGAGCAGAGGCTTTAAGCCTGACGGCTCACTGGGACTTGTCTGGTGACTTTGACCTGGACTTGGACAGAACTGGACTATGAGGCTTGTGTTGATTTCAACATGTTTGTTCAAAGGCATCTTTACATTTAGGTGTTTTTAAGTTTTGACTACAGGTTGATTAACTTGATTGTTTGACACATGAATAAATAAAGATATGTTATTCTAATGATGTATTCTATTACAGATTTTTGGGTGTAACAGTAAAATGCTTTTATCTGTGACATGGGGTGGACTGTAATAGCCGAAATTGGGGTTTCACTGTTTCTACATTGCTAAGGTTAACTTTAACTTTAACTTAGTCGTATCTGGTGTTTGTTCCGCCTGGCCGGAGCCCATCTGACCCAGTTCGCTTATTTAGATAAATGTCATCTATGTCATAAGTTAACCTTCCTCCTTGTTCTCATGTACTATGCTTTGACTATTATTGTATGTTGTGTCCTCATGATGTGTTATCTCTGAGTATAAAGCGCTTATACTCTGAATGTGTTGTACGCGTCGTGCAGGGAGAGATTACTCTGTAAAGGGACAGACGCTATTCACTCTGGTACCAGTGAATAAACAACTCATTGATCAGACTCATTCTCTCTGCATTTTTATTGTTCAACTTGTTTTAAAGAAATCCACAACTGCAATTCTCCCGTAACAGCTACTACCTTGACCAGGTCTTGACCAGATATTTTCAATCTGTGACCTCTTGGTTAAATAAATATATACAATAAAAAAAAAAAATGCATTCAATGTGTACAGCACAATAATGAAACAAAATGACAGATGGTGAGCTTGCACTTGCCAGCAAACCTTCTGGTATGGTGTTAGTGGGAGAAACTGAATCTCTCAGAATGGATATAACATGCAAACTTCACACCTGATTGTAGTTGGAAAAATGTTTTGCCCCAGTACAAATATATTGTAATAAAAAACCTTTTAGGGTCAAATTAGACAGCAATTTTACAAAATTCCAACATGGAAGTAGTGCGCTGTTTGCAGGCTAGTTATTGTTAGCAGCGACATGACTCACAAAGTCCACTTTTGTCCATGAAACTTGGGACATGGTGTGGAAAGAATTAGGATTCTAGTGACATATAGCATTATGCAGCCTCTTCATTGTAAAGCAGTATTAGGTCACAAATGGGAAACCTCACTGATCAAAGTTCAACATTTGGGGATCATTGTCCTTGTACTGTCCAGTAACACCATACAGTCTGATTAACACGTCCACCAACTAATAGACATTAATCTTTTATATTCATAGTATGCAGTTCTAATTTAACGGAAAATTTGAAAGTCTTCTCTTATAGTCTGGTATAATTCTGTCTTGATGAAAGTTGAGACAAAAATAGATACGTTTCCTGGGGGGCACCAAATGTCACACACAATTGTACTCGTTGCATATAAATAGGATTAAAATTAAGACAGAACTTGTGGAACATTAGACGTGCAGATGGAGTTGTCTAAAGAACAAAGTTTTTCACCAGACAAGCTAATGTATTAGATAAAAAACAAAGTGAGCGCAGAATAGCTAACATTTCACACCTAATTTACACAGAATATTGTTCAATCAGGAATAATAATGTGCAGCCTTTCTTTTTGGAGATATTATTGCTTTTCCTTGAATGTTCCACAGAATGGCAATAAATGTATCCATATATCCATGAAGATGAACAGGTTACACCACCAAGACAAGATATATGTTAGATCTGTGGACATTTTCAAAGTATGATTTTAGCAAGTAAAACTCATGTAAATTAAGAACTTCAGGATAGACACGTTTTATGCCATATGCCACTGTGGAACATTCCAGGCAGAGCAATTACAGCCGTCCACCAGAGTTGTGCATTCAAGTAATTCAAATGCAACCTCATTCAGTCACAGGAATGTTATTTCAAAGTCTTCAGATGGAATGTCTTATTGATAATATATATACATTCAATCAAATAACCTATAGCAACCCTGCTAATTTTCAAATAATTTGTCTTGTCCCCAATGGCCTAATGTATGAAACCTACTTACATTTACCATAGCAACCCATTAACTGTTGTCCACTTGACTCCTCAGTGACCAATAATTATAGCTGCCATCCAGGGGTCGCACAGAGCTATTTTGTTTGTTGACTGAACAGAAGTGCACTTCTCTGTACAGGTGTTTTATGATGTTGTTTTGGATCAGTTGATTGTGTTCCACCTCAGGAGAGTTAGGCCAATGCATTCAATCATCATTCAAATTGGTCCCAACGATGTTGAATGTGCAGTATTCTGAAAGTTAAAGCCATTTTGAACTGTGAACATACAGTATCAAGCACAAATTACTTTTTCTTCTGATCCATAAAGCTTGTGCACTTACAGTTTAGTACCTAATAAAGAGTACCTGGTACCTATTTGGAAGTGCTTCTCAGATAGCGGGGCGATGCCAGGGGGGGCGCACGTGACCATGGCAAAGATGCTTTTTGCCATAGTAGAATAAAGTGCCCAAAACAATAAAATAAGGAGGAATAAATCACTTGTTCGAGGCACTGCAGCTGATCCTAGTCTGCACAGTGCAGTGCGGTTCTTGCCGTGCCTTGGACGCAAGGTTTTTGATTGGCAGTCTTGTGCGTCAGGGAGGGGCATGGCGCTTTGACGGAGAAGCATAAACTAGCCTTTTATCTGACGCGCCTCAAGCACATGTCAACACACACGGAATGACGCGCATCACGGATCTTTAAAAAGCTATAAAACAACTTGTTTTGAGTACTGTATGAGTAAAATGTGCAGATGACAGGCAATATGAGAGACAGAGCACGAGGCTGTGTGAGGAGAGGAAAGACAGAGGTTTGAGCAGATTATAAATGAGCTCAGCGAGAGTTTTCTGTGCAAGAGAAGCACAGGAGACGAGCATTTGCTCTCTCTGTGGCTGCGGCAGTCCTTGTCCTTTTCCTCAAAGTTTTTAGCAGTGTTTCTGTCGATCACAGAACAGGGATCTGTCTGTACTCACTGGAGAAGTGCAAAAAGCATGTGTTTTCAGCCGCTGCGCCACGTCTCAATTCAACAAGTTCCAATCACCGGCACGCGCTTGGTGTGTGCACGCTCATAGAAAATAATGGATGCCTCTAATTTGCGTCCCTGTGTACGTTAGCCTTAATAAAGTTCAAATCTTACTTAATCACATATCCATATAAGACTTATAACCATAAGAACAGATTTTATTGAATAATATTTCATTTTTTTATGTATTTTCAACACGTCCAAGTGGGCAAAGACAGTGACACCTGGAGAGGGGTAATCGAGAGGAACAGCACCCCTGAGCTGAACCTGAGCGGCAGTTATTGGACTTCTGTGCTAGTCACGGCTTGTTCAAGCACAAGAGTGCACGTGGCACCAGGACACCCTAAGCCGGAGGTCAATGATTGACTTTGTTGTCGTGTCATCTGACCTTCGGACACGTGTCTTGGACACTCAGGTAAAGAGAGAAGCAGAGCTGTCAGCTGATCACCACCTGGTGGTGAGTTGGATCCACTGGTGGAAGAGGAAGCCGGACAGACTCAGCAGGCCCAAGTGTATCGTAAGGGTCTGCTGGGAACATCTGGCAAAGCCCTCTGTCAGCAGGGTCTTCAACTCACACCACTGGGAGAGCCAGTTGGGGTGGCTCGGACATCTGTTCAGGATGCCTTCTGGATGCCTCCCTCGGGAGGTGTTTTGGGCATGTCCCACCGGGAGGTGGCCCAGGGGTAGACCCAGGACACGCTGGAGGGACTATGTCTCTCAGCTGGCCTGGGAACGCCTCAGGATCCCCCCGGAGGTGCTGGAGGAAGTGTCTGGGGTGAGGGAAGTCTGGAAATGCCTGCTCAGACTGCTGATAAGCGGAAGAAGACGATGTATTTTCAAAAGGTTTCATTAGTCTCTTGCAGTAGCTTGAGCAGTAAACCTGCCACAA
This sequence comes from Rhinogobius similis, assembly GCA_019453435.1. NCBI lineage: Eukaryota > Metazoa > Chordata > Actinopteri > Gobiiformes > Gobiidae > Rhinogobius > Rhinogobius similis. Next base: position 41,967,704 of record CM033619.1, read on the forward strand.
GCAAGCAATCGTATCCTTTACAATCAGTAGCTTGATTCTAATTTGCTGTATGAGAACTATGGAATAAAAAGAGTTTGCTTCAGAGTTGACTTTTCCCAATGTTATAATCGTCAATATCTTGTCATTTTTAGCCATTTACTTACCTCTTTCTGTTTCAAATTGTGATTCGATGCTGGTCTAGTACCACCCCTCCTGGTGGTGTTTTTTTTTTTTCGTATACAGGTATTCTCAACACATTCAGAGTAATATAGAGGAAATACCAAGGTGCATTTAGGCCATTTAATTACTTACTTTGAGAGAAAAAAGTTAAAAGTTTAAAAAAAGTTATTTTCCACACACTTTAAAAGGACACATATTTACATGTAGAATGGACCTTGAGCTTTTAACAATGTTGTTTCCTCGTCAGAGAAAGTTGCTGCATTTGCACTTATTTCAGTTACCTTGTGTAGTAGGTCATCTCCCCCTGAGCACACAGAAAGTGTTCTGTTTCAATTTCCCCCAGATAGTTACCTAACAAGTAGATTCTGGAAGTCTCCTGGCCATAGAACTATAATAAAACCTGGAAGATGAATCCAAGATGGCCGTCCTGTTTATCCCTATGGAGAGTGCTCATTGGCGCATGACCCCAAAAAAGTTTCTTACTTCCGCATTTACTTCCTGATACGAAGGCTGACATCTTTGTTTTACTTCCTGATACGATGGCTGCCCTCTTTGTTTTACTTCCTGAAACGATGGCTGCCGTCTTTGTTTTACTTCCTGAAACGATGGCTGCCATCTTTGTTTCAGGGCGCCACGTGACGACAATCCCCCACTTCATATAAAAACGGTAATTTCGTTGATTTTAGAAACGGTAGAAAAGAACATTTCCTTCTATTTTATTTAAATACAGATAATAATTCAGTCCTGTCTTCAATTATAATGTGACATTTGAGAAAAAGGCTGGTTCCAAGAGGCTGCAGTACCTCGCACGGCCACAAATCAATCTGGGACCACAGACAGAGGGGGCGTACCTTATCCAGTTCTTTTAATACATCCATGCTCCTGGCCAAGTTTAAGTCCATAAATCATAACAGAGGATATACCAATACTGGTATCAAATACTGGCGTAGACACAGAAATATCCACTCGTAAAAAAAACGGTTCAATTGATAACCTGGTTTGGACCTATAATTGGTGTAATAAGACTATTTACTGGACCTCATTGGATGAGAATATCTCGTGATGAGTTTAATTTTTTACAAAGCTGTTCTGTAGTTAGGTCAAGGATAAAGAACAGTTAAACAACCCATTTGGAACAGTTTTGCCATAGGAGGGTGATCTTAAGTCTCTTCAGTGCAATCAGTTGATATCAGGCATCAGCAGATATTTAAAGCCCAAGTATCAAAATCAGTATTGGATCTGAAACAGCTGGATTGACGCATCCCTATCACCAGAATTGTTGTGAGCATTTGTGCAGTGAAACTGGTTTCACTACAACTGTGTTTGCATATTAGTACTCTGGTCATGATGCTACATGATTGTTTTGTTGTTTGTTTATGAGTTATATTTATTGCTGTCGGCAGAGGGAGCTCTAACGCAAATCCGGTCATTGGTCATAAGCCTTTTGGTCTTAAAGTGTGTTTTCCAAATACAGGCATAATTTTAAGTAGTACAAACGTCAAAGTGACTAAAAGCATGCTTAGGAACCAATGACGACCAAAATAAAATATGATGTGTCTTCTTTGAGACATTTCAGATGATTTTGTCTCAATTCTCAACACATTACTGTTGTATTGTTGTGTTGCCAGCCATTTTCCAATTTAAAACACAGTTTTTCTCTCATTGACCAGCAGGCTCTGAAACAGTATCTGAAATAGCAGCTGCCAAGGTAACCTGCCTCTGCCGGCAAGGGCTTTGGATGAGGGGATAGCAGGGTTAATTAATTAGACATGGGGTGACAAGAGCATTCAAGCCCAGCGCTAACAATGGCCTCTCAAAGCATCACTGAAGAATGGAGAGAGGTGAAGTTTCTCTGCTGTGTGCTTAGATACTCCAGGGACCCAGTCCAAACCTGACATCCACCCATCCCAACATACCTGCGGGCTGCAGTGAAAGGAAAAGTCATTAGCTCGACTGCTGTTAGCAACAATCTTCAAGAAATTACACAATGTTTATCCAACAAATCAAGCCCAGTGGTGCATTTGGGAACCATTTCATATTTGATGTTGATGTTGTTGTTGTAAGTGTGAGTGCTGCTTGCCAAGCGCAGTCAGGAATGGAACTAGAACATTCATTAAAGTGTACTTACAATACTGTTTTACATAATTGCAAGTCTTGCAAATTCACATTCAGCCAGAGAGAGAGAGACAATTAACAATAAAAAAAAGATTATGGTTACCCAGCCAGACAGAGAGAGAAACACAACAGAAAAGTCCAAGCCCAAGCAGGAGTCGAACTTGAGGCCTTCTTGTTGTGAGGCGTCCATTGAAACTAAAATAATCTGACCTCACTGTAAGCATACATAAACCAAGTAGGGCTGCAACTAATGATTATTTTTGTAATAGATTAGTCTAGCGATTATTCCTTTGATGAATCGATTAGTTATTTAGAACACCTTGAAAATTAGAATTTTACAAAATTTGACCCTGACAAAACTGAAGTGAAGGCGTTTGATGACATCCTGGTGGAGAATATTTATAGGTCAAGAAGGATTTTAATCAAAAACACAATTTACATGTTTCCTGTGTGTTTTTTGTGTCATCCCTGCCCCGTCTAAGTAATAAAACCTCTTCTCTCAGTACATACAATGATTAAGAGTATGTGTATGGACCAGTTAACGATTACTCGATAATGTAATTAGTTGACAACCATTTCTATAATCAATTAGTTTCGACAAACCAATTAACTTGTTGCAGCCTTAAAACCAAGTGTAGCTTCTAGGCCCTTAGACGACTGAATTTGTTGTTGCTTGTGTTAAAACGTGTCGCCCCAAACAAAAGCATCAACATAATGAAACAAAGTCAACAATGCATTAAAAAGCCATAATAACGAAGACACCATCATCAGATTGACTTATAATTGTTGTGTTGTCTGAGAGGCTCTGACATCCCATTTAGAGGCCTGATGAAAAGCAGGCAGCTGCAGGCCAAACCCTTACACAATCTCCTCATTAGCTTCTTCCGTTCTTCCACCACAATTACCGCACAACTACCTCCCCCAAGTCACCAGCTAGCTTGCATAACAAGTCAAATATCTCCTAATACGTTGCAGAGGACAACAAGCAACCGTATTCCAACTGTTTACAAGTAAAATCTGTTGACGAAATGAGATTGTGTTGTCCTCATAGAAGTTTCAGTTAGAGCATTTCCTTACATAGACAATTAATGCCTTACCTTATCTGGTACGTGGATTAGCGTTCACCTGTAACTTTTGGAGGGTCCGTCACCTGCTTGTCTCCATGGAGATGTTTTTACTTTGCCAGAAATGACCTCATTAGCGCATAAATCGGGCGATGCGGTAGCACAGTGGTTAGTGCTCTTGACTCCCAGCAAGAAGGTCCTGGGTTCGACTCTAGGGAAGCGTGGGGTCTTTCTGTAGCGAGTTTGTTTGTTCTCCCCGTGTCCAGGTGCTCTGACACTAACAACATGTACAGCACGCTCCTCCCCTGAAAAAGAGATTCTAAATATCAGTGTGAGATCTTTACTGGTTAAATCTATCTCCATGTCAACAAGCACATGATTCCACTCAGCCAAGTTACAGGTTTGATCTGTAGACAGGCGACCTTGCTTACTTTACAAATGTATGGTTTTCAAGATTCAGATCAGGTATGTCTAAACTAAAGCCCAGGGACCAAATGCGGCCCTCGGACCAATTTTTCTTGGCCCTCAGGTGGTGAATTGGCCTGAATTGTCCTGAGAAGTATTATTTACTGCAAATTTCAAATGTTTCATTAGGATTGTTTCACAACTTTTGAGTTTACTTTTGTACATAGTTAGGCTATGGACAAGCCAACTACCAGCTCAAGTATAGCTTTATCATTGCACACTGGCGCGGTATCTATCTGAAGTTTATTGACCAGAACCAAACACAATTCCCATAAGACGAGACAAGAATTTGACATAATATATACAAAATAAATGGTGCAGTTCCGTTTAAAATTTTTGTCTCACAATTTGTTATTATATATTTTTGTTGTCATTGTAGAACTTATTTTGTGAACTATGGCTCCTTTTTTTTTTCTCATATCAATATCTACAAGATCATTCTCCACATGTGTGCCCATTTTTGTAGTAATGTTGATTTTCTTTCTTCTTTTTTTTTTTTTACAATAAAAATAGCTGTAGGTTTGAGCTGGATTCGGTGGAGGCAGATCAACAAGCCAATATTTTGTTGTTGCAACTGTTCCCTCTCAGGAGAATCGAAGGCTTTGGTCTGTAATGTCGAGCTGTAAGGCCTACATCACGGTCAGCATTCTCTCACTCCCAAAGGGGTATTTTCCTCCACTTCCTCTGAGCTTCACTAAAAGGGGTCATGGCATTCTGAACTGGAGACTACATAGTGCTTTTGTGTCTAACTACGATTTAAAAAGATGTAGTGGTCTCATTCAGGGAAGTTTTATTGTCTGTCATTGAGAAAGTTGTTATTTTAGATTTTTTTGTTCCACAATCCCCACACATAAAATTTAAAAGATTAGTAAACTCAATGGGGCTTTCCTGGTTAAATAAAGGTCCATTTAAAAAGGTAACATATACAAGTTTGTGTGGTGGAAACTTTCAGACCCCAATAATGTGAGGATACAGAAAACGACTCAAATTTTCCAATAGCGTACACTCTTTTTCACTCACAATTCAGTTTGGAATCTTCAACTATGGCTGACAAAGGTAAAAAGACTATCCATTCTAAACAATCTCAATGAGCTGATCTGGAACACTTGCCTGGGATCCAAAATACACACTCCAATACTTTACGAAGAGTGAATCTGGTCACCACGTCCTCCATTGTGCTTCGAGGCAAACTCAAACAGAACTGTGCAATTAGGTTAGTTTATTTCAGTGACACATTTGTAAAACAGAAGAGCTCATTGGTCATCTGTCATTTAACCTGTGCCATTAACTTGCTAATTGCTATTTTTGAAATATTCTTGCCTTATGTAATGTGTAAATAAATTGACTTGGCTTGACTTGTTTTGGCACCTAGGAAGGAAGGAAGGAAGGAAGGAAGGAAGGAAGGAAGGAAGGAACAACAGGGAAAGAAAGAATACAGGAAGAATGAAATAAAAGATATCGGTAGAAAGAAAGACAAAAAAAAGAAACACAAAGAAAGACAAACTGAAAGAGACAGAACAAAAGAAAAAAAGAGACAGAAAGAGAAAAGAAAGACGGAAAGAATTACAGAAAGAAATCTGTTGAAAATTGCGGTTGTTACACACATCATTTGTTGCGTAAATCAGCAGGAAGAGGCAGTTTGGATTTCAGCCACAATGTGTTTAACATCAGTAAGCACAAACATTAATATTCAGTTTTCACGTGAAGTTCTGTCACCTTTTTCTGTCATAACTGATTCGGGATTTTTTGCTTTTATTGAAATATTTTTGCTTGCAGCTTCCCTGACCTCTACGCCTTACATTTTGAGAACATGCACACGACCTTATAGCAACCACTTTTATCTCACCTTAACATGTGAGATAAAGAGTCCTATCTACTCTCTCATCTTATACATATCCACTGAAGGACAAAGTTTTTAGTATGACCGTGCGGTTGAGACCATGTGATACGATGCATAGAGACACCTCGCGGACGCTCTGCCCTCTTGATAACAGCACGTACACTCACCGCGTGTACTCCGGTCAGGGTCGAGCTTACCCCGCATACATAATGGATGGACTCAGCGGTAAGGAAGAAAGACGGGCAGGGAATGGGAGAGGATATGCACTGTCACTTATCACACATGTGTTGTCCACCTGAAGGTACATAAATACAAGGAGGATACAGAAAAAGTGCAAAAATATCGTATCTATCTGTCTAACGATTGTGAAGACCGTCTTACTGATAAGATTTCATCTGCATATTCAGTCAAAAACAAAAACTAACAATGAAATTCAACAGTTTTCTTACAGACTTCTTTGGTTTCTTGCATATTCTTTTTTAGTATCTTTTGTGTCGTGAGGTAATTTAATCAATTTTTTATTATATTGTGTTCATACTGTGTGCTTGCAAATATTAATATACGTATTTGCAAAAAAACTATCTATATTTTTGTCCATGTGATTCAGAGGGGGGAAAGATTGCCACAGATACCGTTGCAATTAACAATTAAAAATCTTAAATGGCATATTCTGAATGTTGAAAAGTGCTCCAAACGGTGCCAATAAACAGGAAAATGAAACCCATACTGTTTTTCTGACGAAGTTCCAAAGTGCTTCATATGAATTCCCAATAACCAATTAACAACTGCGCGAATGAAAAGCCTTGGATGTCCATTTGTATCCATTCACTGTCACTGAAAAGCAATTTACGTGGCGTAAGTACTTACCACAACAAGGATAAGCAAGATTAAGCTTCTTTTTTCCCGCTGAGCTACATCATGTTGAAGAGTTAATTTGTACAGTACTTATTGCACATTTAAATAGACTAATTTATTTACGTTTTATTTAATTTATAAACTTTGATGAAGGAATGATGTACTTAGGAATACTCACCCTCATTTTTTCTTTTAACCAAGAGACCAAAAGTAAAAATGTGTCTGTGTGGGTGTTCAAGGTGCCGTGGTTTCATGGCAGAGCGCCGCAGCAAATGTTTATTTGCTGAGGTGCTTGTTCTCCAGCTATTCTTCTGTGGCCCCAGTATAAATGGCACGGGAATTGTATTTGATCTTATAAGAGTCTTTGACATTTACTGATAAACTGAACCAAAATCCCTTTAAATGCCAAGTACATTTTATCTCAGAACTTGATTTGTTCATCTTACAACACATATACAAACATACCATGTGCCAGAATGTAGCTGTAATTTACTGGCAAAAAGGGCAAATCAGGTTTGATTAAAAAGATACATTGAAAGAGAAAGAGAGAGAAAGAAAGAGAAAAAGAGAGAGAAGGAGAGCGAGGCCAAGAAAGAGAATGGGAGAGAAAGAAAGAGAGAGATCTTTTTTAAGCAGACCCTTATTGTGTCTGTCAAAAACATTTGGCCATTACCTCATTCACACCTTGTGCCATTTACAACAAAGCTGGAGTATGTAAATATATTGACACGGTTTACAAAAACGAAAGTAAAGAGAGAAAGAAAGAGAGAAAGAGAGAAAGAGAGAAAGAAAGAGAGAAAGAAAGAAAGAGAGAAAGAAAGAAAGAAAGAAAGAAAGAAAGAAAGAAAGAAAGAAAGAAAGAGACTAACTTAACACTGACATTTATTAACAAGTCATTTCAAATCGAATCTCAGACAGATACAGGCCAAGAGAGAGAGAGACCAAGAGAGGGAAAGAGAGAAAAAGAAAGAGACACAGAGAGAGAAAGAGACCAAGAGAGAGAAATATTCAGATTAAGAAAGAGACCGAGAGAGAAAGAGACCAAGAGAGAGAGAGAAAGAGACCAAGAGAGAGAAATATTCAGAGTAAGAAAGAGACAGAGAGAGAGAAAGAGAAAGAAAGAGACCAAAAGCGAGAAAGAGACCAAGAGAGAGAGAAAAAAATCAGAGAAAGAATGAGACCGAGAGAGGGAAAGAGATCGAGGAAGAGAGAAAAAGAGAGAGAGAGACCAAGAGAGAGAAATAGTCAGAGAAAGAAATAGATTAAAGATAGAGAGCAAGAGAGGGAAACAGAGAGAGAGAGGAGAGAGATTGGAGGGTTAGTGAGTTGGTATCAGTACAACCTTTTTAAACCTATTTTTTCAGTTGCTGGGGGACAGGCTAATCAAGCAGTTTTTTTCAGGATCTTTTTGAACCATAAAAACACCTGAATAAACGCAAGACAGATAAATACAATGCTCATGTGTGCTGTGTTCATTGATTCACCGTAGAAACAAACAGGTAGCGGAACACATTTTAGACATTCTACTTTAGTTTCGGCCATTAAACTTTGTGAGTCAAGCATTAATAGGTTCAACGAGTAGCCTATATTAAACACCATATCTAAAAAGCAAGCACCAACTCTGCAGACTTTGCGAGATCCGGAGCGCTTTTGCAGCTTTCTAATTAAGTTTCCCAAATAATACGACCTTTACAAAACTGCTTTTGCTCGGAATCCTTAATATTAAATTTCAAATCCCCCAAACCCTCTTTTAATAAATCTCTCCTTGCACGTCATTGCTCCGCCGTACGATTTTGTAATTAAAAGTGGGCGTGCGCCGGACATAGCCACCGGAGAATGGGAGCGGAGAGAGAGGAGCTTTCTTTGCTGCAAAACCCTTTACAGGTTTTTCAATTTCTGAGTCGTTTGTAACAGTGCGGCGCGGCAGAGAAACCACTCCAGTCACTGTCCTCCCTTCCCTCTGTAGTAAAGCCCACTAACTGTATTGATCCATCTTTCTATCTGGACATAAGTGACCGGGGAGAAAGAGTCCCTCGGCGTGTTGTTTTGCTCCTCCATTAGTCCGTGTTGTTTGCCGGCTGGCTGCACCGGACTGCCGAGATGATACATGGATTATGGTCATATTGCGCTTGTACTTGAATTATTACGATTTTTCATGACAGTTGCAAGAAAATATAGGTGGCTTGGTGCTATGAACTTGAAAGGCAGAAGATGAATTGCATCGTTAATGGTCGTTCATTACGGCCTGTGTCTCTCGAGTGTAAACAACATAAAAAACAGGCATGTTTTTCAAAGAAGTGCATGTGTTTTCCATATACCGCTACGTCCTATATCCAAAATGCAACATATGTATTTGTTTCTGTATTGTAAAGTGTATTTAAGCATCTTTGACACCAAGAAAATAGTTACAGATCAAGTGTTGTTCCTGATTCAATGTAAAATATGAATGAAATATGAATATGAATATGTGAATGAAACAAAAAACTCTAAATTGAAGTTGATTTATGTTTTCTTTAATTACTTTTCTATAGATTGGGTGCATCAAAGTGCATATAATTCTGGGGAGGATTTGCGACCTGCTTGTCTCCATGGAGATGTTATTCCTTTGCTTATGCTCATCAGTTTCGCTGTAGCATTTATTTTTTTCCACTACGGTTGTATTTCTCATTAAAAACAAATGAGCAGGGCGGTTTCTCCACAGATCTGACCTGTAACTTCCCCTCGTGGCATCACCTGCTTGTCTGCAAGGAAATAGATATGTTTAATATAAATAGCCACATCCAGTGCATTAAAGATACATGTAGTGAATCTTTAAAGGTGACACACTACAGGCCAACAATCTGCTCCTAAATATTAAAGTTTTGAGTCTAAGAAATTAGGTAAAATTTGAATTTTTAGGCCAGTTTTTACTCTGATCTTGTCTACTCAAAAACTAAAGAAGATACCCAAAATCTCATCCAAGACATTTAAAGGTCCCATATTCTGCTATTTCCCCCTTTACACAGTCTATTCTAAGGGCTTTGTTGATACATTTTTGCGTTGTGCAATATCCATAACATAACAGTTTCCAAAAAACACCTATTTCTTGGACTGGCCCCCCTCCTTGCAAAAGCAAACGGCTCACTCTGAGATCTGACCCCCCCGAACAGAGAGCAGGCTGCCTCCCCCGCCCAACCCGCGCGCCTCCCCCGCCCAACTCGTGCTGAAGCCTAGAGCGGAGATAGTGCGCATGCGCCGTGTGCTCCGGTAAACAGCGATACACAAACACGGGAATAAACATTTTATCCGTCCTGGCGGTGCGTCGTGCTGAGTCCTACGTCCTGGATCTGACCTGGAGTTTGACGTGCTCCAGTACCTCGATGACGGACGTTGCCGTTTGGTAAATAACAAGCTAACTCTTCTATCTGTCGTATCCATCGTGTAATTACTGTGTAGCATTAGCATTAGCTGTTTTTATTCTGCGGCTGCGCGCTTCCCGGAGGCGTGGCTTAAACACCGCGTCATCCTTGTGAGGAGCCCCCGTCTGCTGCTCAGCCGAGGGGGATGAAAAAGACAGTTCTCCAGCGAAAGCATGTGGGAATCAATCAAAAAACCACTTTGGGCACACATACGAGGCCCAAATAGCACTGTAGGAAGGTTAAAACCTCTGAAAAGTCGATTTTGCATGTTATGGGACCTTTAAATCTGGTTCTGTCCATTTTTCCCAATTTGAATGTCCCAAATGTGTGCAATTTAGGCCGTTTTTTCAAAAATAAATGCCTTTTTTCTATCTGAAAATGTTACATGATGTAAAAGGTGTGCTTTTTTGCTAACATTTATGTGAGTAAACTACAGGAGAAATTTCAAAATGATATCTTTGCATTTACATTTTTTTCCTATTCACCTGCAGTGTCTCGCTTTAAGACAAATTTGACAGCATTTTTTAAAACCAGTGCCACATCAATAAACTACGAGCTGGAGTTAAGACAATATAGCTCAAGATGCTAATGGAAGCTCTCGGAAAAAGTGTCATCAATATTCACAGCGCTAACTTCAGATCTGCTGGACCTCAAACCGCATTTGAAAGCCTGACAAAATTGGTTCTCACTGCGCAATGAAAGGGGGCTTTTATAGTCATTTCATCTAATTGTGGTCTCCTCACATCAAAGCACGGGGCACATACTGTATGCATGCTTCATATCCCCATTAACCACTGACAGGGCTAATTATCGATTGTGCATCTCGTTTCACTTGTCAACGTTGATTTTATGTTTCAAAAGCCGTTTCACTTTCAAAGCCTGGGTCGGTCGGCTAATTGACGCAGCAAGATTTTGCATTACGTCGATGAAAAAACTAAATGCAACATGTGCCAGAGTCTTCGCACGTTTAGACTTCCGGGGCTTAAACGGTGCTGTATGGTTGCTACGTTATACAAATACCTCGGTTGTTGAAGGTTAGCGCGACTTGCCGCGGGGTGCATCATCAAAAGTAACCACATATCAATAATGCGGCCCGTTATGCAGATTCCCACCAGGCCTCAGCTGTCAGAAGTGAAGTTAAAAATAGCTTGAAGTCTCCTCTGTCAGTGTCCTTGTCGTCAATGGAGGAGTTGCATTTTCGATTGTTTAATTTGTTTAGGAATTTGGAGGCCCAGGGCAAGATTAGGTACAGGCCCCTCCTCATTAAGTGTCATTTTATATAACTTTTATGTATCGTCTGTGTTGCTGTAGGTTGTTGTCGTTGTCATTGTTGGCTGTTGTTACATTTTAAAGCTTATATCTTCAAAACAGATTTAAACACGGGGGTTGGGGGTCCTTCCCTAGTAAAATATTGAAGAAATCAGACCATATTTTCCCCATTTTTTTCACATGTTCCAGCGGATTTACATACACGGTTTCATCTTTCATTTGTAATTGTATGATTATATATTTTATTTAATATTTAGCTTTATTGACAATTCCACACTATTTTGTCGGTCTTGTTTAAAAGCAAACTGCACTATTTTACTGTGATATCGAGAGAATATCAACTGTTTCAGAACTTTGCGTCTATGATCATCTGGAAGAGCATCTTGTGGGGGGCCCCAAGGCTATTGTGACCTGTTGCCTAATGGTAGGTCCACCACTGGGGCCAGCTTTGGGCATTTGGAGGCCCTAAAGAAGACTTTGTTTGTGGGTCGCCAAACAACACACTGTTTAAATGAATGGACATAACAATGGAATGTAATAAATGGAAAAGTGGAGCCTTCATCAACATCTACAATTTTCTTTTCATAATTAGCAATAGGCTTATGTAAAAGGGGATTTGTGGGTCCTCTCCCAAGAAAAGTGTAATAAGTCGCATGTCATGTCGATTTTTTGTTTTTTTTTTTGCTCTATTTAAAGATGTGCAAGAGTTTTGGAGAGTATAACATTTGAATATGGCTCCCCTGTTGGTTGCTTTGATTGTTTATGCCATGGGCCGATCCTGCAGGAAAGAGAGATTAACGTTTGAAGAGTACTGAAAATAAAAATGCCTTAGAAAGTATCAGTCAGTCTTTCCTTTCAAAAGCAGTACGGTATGTTCCTAAATTCATAGTGAGACGTGTCCTTCAATTGTTTTGATGTCTTAAATGAGGATCTCTCCGATTTGAGCTCAGATCTCCTTCTGACTCAGATGTCTTTTGTTTTTAGACATCACAAACTTATGGAAGGTCACATACAAAACATTTTTATTCACACGCCGCTTTATTAATGACATCCCATGCAAAACAGTTGAAAATGCAAAAAGATTTCCATCTTCAGATTGTATTTTATTAAGTTTGGATCATTAATCAAGTTATGGATTAATAATGTAGGAAAAAAACTATATTTGCAACACATGTTCGACTCAAATGCACGACTTGATTTGCCCCTTCACTCAAGTATTTAAAGAATCACCATGTGACTTTTCAGGTGGAGGGTCAGCCACCTGCTTGTCTCCATGGAGATGTAAATGCTTTTGCCTGGAATGGTCTCCAGTAAGGCCTTTTTCACCAGCACCAGTCAGGCATTTATTTTACCAATATTACCCCTAATAAATGCAAGAAATATACAGTTTAATAACACTAAAGATGCATTGTGCACCTCTAAAAAAAATCTGTCTCAGCGCGAGAAGGTTATTTCGAATTGTACTTTATTTTTACACTTCACTTTCTGCCTTTCAAATTTTCCAGCAGTTAGTTTAAGATGCTTCTCCAGTCCTCTCATGAACTCCTTCAGTAAATACCTCTTACATTGTTGTTGGAAGTGGCCGTTGTCCAGTGCACACAGCACACATGATTCATTAGGCTGTGCGGACAGTGTTTGCAGGATGCGGGGGCTGAAGAACCATTATTTAGTTTCCTCCATTAGCGTAATGCGCTCCTCTCTACTCAATAGCCCTTCCTCTCAACCCTTCTGCCGGCTCCAACACCTCCAGTAATGCTTGAACCGCTCAAGTAGGTCTGAACTGTATCAAGTAAAATCCACAGAGACCACCATGAGACTATTTTTGCTTCTTTTATTGGTTTATTTTGGATTGCTTGAGGCGGCAGGAAAATGGAAGTGAAAGATTTATCTGACTTTTTGTTTTTGAAGAGACACTTATTTGGGAAAGAAATGAAATAAAACAAAAATGATTTATTCACTCGCATTGTTGTGAGAGTTTTGTTTCGTAAGTCAACCTTGGTGTCAAAGATCTACTTGTCATGAATAAGCAATTAAAAAGCAAAAGATTCAAACTGATCATATTCATAACAATCATAAAGTAGGCTGGTTGGTACTAGTTCTTGTTTAATATTGGTTCAGTGCTGGTATGGCAATTTGATAGAGTAATGTTGGTAAAGCCTTTTGAATTTTATTTTGCACAAAAATCTAACGCAGTGGGGATATTTTGAGCACCACTAAACGATCTTTAATGTTGTGAAGTTTTGAAACACCTATTCAAGCTCAGAGGCTTGGCTCTCTGTAAAATCTGTCTCTCAGGAAAATTGTTGAAACTGCCCTGTAAAGGCTTCTCTTTCCTGCTTTATTGAGCTGACAAACAACCCATGAGGAGCACAAAGCAACTATAGCTAACTAAAGTCATGTGGTTGCTGCACAGTGCACTCAAGTAAGGGTAATGTTACTTCATAATAAAGCGAGTCAAGCAAATAGTAAGTTGTGTCCAAGAAATTAATAAAAAGTAAATAGTAAAAAAGTTATCGTATGGATGTAACGTTGGATGTATAATTTGAACATGAAGTTATGTATTATAGCTGTATTTTCAAAGGATAGACCACAAAAATTAGAAACATAAATCATATCTTAAGGAGCGGTACAAGAAACCTCTTTTGTTGCTTAAATACCTTCTTTATAGTGTTTGTTCTGTGCTGTTCCTCCTCCCCTTGTGTCTCTCTCTGCAGTGCTGATGTGTGACGGGGCGTGGCTGGATCCTTTCTGCAGCAGACTAGACACACCTGCGGCCCATCTTGAATTGGCTGGAGTAGAAAAGCCCAACCCTTCCGTTGCCAGATAAATCTGTCACATGAAATAGTGCTCAAGAGCTTGCTTTTTTGGGTAATATTTCCCTGTTCCAGATTCTCTGCTACAACTTTTGGATGAGCCTGCCTCCAGCCTGCCTCCATTATCTTAGCCTGCAAGTTTTGTTAATAAACTGTTTAAATACTTACCTGCCTCCGTCTCTGCTTCGGGGTCCACAAAACAATACCTTAACTTGCATAGCAGGTTCCCCTGACATGTTCAGTCACCCGCTGCTACATTTGTTCTTGGTTACTGGATGACAGGACAGCTTTGTGCTTTGAAGAGAAACCAAAGACAAAGCGCCCAAACATGGTGCACTGTTTTAGCACCTGCTTGTTTTAGCAGAAATTTACAAATTTGATTTTTTAAAATTTGCTGAGGAAAACACTTTGTGCATTTGTGGATGGAAAAAATATGAAAATAAAATAAAAAAATAAAGTTGTCATTTTAATAAAAGTCGTAGTACTACGAGAATAAAGTCATAATATGATGAGAAAAAAGGTTTGGTTATGACAATGACAGAACACAATGCACATCTTAAATCTCTAAATGTGATGTTTTACACATACACCAGCATCCACACAACCCGGGCAAGTCCTACACTCACAGCCGGCTAACACAACATCAGCATAACGCACGTGAAGCCCAGGCTGATAATTACAATAAAAGGAAGCTGGCATCAGTGCAGCTTCAACGGCAAGATCTACACATGCACACCCAACACTGGAGTACACTGCGACAACCTTTTTTAAGACTATCTCAACCGTGAAGCTCCTCAATCAAAACTTTCACTCAACTACTAAACTATAAAACATATTCAAGTAAAAGTTTGATGTCAAAAGTTGAAATCCGTTTTACTCAAAGTTACGATTTTGTAAGAACAAATGTGAAACCAAACAAACAAACGAGACATGATCAAACTCCCGCTCTGGGTCTCATCAGGAAATGTGGCACAGTGACTCTAAGCATCTGTCTGCACAATAACAACATATGGCTCACAGCTGGAGGCTCTGCAGACTGCTCCACACAGCATGCACTCGCAAAAGTACAATTCTGCTCGGTGAAAATGCTTAGATTATGAAGTTTAAATATGTGTGCAATGACAACATGCAACACCTGGAGCATGTGTCAGTGAGAAGTGCTTGTTGCCAGGAAACTAGCCATCGGTGAAGAGTGTGCACCTTTACAAGAAGAAAGGATTAAATACAGCTGCTGTTAGTTGTAGAGTAGGTTGGGCGATATGGCAAAATGTATTCATATCTTTTTTTTTTTGCGCCACATTATTATTATTATTATTATTATTATTATTATTATTATTTCTACTGTTACTGCTTATCTAGAAATGCTCATGTCAGGGTCAGTCAGTCCCGTCCCAGCACCAACCATCAGATTCTTTAAAAATTGTAAACATTTGCTATAATTTCTTCTTATTTCTATCCAGCATGCTGAGACACAGACGCATATTCTGCTAATGTGGACAGTTCAGTTGTTTTAAGATCACACGTAAAGACCCAGAAGCAGAACCTACACAGTCACTCGGCATGCATTGAATTTAGAAGATGTACTAGGCTGTGAGTCAGGGAGCAGGTAGGTTCTGGGCAAGTCTTGGGGTCTGTACTAGCAGGTAGGTCCTAGGGGCTGAGAGGTATGCTGGCACAGAATGAGGTGATCAGGTAAGGTGAGATAAAATGAGGATGACTGGGCAAGAAACACGCAGATAAAGTGACAAACTGGCAGGGAGTTGTCAAAGAACCAGGCATTTATTATTTCCAGATCTTGATTGGAGATGGACCACAGGTGAGTAATTAGTACAAACGGCTGGTGGCTCCTCCCCAGGTGCATCAGCTCCTCCCATGGATGTATTAAATGAACTGGATAAGGTATGCCCCCTCTGTCTGTGGTCCCAGATTGATTTGTGGCTGTGCGAGGTACTGCAGCCTCTTGGAACCAGCCTTTTTCTAAAATTGCTCATTATAATTGCAGACAGTACTGAATTATTATCGGTATTGAAATAAAATAGAAGGAAATGTTCTTTTCTACCGTTTCTAAAATCACCGAAATTACCTTTTTTATATGAAGTGGGGGATTGTCGTCATGTGGCGCCCTAGAGCAAAGATGGCAGCCATCGTTTCAGGAAGTAAAACAAAGATGGCAGCCTTCAAATCAGGAAGTAAAACAAAGATGTCAGCCTCCATATCAGGAAGTAAATGCGGAAGTAAGAAACTTTTTTGGGGTCATGCGCCAATGAGCACTCTCCATAGGGATAAACAGGACGGCCATCTTGGATTCATCTTCCAGGTTTTATTATAGTTCTATGGCTCCTCCCAGGAGTGGGACACGGGGAAGTGACAGACAGGCGAAGTGGAGGAAATTGAAGGATCATGACGTCAGTAGTCAGTTGCTAAATTGGTTCAAATCCTGCTCACGTATGACATGTATGAAATGTGTGTATGAAAGGTTCCTTCATCTAAAGCACTTTGAATGCCTTGAAGGTAAAAAAGTGCTTTATATTTGTGACTATTTACAACCCTCTCCTGGCACTGCGCCCTCAGTCACTTTGTTGAACACGTGAACATGAGCGATGATGTCATTTGGACTGATGGAGATTTTCTCATGACCAGCACATTCTCCAGACCAGTGTGCCAAGTGTGACCACACCCTCCCTTAGAAATGCACACAACATGCAGAATTTAGCATCACAATTCTGTACTGTGGCGACATTCACTCCTGTGGGGCTGCAGCATGATGAATAATCACAGTTCGAATGGTCAGCACTGAACTGAATTAAATTTGATAGTCTGTAATAACTCAATGTGCGATGGCTCATTAAATTAAGCAAAATCGATATCCGCTCTCCTGTTGTGTTTCATCTGTCTTTAAACCTGTAAGTAAAGTTTAAAACAAACGTTTTAAAGACCTGTCCTGTCCATGACCATCTAATCAATACACTCAGAGAATGTATAAAGCCTATCAGAGAACAGTACACAGTGAGACTGGAGTGAAAAGCGAATATTATCTCCATGACAAGCAGGTAATGCGGCCAAGCCAAGCTATAAATCAGATCTGTGGAGAGGCATCACCGCTCTACATTTGCATATTTTCTGCAAAGACAGATCATTTTAACGTCATATTGTGTAACATTCCTGGCAAAACATTAACGTTTCCATGGAATAAGCAGATAGCGAACCTTCCACCAGAAAGTTGCACAGTGCACCTTGAAATCACAATAGAGCTTTTGTGTTTCGGGAATTGAAAAACAACAACATGGGGTTATCTGGATTCCTGTATTGTTTAGACTCCGGTGGCATTATTTTCTCAGTGAATCAGTTCTGTTACCATAGGATTTAGATATATTGCGATGGGAGTGCGAGCGGCTGAGGGAGGCATCTGGATTATGTTTGCTATTTTCTGTTTGTGTGTCCATGATGCAGAGAGCCGGAAGGAAAAGCGCCGTTTCCCCCAGAGAAGAGCTAGGAACAGCTGAGGCTAAAGCAGAGGATTACCTGGCAGCTGGAGGAGGAAAGTAGCACAGAAATTAGCTAAAGTTTTCAGCAAGAATTCAGTTAATTTAGATCTCTCCTAAAAGGTCATGAATGCCTTTAACTTTTTTCTGCTTTTAAACATGTTATCAAAGGTAGACAAACATGTTTTCTAAAGTAAGGGTACAGTTAGAAGTACAAAGTAAAAAAAAAAAACAAGAAGTAAAATAAGCATCAATTTTAGACATGTGTGGGCCATTTATTCATTGTTCTGGCAAACATGCTACATTGGACTGATTGTTTTTCTGTGTTTTTAAACTCTTTTTAATACATATGATGATTGAAATGTCTCCGTTCTTAAGGTTGGACCAGTATTGAGTATTGATATAGAAAAAATGACTCCCAAAAGTATACGCAGTGTCGTATTGATACCAAAAAATGTCAAACCAGTCCAGCTGCAGCTGCTGTATTGAGCGGAAGTTTGTCACCACTGGCAGCTGAGTGGAGCTCCACTCAGTCACAGCCAGAGCCAGAAAACTAAATACATTTTTTAAAAACAGGGATATTTGATCAAATTACAATAGCTACATGGTTAAATTTGATAAGGTTAGGGGTTAATAGTTGAGCATTAAACCAAACCAGATCTGGAGTTAGTGGTGTTTCACTCAATACGGCGCTGTCCATCGGAGGCAGCCAGACCCTTCTCAGAATTGTGGTGTTGACCATCTGCTTTACCAAAATAAAACATAGATAGAGCCATTTACAAAATTAAATAAAATAGTTTTTATTTTTAGATAAATAAACATTAGAAAACTAAATCATCTGAACAAAAAGCATTTCCTAATCTTAGACTGTAAAATAAAGGTCTGTTCATTAGCAAGGACCACGCCGCAACGAGATGTGCGATACAATCATTTATTAGTGAAAGAAAGCAGGTGATTTGAAGTAGCTCGCGCTAGCAGACGATGGCTGGGTGATGAGACTCAGTGTGGGGGCTCCGTCTCGGTGATCTGCCCAGCCGATTCGGGACCCCCCCTTCAGGGAACTGGACGCTGAAAGAGAAAGCATATGACATAGAAGGGGACGGGGGGTGGGTCGAGAGAACAGCGGCAAACAGTGATTGAGGCATAGGCTGGTATATGAAGCTTCTGGGAGTTAGAGGTGTGCCCAGGGACGACGATGGGGGCGTGGTCCTGCTCACGAACCTCAGTTAACATATTAACTACATTTACTTGAGTCGGAGTAAAATATGGTGTCTGAAAATCATTCAGAAACTGTCTTAACAATTGTAAGTATTAGTAATTATACCTCTTGTTATAATGTTCCTCATCAAAACCAAAAATTGTTTCATTCACACTCAAAACTCAAAATGCTCTGTTCAACCTTGTGATGTCAGTAGGGGGTAATCCAAGAAACTTTCCTCCATGTTTTTAAAGTCAGTTCACATTCACCAAACCCATTCTGATCATTCCCCGGCAGAGATAGTCGTCCACTGTATAAGCTACCATATTACTCGTCGATGTAAACCCTCATTCGTCCAGGTGTGGTCCATCGTAGAAAGGGGTTCAGAGGTTGTCATCCGGACGCCGTTTAAAGATCGAGACGTTTCGACTTTTATCCAAAAGTCATTGTCAATCAGAGAGCTGGTATGGGAACTCGGGCTTATATGCTACTCTGAGTACTGGGAGTCCAGCCCCCAGGGAGGAGTCACTGAGTCCTGTCTTTGTTAGAAAATTGTTTGTTTGTCACCTGGGACTAGATTAATTGGTCTATCTTGTTGATTAATGGTTGGCCTCACCTAGTTTCACCTGTGGCTAAAGGTCTATTGTTATCTTGATAGCTGGCTGTTGCTCCCTCCTCACTGCTGATTACCTCATTAGCATTTGACTGGTCTATTGAT
The DNA here is from genome assembly GCA_019453435.1 of Rhinogobius similis. Lineage (NCBI taxonomy): Eukaryota > Metazoa > Chordata > Actinopteri > Gobiiformes > Gobiidae > Rhinogobius > Rhinogobius similis. The sequence continues at coordinate 41,987,080 of CM033619.1, forward strand.
CTGGACCAAGGTGTTAGGATGCTGTCATAAATTTTGGCTAAATTAAATCTTAAGCCCCCATTCCTGTTTAGAGACGGATTTTCTCTTTTTACAAAAATGGCCTCCTTTACTCCTCTTTCAAACCAGTTCTTTTCTCTGCTTAATATCTTCACCTCACTGTCCTCAAACGAGTGATTTGTAGCTTTTAGGTGCAGATGGACTGCACTCTGCGGTCCTGTGGAGGCCGCTCTTCTGTGTTGGTACAGCCTTTTGTGCAATGGCTGTTTTGTTTCTCCTATGTAACGTTCTTTACAACTGCTAAAAGCTACAAATCACTCGTTTGAGGACAGTGAGGTGAAGATATTAAGCAGAGAAAAGAACTGGTTTGAAAGAGGAGTAAAGGAGGCCATTTTTGTAAAAAGAGAAAATCCTTCCCTGAACAGGAATGGGGGCTTAAGATTTAATTTAGCCAAAATTTATGACAGCATTCTAACACCTTGGTCCAGATCAATAGACCAGTCAAATGCTAATGAGGCAATCAGTAGTGAGGAGGGAGCAACAGCCAGCTATCAAGATAACAATAGACCTTTAGCCACAGGTGAAACTAGGTGAGGCCAACCATTAATCAACAAGATAGACCAATTAATCTAGTCCCAGGTGACAAACAAACAATTTTCTAACAAAGACAGGACTCAGTGACTCCTTCCTGGGGGCAGGACTCCCACTACTTAGAGTAGCATATAAGGCCCAGGTTCCCATACCAGCTCTCTGATTGACAATGACTTTTGGATAAAAGTCGAAACGTCTCGATCTTTAAACGGCGTCCGGATGACAACCTCTGAACCCCTTTCTACGACTACCATATTACTGTTATATAGCATTGTTTTGTCATTTTGTGTGCTCAAAAATCAGGACTGAATTACTTTTACTTATTCCCATGCCTTGGTAAGTGGTACCAATGATTTCTGTGTACTTTCTTGTATATTGCTATTACTTGTAAGAGAACAGACAGAAGGATTTCATTTCATGGTTCTTAACTAAAAATGCCATATGTGCAGTTTTTCAGAGCAATAACAGCCTACACTTTTTCGTCAACATTTGTCTTGCTCGTCAAAAACACTCTGCAATCCCCCTGCCGTACCAAATTGGTCTGGTGTGTCTCAGCCCTCCAGAGCGGGCGTCCTAATACTTACTGCTTGTATTGTCTGTCACGGTTCATTTCAGTCAAACGGCCTGCTCTGCCTTTTCTCTATCTGATTGCCCCGTCCAGATCATATCATGTATTAATAGCGTTCTCCTGCTGCAGTTGGAGAATAGTGCTCTCAGAAGCTCCATACAGCAGAGACTGTGAAATCAATAAGCGGCAGTGTATACAGCATCCCTGGAGAGGCGTTCAAAAACATCCAGAAAAGGCCCCGGTGTCTCTGTGTGCTGCTAATGATAATGGCATTGATTTATTGAAGGCTCCAGTCTCTTTGATTCACTTAGACAGCTTGTCCACATTAGCGCGCATCATGAAAGCTATTAAATAGTTTGGCCTGTTGAGGTTTTCTATTCAGTCCAGTTTATTCACATTTTTATAGCTAGAAATAACAGGAAAAAAAGCTTCAACCTGTAGAAACTCAAATAAAGTTGATATATGTTGGAAGATGATAAATGAAATATACTTAGAAGTAGTGTAGAGTAGGATGTGATAGGAATCTTGTGCAGGTGAGGCAGCAGGGGTAGTCTTCCAGGTTGAAACTTCACAGTAGCTTCACTATCATGAGGGCTACAACAAACCCGCACTGTTTCTGAAGTCAGGACAATCAAAATCGAAAGATCTGATTGTTAACAATGCCAAAAGGAAATGTCTGTCAGTTCCTTTTGCAGTAGTGAAAGTAGCAAATGGAAAATTGACTTTCTCTACCTTCTGGATATTCTGTCGGACTCTGGCCCCTTCAGTAAACCTAAGAACAGCTGAGTGGAACAGTGACTTCACCTGGTGCATCAGTGTTTCATCCTCCAGGACTTTTGGCTTCCGTGGCACCACTCACTCTAAGATTCAGCTCTGTTCAGTCCTAAGCCTTCAGCAAGTTTATGTGCTTATGTTCAGTTTAGGGCTTGCCTCCATGTTTTTCTAGTCCTACCAACCTAATATAATTAGTCCACAGTCGATCCAGCAGATGAACAAGCTTGCAATTCCCAAGCCGCGTCCACAACCTGGTCCGCCAATGTAGATAATCGACCCTTGATATTAGCCTCAGGTTTGATTTGGCTGGCTTCATTTCTCAGCTCCATAAGTTCCACCTTAAACAGGGCCACATCATCATCTTCAGTGTAATGCCCATTTTTTGTGATTTGAAGAAATAAATCACCTAAAGCAATGTTTCTCAAACTGTGGTACTCTTTGCTGATCTCTTTGTGTAAACATATTTAGTCGAGTCTGTTTATGAAACCAAATCTGTTTAACAGTTTTAGCATTAGCCTCCGAGCTAACCCCCATCACAGGAACCGTCGGCAGGCAAGTTTGCACTCTTGTTTGTCTTCTTGTTGAACTGTGCAAGTCTTTTGTGTTTTAGATACGAGTTAACTACAAGTTAAATGCTAATAAGCTGTGATTTAAAGGATTGAATAGGTGAAAGGGCAAACTTGTTTAAATAGCACATTCATAAACAGATCCACTGCCCTAAAGTGCTGCACAAAATCAATAACCCTAACAAAATGTATAACACAAGACAGGAATAGACAATTTAATATTTAAGAAAAGAAAGAAATTCAGACACATACTTGAAACCCAAGAACAAATAGCGTCTGCACAGTGTAGATCACTTGAAAGAATGGGTTGTCAGGTCAGTGATTGTCTCACAACTGACACACTCAAAGTGAATCTCGGAGAACAGGCCTGCTGATCTACTTGTACTTTTCTTTCTTTTTTGTTTTAAACTGCTCAAAAAAAGTTGAACATCAGTATATCAGAAAACACAAGAGACATCATGATTCCAGGCCAAATGTACTCAGACCAAGCACATTTACCACAATGACTTCTATTCATTAAGAAAGAAAATTGTTCTTTTTTTAAGGTATAGAAGCATCCATGAGCTATATGTGTAACCATGTCATTCTAATTAATCTTGTGCATAAAATAAAATAATAGGGCAGTACATCTCAGAATATGCAGGGTGGATTTTTGTTAATCTTTGCTTTGAAGAAAACGCATGGGCTATTTTCATATCTTTGCTGAATGCATGTTCTGGCAAAGCTTTAAGTAAGATCCCAGATTGTGAGATTATGGGATGGATTCAATTAACGCACACAATTACAGATAATGCCGACTTCATTACTTCTCCTTCCGACATTACAGAACTTGAGGAAGAATTTGACGTCAAAGTTATGAAGTTTGTCAAATATTGGAGGAAAACCGCAGTCTGCAGCTGAAGGACAGAGGAATTGTTTGTCAGGGCCCATCTGCCAGCCTTGAGGAATCACTTTTCTGTATCAGGTTTATGTGGATAAATAAAAGAGTGGAGCTGCAGCTGAAGGTTGTGTGAAACTACAAATAGTTTTCAATAGGTTTTTACAGTAGACTTTTTCAATTGTTTTCATCAAGAGCAGAAGGGTTCTCCAGATCTTGAAAATCCACTTGAAATGAGCTTCTCTGACCAAAAATATCTCAATCATACACCACGTTTCACACTGGCGAGGTTGTTAAAGTGTCTCGTCTTTAACCACACCAATATATCGGAATTATTAACAAAGATTGACTGTACGAGGAGTAACTAAACGTACACAAACGGGGCAGATATTTCAAGACTTAAAACGCTAGACACTGTTGGTGAATTTGAGTTGCAACATCAGGATTTCACCATTCTGGGACAAAAAAGCAATAGAGATTTTCAAAAAGAACAGTATGTCTTCTTCACAATGTTAGAGAAATTTCACTTTTGATAGAAATTTAAAAAGGAAGGAAGGGGTGATCATCATTTGGTACTATAATAAAAAAATCTAATTGTCTGATAGATTAAGGACTTGAGCATTATCGTTTATTTTAAGATTATACACTACAGGCAAAACTATTTTTTTCTTCATTTATCATATGGAGATAAGTCTGTTATCTGAAGTTCGGGAGCAGGACCACACCTCATCCACGCCCCTCCGGTGACTACTCTATTTAAACTTCCCGGTCACACACACCAGTGTTCGTTATTTCGTGCCCCTCCCTCCCACCCTCTTCTAATTATTCTGTCTTATCCTTTAGTCGGGGGGTATCGAGGCCCGGGAGCCTGCTGCCCTCATCGCTAGAAGCCCCAAAACTGCATTTATCATCTACTCTCATGCATTTTATCGTTCTTGATCGCCAATAAACTTCTGCATCCAAGCTTGAGGTTGTGGTCCTTGCTAGTGAATCCCTTATTTATTGTTTTCGTCAGTTTGCTTTCTGCACATATGCTTTCATGTGGAAACAACAAACTTGTCTGATCTGCTCCTAAAGATGGTTTATTTTTCCATTGAATCCACTTCATCCAAAGATTTCTCTGGGACATTGTAACTTCAAAGGTTATTTTTATTTTTTTATTTTTTTTTTTTTGTATGCACTTTTCTCCCACAGACACAGACATATAGATCAGACCTTAAAGTAGACACCCACCAATCTTGTACTTAAAAAATATTTTAACAGAACATACAGAAGAAAAATGATATCTAATTCTAAACATGATTTATTAAAGTTTTAAGGGTAAAAAATGGGGCAAAATTTGAATGCCAATTTTCCAACGTTTTACCCTAAATAAGAGAACCAAAATCCCTGTACAAAATGAACCAACAATATTTAACCTGGTTCTGTCCATTTTTCAGATTTAAATGTTCCAATTATGCGCAATTTTGGCCATATTTTACATAAAATGCTTTATTTCTATATGAAAACATTACATGATGAAAAACTTACATTTTTGTTACTAAAGGATGCGTTTCAAAATTATATCTTTAAATTTAAGATTTTTTCCAATTCACCTGCAGTGTTCCGCCTTAATATAAACCATGTGCTCGTGAATTTTACAATAACAATAATTTGACGATACTAAGCAATCCAAGTAAACAAATGCAGCCTCATATCTCCTCTGTGTTGAGCATGAAGAAGACCGCAAGTCCAGACCTGCATCACATGTGCTCGGACAGAGATCTTTCATTTACACGTTCCACATGTGTGAGTCCATTAGTCCTGGCTCCACAGGGGACTGGACATGCACAGAAAGCTGCTGCTCAGAGTCTGACGGGGGAATGGTTCACATGGGACTGGGCTAAGTGAGAGTTTGAGCTGAGAACAAAGTCTCGTGTATGATATGACTACCTAAACGGGGCCTTTTCTACTTTTGTGGGAGCCCAATTTAAAGATTCTTCGTAGGGCATTCTTATGGGTGTGTAGGCTCTTGTAACTTTTCCATCTGCTTGTCCCTCACTTTCCTTGGAATGTCCCACAGTGTGCCATTAAAGGTCCCATAACATGCAAAATGGACTTTTCAGAGGTTTTAACCTTCCTACAGTGCTATTTGGGCCTCGTATGTTGTGCCCAAAGTGGTTTTTTGATTGATTCCCGCATGTTTTCGCTAGAGAACTGTCTTTTCCGTCCCCCTCGGGTGAGCAGACAGACGGGGGCTCTTCACAAGCATGACGCGCTTCACAAAGATGACGCAGTGTTTAAGCCACGCCTCCAGGAAGCGCGCAGCCGCAGAATAAAAACAGCTAATGCCAATGCTACACAGTAATTACACGATGGATACGACAGATAGAAGAGTTAGCTTGTTATTTACCAAACGGCAACGTCCGTCGTCGAGGTTCTGGAGCACGTCAAACTCCAGGTCAGATCCAGGACGTAGGACTCAACACGACGCACCGTCAGGGCGGATAAGGTTTATTCAGTGTTTGAGTATCGCGGTTTTCCGGAGCAAACGGCGCATGCGCACAATCTCCGCTCTAGTCTTCAGCACGAGTTGGGCGGGGGAGGCGCGCGGGTTGGGCGGGGGAGGCAGCCTGCTCTCTGTTCGGGGGGGTCAGATCTCAGAGTGAGCCGTTAGCTTTTGCAAGGAGGGGGGCCAGTCCAAGAAATGGGTGTTTTTTGGAAACTGTTATGTTATGGATATTGCACAACGCAAAAATTTTATCAACAAAGCCCTTAGAATAGACTGTGTAAAGGGGAAAATAGCAGAATATGGGACCTTTAAACCTACCTATGTCCATGAAAATTGAACAAACGCAAGACAGCTGCCACCTGTAGAGACGTATAAGCCAAATATCTTTATTCTGACATATGTTAAGCGCTTTGAATGCCTGTTAGGTCATTTTAAGTCATTTTAAAAGTCATTTTAAGGTACACATTAAATTTGTCCAATGCATTTGATCTATCCTTCAATGCCTCATGAAAACTCTTCTCAAAAACCCACTTCTTTTTATTTTTTCTTTCTCCTAAAACATAACAAAGTGACCACATTTTATAACAGAAATGTGCAGGTGCGATTAAGTGCATTGGAGAATCAGAGGAAAGGGCTCCGCTGCAGAACAGGAAATGGTTGTAACAGGTCTTTTATACCCTTGATTGCCAACCAGTGTGCCGGGAAATAGTCTGCCTTGAGGTGTCGCCAGGTTGTCTTGAAAAACACATGGATTTAATTCAGTATTTTACCATTTTGGAGTGAACATACTAAGAAAGCAAAACTGTCGCGAACGCAGATGTAAAGAACCAGACAGTGGAACAGTCATTATTCACCATATTATACCACAATGTTAATCTCAGTGGGACTTTCCTGGTTATATAAAGGTCAATGGATAAATAAAAGGTCTGATTTGGAAATGAGAATTAGTAGGTGGTGAGCCGTGGTATCTTTTCAACCAAAAAAGTGTGCCACAACTCAAAAAATGTCCCAACTGAGTAAAAAAATTAATTAAGTGACCATTTCATTACATCTTTATCATTATTACAAGGTGGCTGTGCATGGTGTCTAAACCCTCTGTGTGTTCTAGCTAGGCCCTTTAGTCAGTAGCTCGCCTCAGTGTGAAAAGAAGAAAAAAGGAAACAGTCTAAACTTGCCCCAAGTCCCAATCATCCGTCAGGCCCCCCGCACTTCTCAAGAAAAATAGTACTACAATTGTTTGCAGTCAGCTTTTGGACCCACCAGTTAGAAATCAATGCCTCTGAAAGCATTTTACTTTTTGCAGTTTTGACAGAGAGTATAATAGAAATTCTGTCTTTTCCATCAAATGTGTGGTGTAGCTGTAGTTGTGAAAATGACACCAATCTCACCACTAAAAGCAACAACAACAAAATATTTCCATCTTTTCAAGGCCTTCTATCGAATGGAAATGCTCCAGTGATAATTTTATTCATTTTCAACCTGTGTGGAAGAAAGAGATTCACAAACAACAATCGGGTTATCAGAACGAGCTGTAAGGGATGACTCATACAAGCAAGTCAAGGACCATAGAGGCAAGAACAACCAGCGAACGGCCCCAATCTCACTTGAATCTGTACAGTGTGTTTTGTAACCTTTATCCCTAAAATTAAAAAGTTCACTCCAGGAAGAACCTTTTATGCGCCAGTGACAGATGGAGCATGTTCCCCTCTGGGCTAGAGCGAACAATAGAGCTCTTCTGTGTGGAAAAGGTCAGCTCACTGTCCATTGTGCTCCAGAATGAAAACAGCAGTGTAGTTTTGATAAGTGCTATAGAATATATGGGGTTAGCAAGTGGTCAGCCGATGCCTATAGGATACAGGCACTGGGTAACAGAAATGTTATTTGTATGTCTCCATTATCAAACCTGTAACTATGCCTACTCAAATACATTGTTATAGTGTAGTAGTAGTTTGTAGTGCTGGTGATGGCTGGGTCAGTGCACATTTTAAACACTAGTCTAAGCACTCATCTCTTCACATTTGAGTGAATGTGCAGTGGTTACCCACTTTGGGAGCTGTGTTTTTCCATCAATGAGGCAGGCTTAGGCCTTTAACTTTCAACTCCACACAAAACCATTACAAGTCCATGGCTTCTGCGCTCTCAGATTTTACTACATTTACTTATTTGGCTTTAGTTTGGCTGCACTTCAGAGTTGTTTCTGTATAATGCACTATTCACTTCAAGATCATTCTATACAAAGCTGTGATGCTGTGAACTTAGGAAGGGTTGGTATTGCAAAGAAACACCCCAAACAAATCTGTGCTGATTGACAGATTCAGCACTGTATGTAACCTTGGGCTCTTCTTAAAAAAAAAAAAAGAAAAAAAGTGCCTTAACCTGCACATATAGAACACATACAAGTGATTCTCCTTCTCAGTGTATGAACAGGCTAAGGCTCATGTTCAGCTCCTTCTCCTCCAGAATTCCAGGCTCACTGAGTTGCAGAGGCTGCACTGGGTCTGATTCAAGACTGGTGCAAGAGCTGGGCTTTAGGTAGTGACTGTTCACATCAGAGAGGGGACAGAGAGGGTTAAACAGATTTTTTTTTTTTTTATTCATTGCAAAAAAAAATTCATGTAGAAAAATGTCTATGTCATTGTATGTGTGTACTGAACGTGTTGATTTGTGGTGTTCACGTGACGCGTGTCACATGATAAGCATCATTTAAGGACGTCTGTTCATTCATGTGTTCAATGCCCTGACGAAGACCACCACAGTCGAAACGCGTTGGCGTCCCTGTCCACAATAAAGGGCTTTTAACTCAGTCAGTGTGCCTCGGATCTTTGCCTATGCTTCACAAGTTTTCAACACGTCAATTTTATGTTATCAACACTGGATTTCAGAATAGAAAAGGGCAATCCAAATGAGGCTAAAGTGAGGCTCCTTCTGCTTTCTGATTGTCATTTGGAGGTTATGTTCTCCAGACGATTATCCAAATTAAACATCTGAGCCATCATCAACATGTTTGCTTCTTATCTGGGGACACAAATTCTACCCTCCCTTTCACTTTCACTGGCATGTTGTGTGGGTGAAGCGTATTACCAAGGGCATTTCAGATCTACATTAGAGCTCTTTCACTGATGTAATGTAGTGAAAGACACAGCACAGCAGAATATTATTAAAATCTGCTGATGCTCTTTGTCCCTTTAAAAAATACATAAGAAGACATTTTCAATTTAAAAAGTGTATTTGGGGTTGAGATACTTGGCATGCTGCTGATTGACCTCTATTAGAAGAATGGAAATACTCTTGATGCCGTTTTACACAAGGAATGGCTTGAGGAAAATGAAATAGGTTTTCACGTCAGTCTGGTGCAAATGTCACTTCTCTATTGACACCGGCAACATTGCTCTTTCACATTCTGTTTAAGGTGAGCCAAATTCTGAACCTCATTTCCCGTCTTCCCTTTTATTATCTTCTGACAATCTTGCACCCCACGTGAACAGAATATATGGCTTATTTTTTGGCAAAGGCAAACATGGCATTACTCTGATGAGCAATAAAGTGAATTAGTAAATAATCCTCAAAGACTGATAACGCTGAACAACCTCATAAAGCCTTTGCAGTCGGAAATATGGGACGGGTGAAAGTGAATAATAAATGGCTTTTCTGAGTGAAGGCTGTAAAATGTAATGGCACCACTTAAAGCCAACACCAAGGCCTAAATCAGTGGTATAAATACAGTATTAAAAACTAATACAAATACAATGGATCCAAAAAAAAAAAAAATGTATGCATTGACAATTAGATGAGAATCACACTAAAAGCTACTAACAATAGAAAAAAGTAAAAAGTGACAGTAAACACTTGCCCACCAACCAGAAGGTCTAAAGCAGGCATGTCCAAACTAAGGCCCGGGGGCCAAAAGCGGCCCGCAGACCAATTTTTCTTGGCCCTCAAGCTTCCTGGTGAATTGGCCCACATTGTCCTAAGACGTACTTTTTACAGCAAATTTCAGATTTTCTACTATTATAACCTAAATAACTAACATTTTGGAGTGAGACAGACCTGATATTAAAGCATTGAGACTGAATTTAGGTGTAGTGTCACTTTAAAAATTAGATTAATGCAACTTTTTTGAACGTTTCACGATTTATTTGTGGCCCTCCCCTTGGTCTACATTTCTACGGAGCCCGTCTGATGACAAGGGGGAGAAATATTTTTAAATTGTGGCCACGAATTACTATTTCATTCCCACCAAATATAATTCGTTCCCACGATTTAGCCAAAACGTTCCCACAAATTGGCTAAATCGTTCGCGACAATTTAGCTAAAAGCGTTCCACGAATTAGCCAAAGCGTTCGCGCGGTTTAGCTAAATATTAAATGTCGACCGCCAATTAGATAATGCGCCAGGTACGTAGCAGGGCGAGGTAGTAACAGTTAACAAACATCGAATGGACATCATAATGGACCTCGGCAAGAACAAATGAAGGTAAAAAATGTTTACTTGTTCCCTACTCATATGTTGCTGTGAGTATATGACAGATGTAAGTTATATGAATTCCAGAACCTTTATGGTTTGCCAGTCTGGCGTCTCTTTTTGTCTAGCTAGCATTTTGCGAAAGCTAAAATGCTAGCTTTTTAATTATGATGTCCATTGATGTTAGTTAACTGTTACTACCTCGCCCTGCTACGTACCTGGCGCATTATCTAATTAGCAGTTGATTTCTTAATTTGTGCGAACGATTTAGCTAAATTGTGCGAACGATTTAGCTAATTCGTGGGAACGTTTTGGCTAAATCGTGCGAACGTTTTGGCTAAATCGTGGGAACGTTTTGGCTAAATCGTGGGAACGAATTATATTTGGTGGGAACGAAATAGTAATTCGTGGCCACAATTTAAAAACATTTCTCCCCCTGGTCATCAGACGGGCTCCGTACATTTCAGTATGTGGCCCTCGGTGGAAAAAGTTTGGACACCCCTGGTCTAAAGTAAGACTCACTACAATACCTTCTCACGTCACGGTTTATGTTAGAGGTGGAGGCCGTCAAAAAAAACAACAACAAAAAACAATATTTAGGCAATTAGAACTGTGCCAGAAATTAACCTGTAAATGTTTTGGTTTTGGTTCAATTATTGTACATAACATGAACTGTAAACTTCAATTCGTACATACCCTTTGTTTGGGTTTTAAATAATGATTATAGATGATATACACAATATTCAAATTCTAAACGTTTTCAGTCGTTTGAGACGTGCTGGGTATTGTCTAGCACGTCACAATAGGTCAGAGTGGACTTGAGACAGACTAGACCAGGGGTGTCCAAACTTTTTCCATCCAGGGCCACATTTTGAAATATAGAGCAAGAGGAAGGCCACAAATCAACCGTGAAACGTTCAAAAAAGCTGCATTTATTTGATGTTTTAAGTGTCACATCTACATTCAGTCTTATTGCATTAATATCAGGCCTGTGCTGCACCAAAATGTTACTTATTTTGGTAATAATTGTAGGAAATCTGAAATGTGCTGTAAAAAGAACTTCTCAGGACAATGTGGGCCAGTTCACCAGGAAGACTAAGGGCCAAGAAAAATTGGTCTGAGGGCCGCATTTGGCCCCCGGGCCTTAGTTTGGACATGCCTGGACTAGACTAATAGAGTTACTATTTTAATGACTTGTGACTTGACTTGATAAAATAGACTTGACATGAAGGACATACGAGTTGCTACTTCTCCTTGTGTTTTTAAAACCGTTACCTACAGTTGATGATTTGATGTAACCAGGACCTTTTTAGTGGACCCATTCACAAAACTCAAGCACAGTATAAAAATATGAGCCTTTATGGTAATTTGGTACAATACTTGAAAGGACTTGAAACACCACGTTGAGACTTAAGAGATTTACACAAGGACTTGCTCCCACCTCTGCAATAAACATCCCACTACTCTGAACTATATCCTCCTTAAAACTAGTGTTAAAAAAGTAACAAAACGCATTGGAATTTCATGTTCACAATGTTCTTAATAACAGAATACGATTGTGCTATGAATAAGTGAGCTTTTAAGCCCAGCAGATTCGACTAACTCAGTAGTGAGCTGGTTAATAAGAGCAGAACTAGGCAATTTATATATTATATTGTTAAGAGTATCACAAAAAGCATCTCTGTATTGGTACACGTATTGCAAAGAAATCTGTCATGATATATATTGCTGTAACGATATTTGAGCTCAGCCAAAACCTTATATTAAGGAAAAGTACCATTATCCAGTAACAACAAACTCATATTTGCCTGCTCCATCTCATTTTAAACAGCCTCGCCCTATAAAACGAACTGTTTCCCTGCCATTCTAATAATTAGTTTGTAGACAAAAGTTAGAAGATCACGTACAAAACTTTTATTATACAGTGACAGATGAAAAAATCATATTAGTTCATTAGACATTTTATATATTAAACCCTTTGAAAACAGAAAAAAAACACCTTCATAAATTGCATACAAAGCAGTAAGACCATCCCAAGGCTTACATCACTCTTTTAATTCTTGCACACTCACTCCCCAATCAGAAATGCACACAACAGCAGTGTCACAAATCAACCTGAGAATCCTGCCTTTCTGCTTCATGCATTAGCTAATGAGCCACGAATGCTGAGTGAGGCTGCAGTGCGGGACCAGAGCTGGCTGCAAACTCCCACTGAAACATCACAGAAACCCATCACAAGTGAAAATGTAGGTTCATGTGAAATCTGTGTAGAAATGAGGTGGAGCACAGGCCAGAAATCTATGCTTAAATTGAACTGTTTTGACATGGTTTATGTTTTTTATATATATATGTTGTTATTATTATACTTAAAGATCCTGGGCCCGATTTTTTCCATTGTACCCATTGTTTTATTTCAGTACGGATATGTTGTAAAAGAAGCTCTTGGAGTCAAAATGAGACCTCTGAGTGTGTTCTGCATCTAATTATAGAGCAGGGCTATTCAACTTCATTTTTCCGAGAGCCAGATTTTTCCGAGTGCTATGCTAGATAGGTGCATGACTGCTTTTTTTAAAAACTGGGATAGCACAAAATACCCACAACACTAAATCTGTTTCAGTAACGATGAAATAATTACTGCCATTCGATTTTTGTGGAGAAAAAAACAAAATATAAAATCCCTATACAAAATTGCCAATCCAGGACTGAACCAGAATTAAACTAGGACTAGATACTGAACAGGTCCGATCCAGGACTAACCCAAAAACAAACCAGGTCTAAAGCAGAATTAAATGAGGTTTAAACCAGGACCAAAAATAAACAGTTACTAAACCAGCAAACAAGAGAAAATATATTTTTGAATATTTGGAAGTTGGATTGTGGGCCAGGATAGAAATCGAAATGTCTCGATCTTCAAACAGCGTCCGGATGACAACCCCTGAAACCTTTTCTACGATGGAACACGCCTGGGGGAGTGAGGGAATTACATCGACGAATTGTGGGCCAGATAAGATCGTTTGGAGGGTGTGGACCCCGGGCCACAAGTTGAATAGCCGTGTTATAGAGCGTTTAATTCTCCAAAAGTGCAGTGAACAATTAAGAAGCTCAGAATATGTGAGAAAGTGAAGTATACCTTTGAACTTTGAAAAATTGTTAAAAAAGGACTTGTTCTGTTGTTCTCTAAGAATCAGGCACAGCGCCTTTAATTTAATAATGGATCTTTCAATACCACCCTCACAGTTTAATTACCGTATTTTCTACACTATAAGGCGCACCTAAAAGCTTTCAATTTTCTCAAAAAACTGACAGTGCGCCTTATAATCCGGTGCGCTTTATATATGGATCAATACTGAGCCGCAACTACGCAACCACAGCCACTACTGTAGCTTCTATTCTATGCGCCTTATAATGCGGTGCGCCTTATATATGAACAAAGTTTTCAAAAAGGCCATTCATTAAAGGTACGCCTTATAATCCGGTGCGTCTTATAGTGCGGAAAATACGGTAATATGTGGCTCAAAATGCGCTTGCCACATGCGCCATGTGGCACAGCAAAGATAGGGTTAAGTATTTTGTCCATTTGCTGAATTGAATTTATTTTTAATTTATTTGTTTATTTATTTGGGCAGGGCAGGACAGTACACGTTAATGCAACGGCGGATTTAGTTTTCATCCGTTGTCCTGCATTCACTCACACAAACACACTTTCATTCACACACCTGTTAAACGTGTTTTTAGTGAAACTGGAGCACCCAGAGGAAACCTACACAGACACAGGGAGAACATGCAAACTCCGCACAGAAAGCCCCCGTCCCGCCCCGGAGTCGAACCCAAGACCTTCTGGCTGTGAAGCGAGAGTGCTAACTGCTGTGCTAAACTATTAAATATTCCAAGAGAGAAGATTTTAAACAATTAGCCAGTTTATCTTCATTGTTTTTGCTTTTCTGAGGCCTAAAACATATTGAACTGAGTGTGACAATGTAGTGAAATAATGACAAAACTGAATAACTTAATAATCTTCTCTGTCAGCAAACCTATTTTCCACTGAACTGTCAAAATGTGAGTCTCTTTCTTCCATAACAGAGTAGGTATTGTTGTCAGTTTAAAAAACGATAAGCAATACAATTAATATGGTAAGTTTGTCAATCTAATTCTTAACAAAACAAGTTGACCATTTGACTATTTTCTGCTGAGAATTTCCATCCATCTGAAAATCTGACATAAAATTCCAAACCATGAACACAACCGATATAAAATATTTTACAGGTGAACACTTTGTGAGTTTGACTTAGAAAACCACCAAAAGGAATGATTAGAAAATGACATCAATTTAAAAATGGAAATAGGAACAAAAACTGGTTAAAAAAAGTTAATCCAAGCTAAAACTGATCCAGACTTTCAGGTACAAAACATAGAAAACTTGAACTCCCAACCTGAACTAATGCCCTTTGATGGTCAGAAAAATGGCAGGGCGTTGGCAGTTTTGCTTAGAAACAAAATTCACATTTGAACAAAGTAAATAGTTTGTGCGTTTTACTTTTGTGTTCAACATTTAGTGCATGCACCAACAAGCTATCAGAGTTTTAAAAAATCCTCCAAAGTTATAAAAAAAACATTCTTGACGGTTGTCCTTTTTTGAATACCCATGGAGTTGAATCATTGTCCACTTCATCATAAATATTCATCTGAAAAGCTAGTTTTCGTCTTGCATTGTCCCACACATCAGCAGACTATACTGGCAGGCGTTGGTGGGTTTCACTTAAGTGGGCTGGATGTTACCTGGACGCATCGGGGACCAGCCTCTTAAACCATCGAGTGACGGCGGAGTCTATTCTTAGCACAAAAGTGACTCCCAGTAACACAGACATGCAAGTGACGATGAACGCAGACGCCTCGAACATCAACCTGCAGAGAAAAGAAAAGCTTAAAGGTCCCATATTCTGCTATTTTGCCCTTTACACAGTCTATTCTAAGGGCTTTGTTGATACATTTTTGCGTTGTGCAATATCCATAACATAAGAGTTTACAAAAAACACCCATTTCTTGGACTGGCCCCCCTCCTTGCAAAAGCAAACGGCTCACTCTGAGATCCAACCCCCCCGAACAGAGAGCAGGCGGCCTCCCCCGCCCAACCCACGCGCCTCCCCGCCCAACACGTGACGAAGCCTAGAGCGGAGATAGTGCGCATGCGCCGTGTGCTCCGGTAAACAGCGATACACAAACACGGGAATAAACATTTTATCCTCCTGACGGTGCGTCGTGCTGAGTCCTACGTCCTGGATCTGACCTGGAGTTTGACGTGCTCCAGGACCTCGACGACGGACTTTGCCGTTTGGTAAATAACAAGCTAACTCTTCTATCTATCGTATCCATCGTGTAATTACTGTGTAGCATTGGCATTAGCTGTTTTTATTCTTGCGGCTGCGCACTTCCTGGAGGCATGGCTTAAACACCGCGTCATCCTAGTGAAGCCGCGTCATCCTTGTGAGGAGCCCCCGTCTGCTGCTCAGTAGAGGGGGACGGAAAAGACAGTTCTCTAGCGAAAGCATGAGGGAATCAATCAAAAAACCACTTTGGGCACAACATACGAGGCCCAAATAGCACTGTAGGAAGGTTAAAACCTCTGAAAAGTCGATTTTGCATGATATGGGACCTTTAAATATTTAGCTACAATTACAAAGACTGTGCATTTACTTCTTTATGGCATACACAGTATCTAAAGCTAAAAATAATACTGATATACCTACAATACATATTGATCTATCCCAATAGCATTCTTGCTATGGAGATCTTGTCCCCAGACCTGGACTAAGCAAGTACTTTAGGTAGGAAAAATTTTACATTTCTCCACTACGATTATTTATAATAAAATTGTTCCTTTACTGACCCAATGTGGATGGTTTGTAGATCTTTAATCACTGTCTCATAATAAAAACATCCAAAAGATTAAAACGTTTACTAAACCCCTTATTAGTTGTTGTTGGCGCACAGAACACAGAATTTAACATGTTTTGGTTGCAGACCTTAGCCATGTAGATGAATAAATAATTAACAACTGAAAAGGCTGTTGTTCCACTTCATGTTTATAGCTGTCAATAGACATATATTAAGAATAGAGGAAAAACAGCCCCATACAATAAAACGGGCTCCTGACCAGCAGACAGTCGTCCTTTATGTTTTACTAATGTGCAGTAAAATGTGAACCCCACCTAGACTAAATGGTTCACAGAGATATCCTTTGTCCATTTCCTGTGGAGCCGTTACTGTGAGTGGATTAGAAGGAGCCGGAAAATCCATCCAGCACTTACTTGGGTGCAAAGACCTTCCACACCATTAGGTGTCTCCTGAGGATAGCAGCTGCACAGACCGACGCAAACACCTACGGACAGACAAGAGAACAACATTATTTCTACATATTCATAATTTTATAATACACAAGATTATTTATTTACCAATACAGTGAGATACAGAACATCCACTTAGAAGGTATCTGTAAAGCACAAGTCTATGGCCCACACAAAGGAAGTTCACCAATTTTGGCTTCCTCAAATTTGGCTCTTGGGTTTTTGGCCAAATAGAGATGGTATGTTTGGTCTATCTTGCAATATCTCTCAATCTTAAAAATATTTTCTTGAACTCTGGTGTTGATACATGTTCCTCTATAAACAGACAATACTTTAAACATTTAACAAAACAATAATAGACACAAAGTGAGTGACTAAATATTTTCCTTCTTTTATGAAACATAACGAAACAAAAACAACATTAAACAAACTACAAAATAAAAACAAAACAAAAATAGGTTACTAAAGCACATTTATCCAATTTCCATACCGTAAGACATATGCTTTTTTGTGTGTTTACCTGTGCTCCCTGAACAAAAAGGTAGCGCGCTGACAGCTGCAGCAGAGCAGAGCTGAACTGTTGAGGGCTCTCTCTCAGTCTGATCTCCATCACAGCATCTTCCACTTCATCCCCACAGGCCCTGCCCGCCCTGCTGGAGCGCACCTCACACACCAGCGGCCAGAGCAGCAGCAGTGGGCAAGATACTGTGCATAACGTACACAAAATAAAGAAATATATCAGATATGACATAAAAGTATACAGAGAAATGCCCAGCTCTATGTGATTGCTGTAACAAAGTAAAATTAGTTTTGCCCCAGGAAAGATATATTGTAAAAGCAGCTCTTAGGATCATAATGAGACTGCTGTGCGCTTGTCTGCATCTGCTGCAGACTGTGAAAATGAACTAGTTCTATTTTTCACATTTAGCGCCTTTAATGCAGAGTGACAGGTGGATTTAAATGAATCACAGTGAAGAGTGAACTCTCAGCTGAAGATAGCTGACCTGTTAAGGACAATGGAAAGCTACAATATGCACATTGATTATGAAAAATGTCGAATTGGGGTCCAGCCTCTAGAAATTCATGATGTACTTTTATTTTCATATTGCCCATATCAATATAGACTGTAGTGTTGTGTTACAACTCAACCCGGCAACTGACAACACACATTTTTGAACACTTTTTGTAAATAAATCAGATTCAACGTTTTATTGTTGAAAAAATAAGTCAAATGTGGACTGTAAGCCTAGCCCAAATGTCTAAAACCAATATAATATTATGAATTAAGGAATTAAATAATTAAAATACTCATCTCCCAAATGTTTTTCAATGTGTGGCTTTGTCCTTGTTATTTTCTTTCCTAAAAATAGCCCAACTCACACTTAATTGATCTTAAGAAACATTTCAAATAAAGTTGTATTAGTGTTCATAAACATAATTACCAGCTAAGAGGATGTGAGAAGCGAACGTGTTGAGTGTAACCAGAGAGGCCGGGAGAAAGGTGCCAGTGTGTCCATCAGGGAACCCCACAAACGCTGCCCCCCACTGGATGGAGGGGAAGGTGGGCAGGTGACCGGTGGCATGAAAGAACTGTGTGGCAGCCAGAGCCCACAGCACCACAGGAGTCCAGGGCACGTTAAACCCACCTGGAAAAAAGATGAGTAAACATTAACAAAAGAGCTTGGGCG
Source organism: Rhinogobius similis (assembly GCA_019453435.1). Taxonomy (NCBI): domain Eukaryota; kingdom Metazoa; phylum Chordata; class Actinopteri; order Gobiiformes; family Gobiidae; genus Rhinogobius; species Rhinogobius similis. The sequence goes on from CM033619.1 coordinate 42,005,434, forward strand.
GAGATGGTTTCTATTATATACCTGCCATATTGGATTTGGAGAAAACTATTATTCAAATGTAGTTTAGTATTTTAATGTAATGTATTGTATCTTGATCTTAACCTCACCCTCCTTGTCTAGTATGAATGTGGCGATTGGTTATGGGCGCTTGTGAATCAATGAATAATGAATAATGCAGTAGGAAAAATATAAAAATTCAAATATCATTGTGTACGTTGTTTTGAGGATAAGCATGCAGCAAAAAGAGCTGACTTAAAAAAAAAGAAAAGAGGTGTTCTTATGTTAAAATAATGTGTGATCAATTTTAGAGACATTTCATATTTGTCTGATATTTAAATGAATGAAAAGATATTCATTTTGTCAATATCGCCTACTCCTAATCCAATTGAATTTTAATAATATTCTGATCAATTAGTCCATTTTAAAAGGTCAATTGCTAAACAACTATAAAAGTAACTTTAGTAGCTTTGGCAACAAGTCTGATGCATTTTATTGTGAACAGTGCAAATATGTAACTTTAGTTTCCCGTCCATTTTTCTTTTCTACAGGCTGCAAATTTGAATAAAATAAATATTCACCGATCACTGAATTTAAATTAAAAATCTCATTACAGTTGCTTTGTGAAATGAATCAATGGTAGCAGCCTTTCTTAAGATTGAATATTCATTTGTCCAAGAGGCACTTCACTTGGTGTTTAATTTATTATGTTCTTTGTTAGGCAAGACAGCCAACAAAACATAACCAAATGAAAAGGGATTTTTTTGTCTACCAAGAAGGCCATTTGAAAATGAAGATTTACCTGTAAACTAATTAAAATGGCCTGTGCAGCATGACTTACAAAAGACAATACTAAATGACTTTTTCAATTTTTCAGCTTTAGGCACAATCCCAATTTAACCTGACTTTAATTAAATGACAAAATTATAATATAAATATAAATTTAAATGTTCCTGAACAAAACTGAGCAATTTGAGCATTTTAGGTAAAAATGCATTTAATTTAAGGCTCCATGAGATAAAAAAAAATTCTTAAAGATTAAGATTAAAGACCTCAGCATTATGATTAGGATATATTCACTGTCTTGTGATATGGACAGTGGTGGTATAGAAAAAATGAGAGTGGTTAGAGCTTCTGCCTCCCAACAAGGAGATCGTGGGTTCGAATCCCGAACCACCCCAACATCGTGTGTTCGAATCCCGAACCACCCCAACATCACACTCTCTCTCTGGGTGGAGTCTGCATGTCCTCCCCGTGTTACCGTGGGTTCTCTCCGGGTTCTCCGGCTCCTCCCACCGTCCAAAGACATGACTCTGTAGGTTAATTGACAACTCTAAATCGCGCGTAGTGAATGAATGTGAGAGTGAACGGTTGTCTGTCCTTGTCTCTGTCTCTCTGTGTTCGCTGCGACGAGTTGGCCACTGTCCAGGGTGTACCCCGCCTAAGGCTCCAGTCACCCGCAACCCCGGAAACGGGATTAAGGGGTAGAAAATGAATGAATGAATGAAAAAAATAACATTATAATTTTTAAATAAGATTGCGAAAAGAGCTGATTAAAATAAAAACAACATGATTGATATTCAGTACTCTTTTTGTGTGAGACTTGAACCCTCAGACATTTTCAGGCACATCTTGACACATTTCAGATGTGAATTGCCATAATATTGCAGATTGACATTGGGCTAGTGTTAAACCTAACATGGATACTTCACTTTTTCACCAGACGTTACTTTGAATATAATATTGTGCACCTCTATTGAACAAGTCCATGTGTGCCTTATACTGTTTTCTAACCCAGTCTTACCTGCTTGAGTTCTGCCCGGCTCGCTCAGATTACTGGTGGAGGCGTGAATATGCAGCAGGGCTCCCATCTCCAACAGGAGCAGTAGAAAGGCCAGCACCATGCCTTCTGGATGGAGCAGCAACAGCCCCAACCCCAACATCCCGCAGAAAAGCAACAGGGGCGCCGAGTAAACAGTGCCCAGCCCGTAAGCCTCCACAGCGGGCCTGCCGTCCTCCTCTCCACCTCCGCTCAGCTCCCCGTCGTCCAGGGACTGCCGCATTTGCTGGTAAATCTGCGGTATCAAGTGATGCAACTCGGCTTGGGGGCTGATTCCGATGCTCGCTCTGTAACGGGGCGGCAGTCGTGATGCCAGTCTGTTTTGCGCGGATGTTTTGGACTTTAGAAACACTGTGAGGGGGTCCAACCAGATGAGCAACAAGCCCACGGTTAGAAAACAGTACGCAGCCCTGGGTAAAGCAAGCTGAGCCAAACCGATTAGCTCTGAGAGATTCTTAAAACTATCCTCGGGCGTGCCGCTGACAGCCCAGTGCAGGCCTAAACTAATGGACGACAACGGGAGAATCCAGTTTGCTGTAAACACTGTTATACTGGAGGCGTTGAGATTGCCATAGCTACGCATCCAGCTTCTAATCAAATATGTATACAAAGAAAGGGCGGAAACTGACAAAACATAGTGGAGGTTTTTGAGTTTGTCGTCTTGCATTCGCGACAAGGGGGAGAGGAATTGAGACGGTTGACACGAGCCTTGTTCTTCCCTGCAACCGTGGAGGAAAAGAGAGAGAAACAGACTCCCAACAACCAGCGCTACGCAAGCCATGAGCGTACTGGCTTCTTTTCTCGCAACGGAAGGGGATAAAGCTGGAGAAGGCAGCAAGGCGGACGGTTTTGGCGAGTCGTAGATTTGGGGCAAGAGACAACCGTTCCAGTTGAGATGAATGGGGATGTAAAGCGCGAGAGAGAACACCAAAAAGGTCACAACCCTTCCCTCCGCGATAACGTAGCTGTCGGAGAGAAGGGAGGCACAGCGGAGGAGTAAAATAAATACAGCTGGGGTGAGGAGGTGTGCTATAGCAAGCCAATTAATGGTCTTTTTTGGTCCACTTTTGATAACCGTTCTTGGTTGATAAGCTTTCCAGATAAACAAAACTTCAGAGCTAAGAGCGGCACCGGCCACACACCAAGAAACTTCCACATAGCCCCGAGATAGCAGCTGAGCAATAGCAACGCCAACCCCCGTTAGCGTCGCAACAAAACATGTAGATTTGATCTCACTGTTGTCCCTTATGAGTGCCAGCGACAGTTCAGAGAGAAGGAAAGACATCACACAGGCCAGGGCTAAAATTAACAAACCGGCGGCCATTTTGACAGGGTTGAATTTGGCCCAGGTGGCGCGGCAGGTGTCCCGGACGGAGGTGAGGTAGGCCTGCAGGGAGGCAGTGAGTTGTGGCGAGGACAGGAGGCCCTTTTGATGAGCAGTGAGGTAGTCGGAAGAAAGGCGGGAGAACTGAGCCCGCAGCTGTAACAGAGTCTCTGGGGGGATGTCTTTGGCCATGCTGGAGTAGGTTTCCAGAAAACGATTCACCTGCAAAACAAAACTCTAATCAGGACGCAGGAATTGTACAATTATCATCAAATTTAAAGCTGGGGTGCCTGACTTTTTGAGCCTTCAGCGTTCTGTCTGCTGCTATTAATAAACAATTGTATTTTTTGTCAACCAAGGAGTGAAAGCTGAAAGCGGCGCACTGATGGACTGTGCTTTGAAGGTCCACCCCAGCTTCACTTAGCTGTTAGTAAAAAGCTGTTCTTATGTTGTTTATATGCTCGAAAATTATTACATGTGAATATTAGCGATGTGCCAAAGGGGTTGCGAGAGCTTAAAGTCTTTAAAGTTTCTCAGTTTTGTCTAATTTTGACTTAGTTTGGTGGTAAATATTTATGGTTTTACATCCATGCAGTTGCAGTTTGTGAGGAAATTTAGAAAAATAAATGTTTAAAATTACAGGACGAAAGGCAGAGTTCTAAAATGGAGTTCCTCTACCTATGTCAGCAAAAAGAGACATATGTTTGAAAATACAAAGACAATTTACACACAACTTTTTAATCACAGTTTAAACCATCATTCCACAAAATAAAGGTGTTATCAGGTAATATTTATTGTCTATTCCTAATTATTGTGCAATTTAAATGGATTTTAGCCCTTGTTTTCAAAATGGCTGCCAGGTGATAGTTGTAGAATTACCTCTATTTGTCATATTCGCTGCCCATGTCAAACTAGTGACCAATGGGAAAAATGTAAGTAAAATCTTAAATAGAATCATGTTCACTACTTTTTAGTAAAATGTGTAACCTGTCATAGAGACTTCACTCTTCTGATCAGGTTATGCATTATCTCATCAAAATCAAACCAGGAACTGAAGTGAATAAACATCTTGAACAACATGCCAGAAACACTTGATTGGCCCAGTATGTTGCATTTGAAAGCTGATTTTTTTTTTTTTATCATTACTTTTTGTGTGTGTGTGTGTGTCAATTGGCCTTTTGTGAATGCGTCAACCTGTTATTAAAATATACTACATTCCTAAGTAACTCAGTACTCCAAAAGTGCAGCGTAATCTAGCACAATAGTGCTGTCAGGGCTCTCAAGTCTCACGCATTGACCGTGAGACACACGCAATTCACCTCCATCACACGCACACACGCCACACCTCGCATTTCTCACGCTGAAAAAATCAGTGAAAATTTTGAAGATATTGACCTTAATATAGTCCCAAATGTATGTGATTAAAATAGTGTTTTGTGATGTTTTAACAACTCCAATCAGTCAGTAGCATCTGAAATTTTCCACCTCCCTTTACAGCAAAGTAACATCGCAAAATATACATATATTTTTCAGTCGGCTGATAAAGTAAACGCCGGCTCCGGCCAGCAGTGTGTTGTTGTGAGTGAAGTGCACAGGCTCACGGTCCAAGCTTTTCACAATAAAGCCCTCAATACAGGGAGCAAACGAAGAAACTTTTATCTTGAAAGCATCTCACAGGAAAGGTTTAGTGTTTATCAGTGAACCTGACATCACAGACGCGCTGAAACTTTTTTGAGACTACAGCCGCTCTATGGCACAAAGACGCAACTTTGGCGCAGAAAACACAGCGGAAGGATGTGGAGACGGGCCGAGGGACAGACCGCACCTGCAGAGGTGAGTCCAACAGTGGCCAGTGCTCAAACATAAAACAATTATGTCTTATTAGCCTATGTAAAATTAAAGTTTGAGATATAAAGTCGATGTGATCCCTCATTCATCCAGGCGTGTTTCATCGTAGAAAAGGTTTCAAGGGTTTTCATCCAGACGCTGTTTAAAGATCGAGACATTTTGACTTCTATCCAGAAGTCATTTGACAACCCCTGAAACCTTTTCTACGTTTGAGATATAATATTATATTCTAACTGTCCCTGTTAGAGGAACCTGTTTAAATTTCACAAAGCACCCAAAAGGTGTGAAATGAACAGTTTGCATAACAGGGAGCTCCAAACCATGATCAAAACTTGAGAGCCCTGGTGCTGTACATAGCTTTACTAGAAGTGACACAAAAATGGGGCTGTTCCCGTTTTAATTTTTTATGGCATCATAATGCAACAATAATTACCCCCAAAGCATTTAATCTTTTCATCTGTTCTTGGTCCCTCCAGTACAATTCCAGGATGGATTAAGCACAATAGTTTTTTCAACAGTAGGTCTGATTTGAGTTATACAATTAAAATATTTATCTCACACCAGCCATGGGATTCTATAATGTAATAATAATAACAAATTTCAATAAACATACATTCATTACTAGAAGACTTATTACAGGAAACTGATTCAGTGATTATGAATGGAAAAAAATCAGTGATGTCATAAGAAATCACACATTTTGGAAGAGCAATGTTTTCCTTTCACAATGTGGTGATGATATAGATTAGGGAGGAAAGGTACCTGTTTTGCATTGATCCACAGTGCCTCCTGCTGGCTGAGAGCACCAACTGCAGTCTGCCCATGAGGAGGGAACAGAGGCAGCAGCACCTGTCCTACGCTGCTGTACGGGATGGGGATTCCCAACAACAGAGCCAGGGTCGGGACGAGGTCAGTCTGAGGCACCACTTCAGGCTCAAGCTAAAACATAAAAAGCAAAACTTTTATTTATTTTAATGACCATTTTAATCTATTTAATTAAAAGGAAAGTCAAACCAGTCACCGCAGTTCTGTTAAAAAAATATTTTACTACAATCTGGTTCATGTTTACAGAGTGTTCAAAGGGAGAGGGCGACCTCGAGTGGAAAGCATTGAGATTTCGAGTGTAATACAGGGCATTGTTCCAATGGCTTTAGAAATCTGGTTCTACATATTTCATAATGTAATATTTAGGTCACATGTAGATGTCTGTGTGCACTGTTCTATCCCATGTATTGTTGAAAGAAATTGAAGATTTTAAATAAAATCTAAGAATCTGTGCAGTTACATATGCATAAATAAAATGTCAGAATGTGCAGCTTATGTTGTATTAGTA